>JAJONR010000164.1:0-559139 GCA_029582245.1 Solanum etuberosum
TCATCTTTTGTGGCAGATGTGAAAGCCAAGTAAGGTCTTGATCCAACTTTGGTTGAACTAAAGGAAGTGGTGCTTAAAAAGTCCGTAGAGGCTTTCTCCCAAGGGGGAGATGGAGTACTTAGATATCAAGGTCGCTTGTGTGTTCCAAATGAAGATGACTTGAGAGAACTGATCTTGTCAGAAGCCCATAGTTCTCGATATTCCATTCACCTGGGAGCCACCAAGATGTACCGTGATTTGCGGGAGATGTATTTATGGAATGGGATGGATAAGGATATTATAGAATTTTTGGCTAAGTGTCCTAATTGTCAACAAGTGAAAGTTGAGCATCAGAAGCTGGGAGGTTTATCCCAAGACATTAGCATTCCTACTTTGAAGTGAGCAGATTTGAATATGGACTTTGTTGTTGGGTTGCCTCGCACCCGGTGACAGCATGACTCGATTTGGGTTATTGTAGATCCGATGATGAAATCAGCTCATTTCATTCTCGTCAAGGTTTATTACTCGGTGGAAGACTATGCTAAGTTGTACTTAAGAGAGATGTTAAAATTGCATGGAGTGCCTTTGTCCATTATCTCTAATCATGGTACCCAATTCACTTCTCAGTTTTGAAAATCCTTCCAAAAGGGTCTTGGTACTCGTGTTAAGCTTAGTATGACCTTTCACCCACAAACTGATTTATAAGCAGAGCATACTATCCAAACTTTGGAAGATATGTTGAGAGCATGTGTGATTTATTTCAAAGGAAATTGGGATGATCATTTGCCTTTGATTAAGTTTGCCTATAACAATAGTTATCACTCAAGTATTGGTATGGCTCCATTTGAGGCTCTTTATGGTAGGAGGTTTAGATCTCCCATAGGTTGGTTTAAAGAGGGTGAAGTCACCTTGATAGGTCCCGAGTTAGTACATGAGGCTATGGAAAAAGTTTGACTTATTAGAGAGAGGTTGAAAACGGCTCAAAGTCTACAAAAGTCATATGCCAATGTTAGAAGAAGAGATCATGAGTTTGATGTTAATTATTGGGTCTATTTGAAAATTTCACACATGAAGGGTGTAATAAGGTTTGGTAAGAAAGGGAAGCTTAGTCCCCGATATGTAGGCCCATATCAGATTTTGAGGCGTATTGGTAAGGTTGCTTATGAACTAGAATTGCCTAATGAGTTGGCATCGGTGCATCAAATTTTTTATGTCTCCATGTTGAAGAAATGTGTTGGTGATCTGACATCTATAGTTCCCTTAGAAGGTTTTGGAGTTGATGAGAATCTTTCGTATAAAGAAGTTTCGGTTGAGATTTTAGACCAGCAAGTCAAGAAGTTGAGAAATAAAGAAGTTGCTTCCGTGAAAGTGTTGTGGAAGAATCAATTAGTTGAGTGTGCCACTTGGGAGGTCGAGGCCGATATGATGTCGCGATATCCTCATCTTTTTCCTTCTACCCCTACTCAAGCTTTAGGTATTGATGTTCCTCATGGTTTATTCCTTGGAGTCATATGTCTTAGATATTACCATGATTTCCTCATTTATGGATGTTCATGAAAAAGTTTAAGTTTTGAGAAAATGAGTCAACTTGATTGATTTCTACATGTTTATGTGCATTTGAGTATGAGTTGCATATAGACTTCATGATATGATGTTTTGAACATGCTCTAGCTTGGAGTTGATGTTTCCTCCTTGGATATGTGTATTTAGGTAATTGCATGCTTGTTGGGCTTCTAGATTTGACTTCTTTTCTTTCATGAGATGTCTAGAATCCCATTCGAGGATGAATGTTTCCAAGAGGGAGATAATGTAACACCTCGGAAATTAGAAGTCTAGAAAAGGAGCCAAATGGAAGGTCACATGGTTCATGGAGCCCTTCACATGCCGTGAAGGGCACCATAGCTCGTGGTGGTGCTCGTGGCTACCTTCAAGTGCGTGGTCAAGAGGGGCTCCCATCCCACGAGCCCTTAGACAGCTCATGGTGAGCCTCACGACCCGTAGTGGTGGCCGTGAAAGGGAGGTAGAACCCACATCTAGGCTAGCCTCCTCCCACGAACTCCTAGACGGCTCGTGAAGGGCTAGACGTCCTGTGAAGGTGGGCGTGTGGAGGGGCAGGACTTACCTAGCCACTAGTCTAGGGACCACGACTGCCCAAACGGCTCGTGGACCCCTAGATGACTCGTGAAGCCAACCATCTGGTGGCTCGCGTCAGCTGTAAGTTAAGGGCAGTTGGGTCTTTTCCTAATTATTTTATCTTGATAGTACATCGTGTTGCCCATACCTAGAACCCCTATATAAGTGATTTTAACCCCAAAATCAACCTATTCAAGTCATTCTCTCAAATTTACAAAAGAAGAACAAGTCTTCCTCTCAAAATATTTTTCCTCTCTAGAAAAGCTTGGAGAAGAAGGGTTCAACCTAGGGTAAAAAGTCAAGTCTCCAATTCCTCCATTGAAGTTAAGCAATTGGCATTGAGGTATGATAATTTTCATCCATGGATTCCTTCCATTCATAGAGTTCTCAAATTCTCCTATTTTCAAAGATAGAAACCCCCAATTGAGTTAGGGTTTTTCTTCCATGTTATGGGCTCCTTTGATTATTTATCTAATTGATTTAATTATGATCTCTTATGCATGAATTGAGTTAATATCATATTTTTATGATGATCCCCCATGAACCCATGTAATTCCCATGTTTTCCAAGTTATGAGCATATAATGTGGGTCTTGGATTATGAAAGATGAGTTTTATGAAATTAGACATGCATTGATAGAATCACATGACCTCATGATGAATTCCCATGAATCCATGTCTAACCCATGTTTTCTAGATAGTAATGAATGAAAGTGAGTTTTGAACTATGAAAGATGAATTATGAAATTATGCATGTTCTTATGAAATTTATGTAAATGGTTTAAGGATGCCTTGAGAGTGAAGTATCAATGATGTTGCTATTGTTGTGTTGTTGAAAGGATTTCTCATATACACATGTAAGCATGAATTGTGAAAGGTTTCTCACATGATAAGGGTTATTAGGGTTGAAAGGCTTTCTCACCTAAAATTAACCAATGCGAAGAAGTTATTCTAATGATGAGACAGGAGGCGATTACCCATGTCATATGATGTAAGGAAAAAAGGTGATTACCCATGTCATAAGATGTAAGGACAAGAGGCGATTACCAATATTCCTTTAAGAGTTAAGATGAATATGAAAAACAACAATTCTGTGGAAGTTAAGCTTGCAACCGAGTGGACAAGTGGTGATCATCCATGTCCCATTAAATATGTGCCGACATAGGATTATCTAGATAGATATTAGCTAGTGGATCCACATAAGCTAGAAGTTTGTGGTCCTTACCGTGGCAAGTAGGACAACTCTTTTCGGTGTCGGAGACACCGGATTCCATGATGATAGCTCTCATGGTCTTATATGTCGGCTAAGCCTACTTCCCACAAGCAAGTTATGATGAACAAAAGTTATTCCGAGGAAGTGTCTCATGCATGTTTAAGATGATGACTATGTGCATTTCCCATGTTTTATGACTCATGTTTTCTAACCCTCTAATCTCATGTTTTAGATTGGTTATTGCATTTCATGACTCTTTTAAGTATATTTTCAAATGTTTTATGCATGGCTATCATACTTGGTACATATTTTGTACTAACGCATACACTTGTCTAAATTTTTTCAAATGTAGGGTCTGGCAGTCAGGGTCCCCAGTTTCGTGGCTAGAGTTCGTTGATGAGATTCCAAGCTTTGGTGAGTCCTCATGCTTCGCGGACTGAATCTTCATTGTCTTTAGTTCTTTTTTATTTTCAGTTTTGGACATGATGTACGTGCTAGGCCCAAATTCATTCTTATGTACTAGATGGCTATTGAGTCGATGTTAGAATTTCTGCTTTGCTTTATAAGACTTTAATACATTGAAATTGTCTTTTAAATCTCTTGATTTCTATTTCTTATGTTATGAATGCTAAGTGGCTTGTATGGGGCCTCTCGGGGTCATATACGCCATGTTACGCCTAGGGGCTACCTTGGGTAGTGACAATCTAATAGTGATGAAGGGATCAAAAATGGATATACTCACCATAGGCTCATTAGAGTTTCGGGCTCTCTTCCTTTTGAAGGAGTTGTACAAAGCAAGGCGGGAACTCTTGCCTATCAAACCAGTTGTGTCCTTAGAAGTAAACTTTTGGTATGTACAAACATAGATAGAGGGGGTATCGACAACTAACTTGGAATCTTCCAACAAACACCATAATTGTCATTTTGATGTTTATCGATAGGGATATGAAACTGAGAAGTTGTATCAGTAATGGAGCATTGCTTATTATATCTATAAGATGTCTCATCGATGTGGCCTATCCTCTTCAGCAAGCCAGATCGGTGAATTTTTTTTTAAAGATTATTTGTAACAACCTATCCTTGTTGTTATGAGTAGGTCAATAGTGAAAGAATTTGGGTAAAAAAACTTTTCGGGTAGTGACTTAAATTTTTTAGGCTAGGCTAGCCTCCGATGGAATTTGGGCTAGGTGTGATCTAGGGACATCCGGGAAGGAGTGAGGTGTAATATCGAGGCTTTGATCATATATACATGTATCTAAGATATTAAGGAACGTGTAGGGATTTATGTAATCATGAAATTCAGGTAAGTAGAGCTCCGAGAATCAAATTCAACGTGGAAGGAATAGTTCAGGACGTCAAGGGAAGAAGGTATGTTGTAAAAAAATAGGATTTCCAAGGATTTACAAGTGTCTAAAGTTCAAATGTTTTTCTATAGCAGGTTACAGACCACTAAAGTAGAGTGTGCGGATCGTTATAGCAGTGTTGCTATAGCGAGCTGGGTTGCTATAGCGCGGTGAAACAAGATTTTATGCATAAACAACCCTAAACACTCCTATTTTCTGCACTTTCATTCTTGGACTTTGGAGGGGCAATTAATGGGTTGTTTGCACTCAACTTCCTATGTAATTCATCTGTAAAGGTTGGATTATTCCTCCCCAACCTTGTATATTGATTCTTAAGTCTTATAATCTAAGATATTACCCTTAGGGGGGTTTGACATGATTTCATGGTGGGAAAATCCTTAATTTGGGGAGGATGATCATGAATTTGCTTGAGGTTAGGATTTGATTATATAATTCGGGTATTAATAGCCCATTATGGATTGATTGGTCTCTTTATTATTTATTTTAGACCAAGAAAGAGTCAAGGCACTTTGAAAAGGAAAAGGTCGGGTACTTCCAAGATTTCAAGAGGCTTAATTCAAAGTAGGTAATGGTTGTATATTTTCCAGGTATGTATGTATGGATGTATACTTCTTTATAATATAATTGTACAATGCATGTTAGGGAAAACATAGTGACTAATATGAAATAACATCATGTTGATAATCTCATGCAATGAACTAGTTATGTGACTTGTGGTTTCAAGTGTCAGAAGCCTCTGCCTCTGGCCTCCCAGGGAAAGCATAACAGTGGGCTCTATCACCTGTCTGTCCATTTCCCCTGCCGGGCTGCGCTCCAGTAGTTCCAACCTACCCGCCACCCCGGCCGAACTGATGACCACCATTATCTTGGCCACCACGTCCTCCAGAATGATGGCCTCTACCATAACCACCCCTACCTTTAACTGCTGGGGATTTGTAACTCTGATCATACCGTGCCTGATTCTGCCTCGGACAATATTTCCTGATGTGCCCAGCCTCACCACATCCATAAAAAGTCCTGGACTCGAAAGTAAGTCTCTGGGAAGACGAAGAAGACTAAAGATAACCCCTAAACTCAAAAAAAGGCTGACTGGTCTGTGACGGACCCTCAGCTGAAACCTGCAATGAAGAATGAATAAGACGGGGTGGATAACCCCCAAAATTCTGCCCTCTGGAGTAAGAACCACTAAAATCACCTCCCTTACGGAACTTCTTAAACGTTGACACCTTGGTGAAGTCATGTGGCTTCACCCCCTCTACCTCTACCACAAAATCAACCACTTCCTAAAAAGATTTTGCACAAGAAGCTACCTGTAAAGATGGAATCTGCAAATCTGACCTCAACCCCTTCACAAATCGGTGAATCCGCTCTTGCGGACTGAAACAAAGCTGAGTGGCATACCTAGATAATGCACAAAATTTGGTCTCATAAGCTGCAACAGACATCTTTTCGTGCTCTATATTCAGGAACTCATCTCTCCTCCTGTCCCTCAAAGTCCGGGGTATATACTTCTCCATGAAGAAGCTAGAAAATATTTCCCAAGTCATAGGTGGTGACTTTGCTGGTCGACACTCAGCATAAGACTGCCACCACATTTTGGCATCCCCCTGAAACTGGTATGTCACAAGCTCAACACCGAATCGCTCCACTATGTCCATCTTATGAAGTAGCTCATAACAATCAACAAGGAAATCATAAGCATCTTCAGATTCTGTACCCTTGAATACCGGAGGTTTCAACTTTAGGAACTTAATAAAGAGACCATGTTGGTCACTATTCATTATAGGCCCTTTAGTCAATAGGGGAAACGTGTCTGTTTCCAAGGACGCATCCATGCGGGGAGACACAACAGCTGCATGTTGTACTCCCTGAACCTGAGGTGCTGGTGCAGAAAACGCTGGTGGTGCCTGGACCTGATCAGATAACCTGCTTAGATAAGTGAGAACCTGATTGATCATCTATGGAGTAGGCTGGGGTGGTGCTTCCTTCTCATGAATCTGCTCATCCTCCCCCTCATCACCCTCTCTCGCTACCTCGTCATTCGGTGGAGGGGTCACTGCTCTATTCCTAGTTGGACCAGGTACTTATCCTCTGCCTCTAGTGGGCCTTCTCCTGCGACCTCTACCACGACCTCTCGCCACTACTCCCCCTCGGGGTGCAGCCCCAATGGTTTGCTCAGGAGCACCCTTTCCTGCTGGTGTTGGTGTTGTCCGATTCGTTACTCTAGATCTAACCATTTGCGAATATAGTTAAGAAGGTCAGATACCAATTTATATCACCTAGATACCAATTGGATTCAAGTAATAGCACGAAAGAAAGAAATAAATGAGTTTTCCTAAAGTCTTATAGCCTCTTGAAGAAAAGTAAAGGCGTCCCCCATACCGTTCCGCAAGACTCTACTAGACTTGTCTTTGTTTGATAAGATCATTGAACCTGAAGCTCTGATACCAAGTTTGTCACGACCCAAACGAGTCATGAGTGGCACTCACACTTAACCTCCTAAGTGAGAGAACCAACAAATTCAACCCCAACTTATATCGATTATTCAACTTACGGAAACAACCAAAATGTGGAAGCTCAAAACTTATTAAAGCTCCAATAAATGAAATCTCTAGAGTCTATTACATATTATTCCAAAACCTGAAAGTCATCACATAAGGACATCTATTCTAAAAATACCAAGTCTAAGAGTATTAAAGACACCAAAATAAATAAGTAAGATAGTCTATGTCCGAAATTTAAGGACATCATTCCATGACCGAGAGAATCCAGCACGAGCTACAAGAAGTAGCTCACCCGGAAATCTAATGAGCAGGAGACTGGCTAGAGCTGAGGGCGAGTCGAAGTCTATGGTACACTTGCTGCACTCCACAAAAGAAAACGAAGAAAACATAAGTAGGGGTCAGTACAGGGCAACATGTACTGAGTGGGTATCATCGGCCAACTCAAAATAGAAACTAATATGCAATAAGTAATAGTATAAAATCAACAATGACACTTAGCAGGTTGCAAACAACACTAGAGTAAGTACGTAATTAATCAACAATATCAAGAACACACATGAGGACTCATGCCTCCACACGAAGCTCTTTCGGGAATAAAGTTCTTGAGATTGAGTACATTAAGTTGTTTAATATGTTTTTCTTTAATATTACCGTATCGGAACGTGACACCCGATCCAATAATATCGTGTCGGAACGTGACACCCGATCCAAAATACCGTGCCGGCTCGTGGCACCCGATCCAAAATACCGTTAAATTATCATTTGTTATCACCGCTTTTCACTTCATTAACAATATTTCATCAAGCCTTCTTTATTCAAGGCATCACTTTAATAGAGAAAGTTCAAGATTATGGATTCACGGTTTTGGGATTTTAGACCAATCACAATAACATACGAATTATCCAAACCACAACAACTAAGTACATAGCAAAATTCACAATATCACTCAATGCATATCAATCACTATTAAGAGTCTATCTATCAAATAGAATAAACCATAACCTACCTCCACCGAAGAACCGAAGTTAAGCAAGCTACTTTTTCAATACTTTTCCTTTCCTTAATGCCTCTGAACGTTTCCAATCTATCAAGTATATATGCATAATTCGTAAGTTAACGAGTCTATAAACTCTCATATTATTCTATGTGTAGCCTAGACCCAAAAACTCACCTAATTCTATATTCAATTTCCTAAAGTTCAAACCTAAGGATAAGTCTTAATTCCTCCAATTGGCATAACTTTAATGGTATTAAAATAATATAATACACTTAATATTTAATTACTTGTCTCAATATATTAAAACTTAAATCACAACATGATAATTTTAAGAAAATAAGGACCAAAGCCACATATTACAATTGACAATAACATTACTGTGCAAGGATGATGGCGGCAAGCTTAATGTAACCTCCCACATACATGGATTCTATATTTTTCAAGTATCCTATTGCCATTAACCAATCATATCTCACCACTGTTAAATTATTAACTTCCTCACCTTTTTATCCAAAATCTCAACCAATCAGTGAATCAAATGCATGCATATTACCGCTACACCTTTCCGCTTCATAATTTCCTTAATCCACTAACACTATCCATACAATTAAATAATTACCACCCTCACTTTCCATTCAAAAACCCAATCTGCCGGTCCATAAAACCAACGACTGTAACACCCCTCTATTATATTCTTATAGTTTCTTACCTTCCCACTCATACAGCCAATCCCATTCAAGTTACCACACATATACTACAATTAGATTTACTAGGAAAATTTTATGAATACTTTCACCTGAAGTCGTGCTTTCCGATTTTCTTCGCGACCCTCCTGCGCCTCTATGATTTTCTTCCTTTCCTCTAGAGATTAATTATACCCTAATTATTATATATGACTAATTATAAAAATAGTGAAAGTGGCCCACTACTAAACTGCTAATTTTATTGTTATTTTCTTTAACCACCAATTATATTAATTATTTAAACTACCCCCTTAATCATTTAATTATAGTTACGAATAGTCCAAAATACCTATTTAAAATTTATCGAAAGAGTCTTTTATGAAATAAAAAAAAATTTAATACTCAAAACGACCAAATGGTTCGTTACAAGGGATCTGCTCTAAAATTTGCACAATTATATATATATGATACAGAAAATGAGGTGCAAAATAGAATTAATATTATCAGGTAAGTATTTGTAGTATATATTAATTTTACAACATTCAATATAATTATAATTATTAATCATTATTATCTATCTAAGTATTTCTTTTTTTTTAGTCGTTGTGAAAGCAGCAGTCAAATTCATGCTCAAATTATTAATGATCTCAAGGAAATGCTAGATCAAGACAATGTGATTAGAAAATCTTTTCGGATGGTAAGAGATAGATTTCAAATTGATCAAAGTGCAGATGTTAAACTAAGACGGATAGGAAAGAGAGGATCGGATGGAAGAAGGTACAATTTGCCGATAGTTTCTGAGATAACAGCTTTGGTGGTTTGTGATTTTGAACCAACCAATTCTGACAAAGATATAACAATTGAAAGTCATCTGGACAACTTCAGAGAATAAGTGAATTGAATGCAGCATACTTAGGTTTGCAATATCCATTACTTTTTTCATTTGGTGAAGATGGATATAAAGAAGATATTTCTTTAAATGGAATTGATGAATCATCCGATGGAAGGAAATATGTTAGCTCTCTTGAATACTTTTCATACAAAATTCAAGAAAGGAAAAATGAAGTATCAACAATTGTATCGGCTAAATAATTATTTCGACAATTCTTGGTGGATGGTTATACAATGATAGAATCTTCTCGATTGCTATTCATTAGGCTCAATCAAACACATTTGAGAGCAGACTTGTATAAAGGATTAGAAGAAGTTGTTTTACAGGGAGACACACAACCTTCTTCTCAAAGACAAAGAGTAATATTATCTTCTTCTTTCACTGGAAGTATACGTTATATTTGTAAAACTATCAAGACGCAATGGCAATATGTAAATGGCTCGGATATCCTGATATATTTTTTAAATTCTTAAATGGCCTGAGATCACTAGATTTGTGAAGAGTAGGGATTGGCTCCAGAAGATCGGCCAGACATTATAACAAGAGTCTTTAAAGTCAAATTAGATCATATGATAAAAGGTTTGCGAGACAAAAAAGTTTTTGGACAAGTAACAGCAAGTATTTTATTGCCATATTATTGTACCACAATTGTTTGTTTAAATTTGAACCATTGATAAAAAAAATAAATCATATTTATCCTTTGATACAGTGGTTTATACTATTGAATTTCAAAAGTGTGGATTGCCTTTTGCACATATTTTGCTATTTCTACATAATAAATCTCCAAATATTGGTGATATTGATGATATTATTTCAGCTGAATTACCTAATAAATTACTTGATCCGAATTATTATATGGCTTTTACAAACATTATGATGCATGGCTCGTGTGGTTCTGTTAAAAAATTATCTCCTTGCATACAAAATGAAAAATGTTCAAAGCATTTTTCAAAAAGGATTTATTCATTCTACCTCAATTGATGAAGAGGGCTATCCTATATATAGAATAAGATATGATGACAAATCTACAAAGAGATCATGTATCGATTTGGATAATAGATATGTTGTACCACACAATAGATTTTTGTTGTTGAAATATGGGGCACATATTAATGTTGAATTGTGCAATCAATCAAGGTCATTTAAATACTTATTTAAGTATGTTAATAAAGTTCATGACCGTGTTACATCTGCTTTTTGTGATAGTGCGAATTCTTCAGATTCAAGAGGGGTTAATGAAATAAATATGTATTGTGATTGTCAGTATATATCACCATGTGAAGCATGTTGGAGAATCTTTAAATTTCCAATCCACCATAGAGAACCTTCTCTAGAAAGGTTATCTTTTCATCTACCAGGCAATCAAAATATCATTTTTTTCAGATGATGATCCAATTGATGTTTTTATCAATAAACCAACAATAAAGGAATAAAAATTTTTAAGTTAGTTTGAAGCAAATAAGGAATTTCCTATAGCAAGAGATTTAACATTTGCAGAATTTCCTATAAAGTTTGTTTGGAAGCAACAATATAAGAGATGGAATAACGAAAAACCTTCTGCATTTTCAATTGGAAGAATTTTATTTGTTCTACCTGGATCTAGTGAGCAATATTATCTTAGATTATTATTAAATATTGTTAGAGGTCCCACTTCATATGAGGATATCAGAAGAATAAATGATATTGATCATGAGACTTTTAGAGATGCATGTTATGCTTTAGGATGATTAGATGATGACAAAGAATATGCTGATGCTATAGTAGAAGCAAGTCAGTAGTGAATGCCATCATATCTAAGACAATTATTTGTTGTGCTACTTATATCAAATTCAATGTCACGTTCGGAGGTTGTTTGGCAATATAAATGCCAATTACTATCCGAAGATATTCTTCATGAAGAAAGAAGAGTATTAGATAACCCATGTACCCAATAATGTTTTAAATTAAAATTAATTTTATTATAATCATGAATTGTATATTATTTTTGTTTGATTGATTAGTTTATTACATTTAAGTTTTAATATTGATTTATTATATATTTATATTTTTTTTTTCAGAAGCTTATCTATCAGATGCAGATTTGAAGAATTGTTGCTTGCAAAAGATAGAAAGTTTTGTAAAAGGTTGTCACGATCCAAAAATGGATGTGATGGCACTCGTCTTATCCCACCAAGACAAGTCAGCCTAAAACTCAACTATTACGATAAATACGGAAGTAAAATGAGAATACAAGTTTAATACTATAAAATAGTGCGAAAATTTATAATCAACTTAAATATACCCCAAAACCTGATTGTCACGTATACAAGCCTCTAATGTGTTATAACAAAATTGAAATAAAATATAAGTCTCAAATGATATTGTTTCTAGAATAGAACAAGGTCATAAATAAGGAGAAAGAAGGTCCGCTGAAATGACAAGCAGCTACCTCACAAACCTCCACAAGAAGCCTCGGACAAGGAGAAGAGAAAGTGTCACGAAGGTCCGGGCTAGTAACCTACAAAAATGTAGTAGCAAGGGGTGAGTACCAAACCACACGGTACTCAGCAAGTAAACTTCTAAACACAAGCTAAGGAAATAGAATACGGTTACTCCTACCACCCCAACCGAACCTCCACAACTACAACCTGCATAAAAATCAGCCCAACCTAACACTTCACAATTTATATAGCACATAGCTCAACAACAACACTCTAACAATAACATGTCCTCAACAACAAACTCAATATTCATCAATCACAAGTTCCACAGAAAGGCACCCACAAGATCAAGTTCACCAATGATAAAGATGTGTAATGCAATGAAATGCAATGTCAAGTATAATGATGCATGTCTAACCTAACGATACACACCCGTTGTCTCTCAGTCCGGGACCCATGGGGGACATATCTGTCCATGCATCCATCGCGGCGTACGACACAATCCTCGATATATAGTATCCATCGTGAATACAACATCAATAATGAGCCAATAAGCCTTTCAAATCATTCTCAACACATCACACACCAACAATTAATCACATTGCCTTTTATTACCCATTTTTCATCATTAGAATTATTCATTATGGACAAGTCAACCCATCACCAAGTCCCATTACTTCCCAACACATACCACAAGGAAATACACGATTCTATGCACTTAACAAGGGTTTAGAAATTCACTTGCCTCAAACAATCTAATAATTACTCTGAGACTTGAGCTTTCCCTTCCGTTGGATTTCCAATTCAATGCAATCTATTCAAACAAATAATCACGATAAGATTTCATAACTCACAACACCCATACTACCATATGTATAGCTTAGACCCAAAAACTCACTCAAATCAATAATCAAGTTCCTTATCTTGCTAACATATCAACTCTCATATTTTTCAAGTTTCAAGTCTAGGATTAAGTGTTAATTCATCCAATATCATAATCTAATGGTATTCATATAATATCATACACCTAATATTTAATTACCTACTTTAATATGTCAAAATTTGAATTAAATTATTATTGTACCATACAGAAAATTCCTTTTCAACTTTCAACTACGGAAAAGAACGAATCATGGTATGTGCTAGGTATCACACTTAAAACTTAATTACCTGCACCCAGTAATATCAAGATTGAGGGTGACATCATTCTACTTATAAAATAAATAGATTTGCCAAAATTAAGACATGACTACCAAAAACAGTAACAAGCTAGCACCTATCTGAAATCATACACACACATTTGTTTTATCTTTTTCTTTTCTCAATCATTAGCTCCTCATCAAAGTCAAGATATATCCACTAGTTCTTGTCCACTTATTTTATAAGGATCACACACCACCGATTATTATAATAATTAATGTTAAAGGATAATTTTCCTCCTAACATATTAGCTATAAGGGAATTCAAGTACTGGAGTTCTTTACCTGCACGCAGAGACGGTGATGCACAATCTGAGCTTCCCGTAAAAGATTTAATGTTTTTCTTTATCTAAAAGTGTAACCTAGTAGGCATAAGTCATTCTTGTATAAGGGCCAGAACATATAGACTGTCATATGAATTATGGATTTGGTCCATCACTCACCCATTAAATTATTTACTTAAAAGAGTATCCCTCAATTAATTATCTTAAGCGAATAGTTCAAAATTTTCAAACCAACTTCATCGAATAATCCTAAATGACTTGGGGCAACTATTGAGAGGGGTAAAACGGGATTTTTTTTGAAAATTTCTAAAAATGACCTTTCGGGTCATTACCAAGGTTGTGGAAGAAGTTTTTCGAATTTTCCAACAATGCCAATACTTATTTATACTGAGGATGATGTTGACATCACCAACAGATTAATTTGTGATGAAATGCTTTACAATAAACACGTTTTAGCTGATGAACATCAACAATTGATATTACATTTAACTGATGAGCAGAAATCAGTGTATAAAAAGATTATGATAGCAGTTAATGAAAATATGGGTGGATTTTTCTTTTTATACGGATTTGGAGGAACAGGAAAAACTTTTATTTGGAAGACTCTATCATCTGCCATAAGATCTAAAGGAGATGTTGTTTTAACAGTGCCATCTAGCGGGATTGCATCTCTTTTATTACCAGGTGGCCGAACAGCACATTCAAGATTTGTTATCCCGCTAAATATAACTGAAGATTCAATATGTAATTGAAACAAGATACTCCTTTAGCACATTTGATAATCAAGACTAAGTGGATTATTTGGGATGAGGCACCAATGATGCATAGATATTGTTTTGAAGCTCTTGATAAGACTTTAAGAGATATTATTAGCTACAAAGATGCATCTAACTCAGAATTACCATTTGGTGGTAAAACAATTGTTCTTGGAGGTGACTTCAGACAAATTCTTCATGTGATCCCAAAAGGTAGTAGACAAGATATTGTTAATGCAACTCTCAACTCTTCATATTTATGGCCCCAGAGTTGAAAGAGTTTTCTGATTATTGGCAGTTGGGATGGTAGTATTGGTAATTCATTTGGTGGAATTGATAATTGTAATACCAAAGGATATTCTAATAAATGTTCCAATAGCAGCTATTGTAGAAAGTATGTATCCAGATTTCAGTACTAATTGCAATGATGTTGGATACCACAACAAAGAGCCATTATTGCTCCAACTTTTGATACAGTGGAATTAATCAATCAATATATGATCTCCTTGAATCATAATCCTGAGAAATCATATTTGAGTTCTGATAAAATATGCAAGTCTGATCATACTTATTCAGCTTTGGAACATGTACACACCCCTAAATTTTTTAACACTATTAAATGTTTTGGAGTTGCAAATCATTCAATCACTTTAAAGGTTGGAGTTCCAGTGATGTTACTATGAAATATTGATTAATCAGCAGAATTATGTAATAGAACAAGGTTGATTGTTACTAAACTTGGAAATCAAGTACTTGAAGCAATGGTTTTATCTGGACAGATAGCTGGATAGAAGGTGTTTATTCCAAGAACGACTTTAACACCTTCAGATGCTAGAATCCCATTTAAGTTTCAAAGAAGACAGTTTCCTATAATTGTATCATTTGCCATGACAATCAACAAGAGCCAAGGACAGTCTTTATCTCATGTTGGATTATTTTTGAAGAAACCAGTGTTTACCCATGGATAGCTTTATGTAGCTCTTTCTAGAGGGATAAGTAGAAAGTGATTAAAAATACTGAGTTACAATGATGATGGAAAGTTAACTGATGAGGCTATAAATGTAGTATATAAAGAAGTGTTCCAAAATCTAATATGATATGTAGATTCTTTAGGATGTTTTCATATATACTATAACTGTTGATGATTGTGATAAAACAACTTAGATGAAGTTGCTGATATAATTATTGAATTATTTAGAGGTTTGTTCTTTTAACTCATTTAGTAATTTTTTATTATATTATGTTATGCGCATTACCACCTAAAGATAACATTATATGATCTAAAATGTTATGCGATTACCTTAATTAATATAGAAATTTATTAATTTTAATTTTTTTTATTATGATAATTTATTGATTTGCTATTTTTTTTTGCATTGTTTTCTCAAGCATATGACAGTCAAGAACAGTGAGAAAGTGTATTATGCAATAAGAAGACATAAGAGTTCTTCTAAAAGGCACAAATACTGAGAATGATTGTTCAGGTACAATCTTAATCATTATTATTTGCATTATACATTTACCCTATACTTAAATTTTATATAAATGTATTTATATATCATTCTTTAAATACTTTACATCTATTGTAAGTAGTGGTGATGTTATCATATACAACTAATATTATTGAGTTCAAAAGGTTACTAGATCCACTAATAATTCAATAAGTTCATTAAATTTACATATTTTTTAAATTTATATTAACTGATTTGTTTTTTTAATTATTTTTTTCATTGTATTCTATAGCATAGTCAAGTATAATTAAAAAGGGTACTATATAATAAGAATACATAAGAGTTTATATAAAAGGCACAATTACAATGAATTCATTTTCAAGTATAATTTTAACCTCTAATATTTACATTATTCTTCTCTAATATTTCAATTATTATTTTACCATTACTATGTTTTATAAAGATTTATAATTATTATAACTAAAAATAATTTAAAGAAATTAATATTGTTGACTCTATTATTGACAATGACAGATAATACAGCTGATATTTTGAGTTCTTGAATAGGAAGAAGTGGTAGCAAGAGTCTGAAAAATTTGAGGGGATAATACACTTGTGCATATGGTGAACAATTTCACTGTTTAATAATTGAGTATGCTTTGAAAATAGTATCAGACTCTTCCATTATATGAAATGGAACCGCATGTTAACATTATTTTTTTTATAAACAGAACTATATATATGCAGTAGAGGGCTTGGTTCTAGATACTTTTTAAACTTTATATTTTAATCTTGCTACCATGTAACATGTTTTTAATGGTGTTCATATATGCTTTCAGATATTCCAAAAAACAAAGCAGCACATTATAGATAGACTCCAATAAGTTTAAGAAAAGTAAGTACATAGTTTGAAATAATTGGAGAGAATTTACCATTATGAAAAAATTGTATGAAGCTTTTGACCAAAGCAACATTGCAAATAATAGAGTGTTTGTTTAAACATATTAGTAAGCAGATAGGTTTTACTGACAGATCTATCTGCTATTCGATTTTTTTTTTTATAGTGAACTAAATTTGTTAAAAAGGGACATTAGAAGGCTTATCAGCAATTTTTATCAACCTTTTTTCTCTGTAATTTAAGTAATTGCCTTTAAAATTTTCATTACTACTCTCCAAATCTTAACATTTCTCTAAATATTAACTTAATTCTCATAAGGAACATATAGAATCCTACAAATCACAATATGTTAGATTCTTTAAATTAATCTTTAATACGAAACAGTAAATTTTTAGATTTACAATCCAGTTAACCAATAGGCCTATATAGATAGCATATAACAGAAAAGTGTTTTATATGTTTTAAAAAAGTAAACACACAATTATTTATGTTATGTTAATATCAGTGAACTGAAGTATAATCTATCAAGCATATGAACTAGAGTAAACTCTTCATTTGAAGCATGCATCATAAAATAGGTATAAGTACATTAAAACTACAAAAAACACCAATATAAATCAGATTAAAATATAGAGACTGATGTAGAAAGAAATGAATTGAGAGGAACATAAGATAGCTTAACTACATATTTGTAGATGTAAGACATCTTTCCAAATCTTAAAAACCAAATAATCACTTTCATGCTTCTGCAAAAAGCAATAATTCATCACAATCTACTCTAACAACATGGTCAAACATAAAAATAAGAACAAAGATAGAGATCAAACCTGACATTGCAAAGAACATAAAAACTGACACAATCACAAAATAAACTTTCAATCACCAAGCAAAATAATAAAATCTGCATCAACATAAGCTTATTACAGCTATGTTATAGCATGCATGTACTAATTAAATTAAATTTAAAATATAATATCTTAGCTGACCATCCCAAATAGAGTAAAATCGAGGTAAAATAGAGCTGAAGGAGACATCACCAGATAAATTTCACCAAATTAACTCCACGACAAGAAGCTGCTGCATGCTAATACTCTTCAACCAGAGTTCTTATTAAGCAAGATCAATTGAATTTTTTTAAAAAAAAATGAACTCACCATTTCACGGAACATACGATTGTTGACGGAACAACTCTAGATCTAAATACAACTCCGATCAAAATCTTATTTCCAGTGCGATAACCTTCTTGAAGAAAGTCTTTCTTAGGCTATGTTTTAATTTGAATGTTCAAATGTTGAAATGAGAATTTTTTTTTACCATAGTTATGGTGACAAGATTCAAATTATAGATTTCGTTCATCCAAGAAGCTTTACATCTGTAAGGAAACATGTGAAAAATTAACAATCGGAAAGAACCCAATTGAGAAAGGCTAATAGAAGAATATAAAGAAAAGAAAGGAAGAACACTTAAAATGATATCAAAAAGCATGTATGTGCTTAAAGATTACGGAGCTAGCTCTGACCGAAGACGATCTAAAGAGGAAGCTCACTTTCCTTATCTCAAAAATCAGCTTCCATTGGTGCATGTTTGGTCTACTTCCAGAATCTAGATAGATCCAATTTTTTTGAAGTTTTCATTTTGTTCTTTTCTCTTTTCTATTATCTTACGTTTTCTCCAACTTTTTGCTTCCATTTTGTCTTATTCAATAAATTGGGCCATGACCATTTTGTTTAATTAAAAATAAAAAAAGAGAGAAGGAAATATTGAAATATGTGCAAACAGGGAAGTCTTACTATACTATGAAGTTACCTAAAAAGTTATATTATTTTATATTACTTCCTCCGTTTCATACTCCCTCCGTCTATTTTTAATTTTCATGTTATGCTTTTTGAAAGTCAATTTGATCAATTTTCAAAGTGAAATTAGATTACATTAATTCAATATTTTAAGCAAAGTATTTAGATATTCAAAAAATATACGAGAAGTACTAGAAATTGTCATTTTTTCATATCAATATAATTAAAAAATACATTATCAAATATTAGTCAAAGTTCTTGTCGTTTTACTCTAAAGAAAGAAACCATGACAATTAAAAGTTGACGGAGGGAGTATTAGTTTATTATCTAAATATAATTTTCGCATATTAATTTGTCGTTATACTAAATATAATTATTTTGTATTAGCTGATCACCTTACTAAATTAATAAAAAATTAATTTAATTTTTTTTACTACTCTTGCTATTAATTTTTTTTTAGATATTCATATTTGTTTGTAAAATTCACAAGAAGTTATTTAAAGTGTGAATTAAAAAAATAATTTTCTTATTTATGTTTTTTTAAGCACCGTACAAAACTAATAATAATCAACTAATATGAGACGAAGGGAGTATTTCACATCCACAACACTTTTATTATATATTTTATATTAATATAAGTGGTTTATGTTTATTTAAAAAATTATAAAAAGATCACTGTTGGGACCACAAAACCACTTTATATTGTGATTAAAATAAAATTTTAAAAGATTGTATATTGTTTTTCATTTAATTTTGTTTATTTAGTTTGTGTGGATATTTATATTCCATATAAAATATGACTCAATATATGTTATTTTTTTCATTTTAATATGTCCGCACAATGCGCTAATACGTATATTAGTTGTTTTAAAAACGCAAAACTACAAAGGGATGCACTTAATTATTCTAAAATTTTCTAGGACATAAAACATTAAAAAATATTGAAAAACAAAATACCCCATCCCATTTGATCACATATGTATTGGATGAGGATAATATATCTAATAAAATAATGAAAATCTTAATTTCATAAGTCATAATAAGAAACACTTTAAAGAGAAATTAAAGAGGAAACAATATAAAATAAAGCAATTATGGAGAATATTGTAAAAATAGGCTAAAAAAAGTTGAAGTAAAGTGAATATGCTTTTACCTACAATCCAACAAAAAAAAAAATACACGATTAATCAATATTTTTAGAATATCTCCTGAAATTTATAGCAATGCACCCATCAAATTTCTTATTTTTTTAAATGATTAATTTATCGCAAACTTATTTGCTTTCACATATGTATATTTTTTATTTCATGAACCAATTTAAATATTAAGTAAATGTATAATAAATAAGAAAATATTGTTATATAATTGATGGTTTCTTCAATAGCTTTCCCGAAATATAGTTGACTTAAACAAAATAATTTTTGTATAATTAGGATTATTTTTAGATATGTAAACAATGTAAATTGATAAACATAACTAAACAATAAAATTTTGATTGGAAGTCAAACTATACAATAACACAACTTACTTTCTATAACGATCCATTAGGCTGGTTTGTGTACTAGAGCTTTTTATTTCATAAAGGAACCTTCCGGTAAATTTAAAATGAAAATTTTAAAATTATTTGATAGCTACAGTTATTTAATTGACGAGTATTTATTAAATAATTATTATTTTTATTTAATGGGTGGTTAATGGGCCAAGCCCATAATTTATTTAATGCCCAATACCATAAGATCCCGTACTTTTTTTTCTATTCTTGCATAATATATGTGGCATAGTATGACATGGTTATATGAGGTGTATGTGACTTTATATCATACATTGGAGATTAAGATTGCAAATGGGTGGCAATATCAAGGAACTAAACTAAAGTTTTAGGTCAAAGGGACCCCTCAAACAAAGTTCAGGATTAAAGAAATGGCTCCGGTAGAACTTCGCTCGTTTGAAAGGTTTAAATTATCCCATACCTTGGGGATAAGCCTATGAATGTATAACATTCTAAGAATAGTGTGTTACGAGGTATTATAATAGCACAAGGCTCGTATGTTAAGTTTTGAAGTCAAAAAAATTAGCGAAACTAAGGTAGGAAAAAGTTATCGAAGTTTCTCTAATGATATTTTCTTAACTTTGGGTCAAATGTCTTGGATGTTTTCTCCAAATATATAAAGAGTTAGAAATCCCACAACCTATCAAATCAAAGGCCTACGAGTCTAGTTTGCAACGCACAAAACCCCGTATCCAACCGACATTGGAGTAAAAAGTTATGCTGGTTTTTATTCGGACTGCCGTGGCAGAATCAGGGTCGCGATCTGGGTCGGGTAAAAAATATGGTATGTCGGCTTACTCGACGTTTTAAGCCATAAAAATATTTCTTTTCACTCTCTAACCAGAAAGAAAGCTGAAGAGAGGGTTCTAATGGAGTTCTTGCATGATGAAGGTTAGTTTTTGACGATTTCTACTATTAAAGGTTGCCACCGTACCTAGAAACGTGATCTCTACACGTGGAAATCGTTTTTCCTTTCTATTAGTTTCGTTTGGAGCTATTTTTTAAAGATATAAATTGGTAGTTATTGGTGTTTATTCAATGTTTACACTTGGTTTGCTAAGGTAATCATCTTGGGACTCTTAAATGATTGTTTTTGTGAAGTTCTACAGACGTTTCGTCAAGCTGGGGCCATATGACAAATATGCCGATTTATGCTCAATTATGAATTATTTATAGGTGCGTACCAGCTGTGTATATATAGTGTTTGCAAAGCTTAGGACGTAAGGAACAACTTTTGTGAAGAAACTACGGGCATTCGAGCGTTCATTAGAAAGGTATGTTAAGGCTAAGCTATGTCCTTCATTTTAGCACCACTCCTGGGAAATTCCTAAACCGCCGAATGTGATATTTTGTAATTCTCTTGCTAGAAAGACCATCTGTGAAAGGAATTGGGATCTCAGCTGAATTATTTTCATGATTCTATTATTTTGATATTCCACTCGTTCAGATAAATAGAGTATTCGACATCTACATGTCATTTTAATGGTTTCCTTCATTGTATGTCCGCATGTATGAACTCTTATTTTTCTTTGGGTGATGTGACTCAAAATATTACGGGAGACCCTTATTATTTGTAACAAGTCCTCTTTCCCGGCTAAAGTTATTATGAATTTTTTTTAATGTAACTCACTATCTTTAAAACTCTCAAATATAACTTAAATGTTTAAACTATTAGAACACTTGATTTTTGAAATACTTCGTTTATAAATTATCTGGGAACCAAGTATAGGAACTAAGTAAATCACCTTAAAATTGTTATGAATATCTGCAAGGTTAGGTTATCTTTCTAAAATTCAAGTTAAGTTTTCAAGCTTATTTGGAAAAACATTTGAGGTTCCATGAGATGGTTACATGTCATACGAAAGTGATTACGGGGTTATGAGAACAAGACTACAAACGGGCCAAGATTGGCAACATGACGACGGTAACATATATGTGTTATAAATCCATGACATGACAACTATGCATTCTACTCCTGAGCTATAATCGGGAGTTTTGAGGCCTATTGCCTATATTTATACATATGAGATACCGATGGCCACAGATTGGCGAATATGATCACCACCATTGCTAGCATTTGGTTGGGTATGTCATGCATTTACATCTATATATATGTATTCACGACATACGATTATACGAGCATACCATGCATATTTAAATAGTAGGAGGACAAATGTCAGCCATGTAGATTATTTGAGTTTTAGTTTCAGGTGGTATCTCTATTACCCTTTTACAATAACTATTTATGATTCTACTTTCCGCTTTACATACCAGTACATTTTTATTCATACTGACGTCCCATTGCCTGGGGATGCTGTTTTTTGTTTTGTGCAAGCAGGTTCAGACAGGGATTCTGATCGACCCACCCGCTAGGATTCAGGTTCAGTTGTGAGTTGGTAAGCTCCATCTTATCCTGGGGCTATCAGAGGATGTTTACTTTGGTTGTACAATTTGGGTATAGTGGGGGCCTTGTCCCCACAATGCTTATGTCACTCTTAGAGGCTATTGTGGAAAAAATATTCTGGGTTTTCTTTTGTAAGTTTCAATCTCAAGCCCATAGACTTTGCATGTATATATATATGTGTGTGTTAGTAGGTTTATCTTCAGTTGTGTCCTCGTCGGCTAGCTAGTGCATCTTTATTTTTTTGGCTTGTCTACCATTGTTTGTATGGTTTATTCTCATTCAGATCATGACCTTCAGGGTCCAGACTTCACTTTTCAGAGGTTGTGCTGCCCAATCTTTTTATCTCACAGTTTGGTTAGCTAGTATGTTTTAGTGGGTAACTCGATCAACTAGGGTATCGAGTGCCAGTTACGCTCCTTATTTTGGAGCGTGACAAAATTGGTATCAGAGCAGGTCGTATCCCGGGGGGTCCATAAGCCGTATCTAGTAGAGTCTTGTTTATGGGTGTGTTGTGCACCACACTTATAATCAAGAGTCTGTAAGGCATTTAGGAATGGTTACATTTCATTAAACTGATAGATCATGCTATAGTGCAAAAGTATAAGAACATTTGAAATCTAAAATGTGCTTTATAACATGCTACACTCGCTCCGGATATGGAATATCGAGAGATATGTATGGATCCAAGGGAAGGTACTAGTCGTTCCCCACCGGGTCAAAGGGATAGATTTCCCTCGGAGACACATAGTGAATATCCAGTACCCCTAGTTCCAGCCACCCCGACACCTGTTGAAGCCTGAGGAGATGCAGTACCCCCAGCCTCACCAGTTCCATTGGTACATGAGGAAGCTAGGGACACAAGACCTCCAGTACCTATTGTTCCTCCACTAGAGACTGGGGAGTAGGGGATGAGGGAGGCAGTTCAATTGCTGACTAGGATGGTTTCTATTCATGAGCGACAAGTGGAGTCAGAAGTAGATACTCGGAGAGACCGGTCAGAAAGTTTGAACGTACGAGAGTTTCTTCATTTGGCCCCTCCGTTATTTATGGGATCTAGTCCTACTGGGGATCCCCAATACTTTATAAACCATATATATAGAGTATTGAGGGTGATGCATGCCTCCGTCACAGAGACTGTGAAGTTGGCTTTTTTCACCTATATGATGTAGCCATCCTTTGGTATGAGGCCTGGGAGAGATCTAGAGGACGTGATGCTTTGCCAGCAGAGTGGGAGGACTTCTCTGAGGCCTTCCTTACCCACTATTTGCCACGGGAAGTTCGAGAGGCCCGTTTTAACCTATTTATCAATCTGAAGGAAGGGAACATGAGTGTGCGGGATTATAGCCACAAATTTAATTCTTTGGTGAGATATGCACCAGATATTGTACGTACCATGAGAGCCAGAGTTTATCGTTATGTTGATGGTTGGCAGATCATCTAATCAGAGATTGCAGGGTAGCATCCCTATCGGATGATGTAGATGTTTCTCGCATACAGGCTTTCACTCAGACTACGGAGGACCTTTCTCGACGGATTCGTGGTACCCGCAGGGATAGAGAGCAGAGTAAGAGGGCCTGTAATATGGGGTCATATAGGGAGCCACAAGGTGGTTTTAGGCCACCATTATGTTGATATCCACCTCGGTCAGTGGGTAGTGTCTCACTACAGGTGTAGGGACAGCGGTTTGATCATTATAGCCAGTCAGGACCAGGTCAGAGCTCAGGCCAGCCTGAGGGTCGTCGACATGATCATTCCGTACAGATAAGACATCCCACTCCTCTATGTACACAGTGTGGTAAGCCACACACTGGGCAGTGTAGACATGATTCAGGTGCATGTTATCATTGTGAGCAGACAAGACATTTTATAAGTCGGTGCCTGAGGTTGAGCAGAGGTGATCTAGCTCAGCCTTCACGATCCATAGTAGCCTATTTACCCTCAGTTTGTGCCCTACAACTAGGACCGCAGTATACTCAAGGTCGTGGTAGAGGGAGAGGTGGAGGAGATACATCAGGTTCGAGCGGTGGTCAGAACCGCTTTTATGCACACACAGGCCGACAAGATTCAGAGGCATCCCCTGATGTTGTCACAAGTATATTGACGATATCTTCTCAAGTTGTTTATGCATTGATAGACCCTGGCTCTGCATTTTCATATATTACTCCATTTATTGTTAGTAAGCTTGACATGAAATCTAAGTTGCTGCCACAACCAGTTGAGGTGTCTACACCAGTTGGCGACTCTATTTTAGCTAGTCGTGTCTATCGGGGTTGTACGGTGTTAATTAATGATCGTCCAACTTCCGCTGATTTAGTTGAGTTGATTATGATAGTTTTTGATATTATCATGGGTATGGATTGGTTGGCAGCTTGCTATGCTAATATTAATTGTCGTGCAAAGATAGTCATATTTTACTTTCAAGGTGAGCCAATCCTTGAGTGGAAGGGTAATGCAGCCACACCCAAGGGTAAGTTTATTTCATAACTTAGGGCTCGAAATTTGATTTCTAAAGGTTGTATATACCACATGGTTCATGTAAAGGATACTGATAAGGTGCCGACGACTTTTTAGTCAATTTCTATCGTGAATGAATTTCCGATGGTATTCCCTGATGATCTTCCAGGAATTCCCCCAGAAAGGGAAATTGATTTCGCTATAGACTTGCTTCCTAATACGCAGCCTATATTGATTACTTTCTATAGAATGGCACCTGCAGAGCTAAGAGAATTGAAGGAACAACTGAAGGACTTGCTCGATAAAGGCTTTATCAGGCCAAGTACTTCCCCATGGGGTGCTCCAATGCTCTTTGTTCGAAAGAAAGATGGCTCCTTACGTATATGTATTGACTATAGACAACTAAATAAAGTCACTATTAAGAATAATATCTTCTTTCACAGATTGATGACTTATTCGACTAGTTACAAGGTGTCAAATGCTTTTCCAAGATCGACTTGCAGTCTGGGTACCATCAGCTGCGAGTTAGGGAAGTTGATATCCCAAAAATAAAATTTAGGATGAGGTATGACCATTTTGAATTCCTTGTCATGTCTTTCGGGCTTACAAATGCCCCAACAGCCTTTATGGATCTTATGAATCAGGTCTTCAAACCATTCTTGGAGGAATTTGTGATTGTGTTTATTGATGACATTCTTATATATTCACGGTCGGAAGCTGATCATGTAGACCACTTGCGAGTTGTATTGCAGACTCTCCAAGATTGCAGGTTATATGCTAAATTCTCTAAATGTGATTTTTTGCTTACTTTAGTAGATTTTCTTGGTTATGTTATTACAAGTGAGGGTATTCAGGTTAATGGACAAGAGATTGAAGCAGTGATGACTTTGCCGAGGCCCTTGAATCCAATAGAGGTTCGCAACTTTTTAGGCTTGGCAGGGTATTACCGAAGGTTTGTGGAGGGATCCTCTTCTATCTCTACACCACTGACTAAGTTGACACATAAGGCAACTAAATTTCAGTGGACCGAGGCATGTGAAAAGAGCTTTCAGGAACTAAAAAAAAGGCTTACCACATCACCTATCCTAACTCTTCCAGATGTCAATGAGGGCTATGTTGTTTATTGTGATGCCTCAAGAATTGACCTAGGCTGTGTTCTAATACAGCATGGCAAGGTTATCGTATACGCCTCTAGACAGTTGCAGAAGCATGAGCAGAATTATGCTACACACAATCTTGAGTTGGCCGCAGTTGTATTTGCCCTAAAAATTTAGCGGCATTATCTATACGGGGTTCATATTAATATTTTCACCAATCATCAGAGACTTCAGTATTTACTTAAGCAGAGAGAGTTGAACCTACGACAAAGGAGATGGCTAGAATTATTAAAGGACTACGATGTTGACATTTTATATCATCCCGACAAAGCTAATGTTGTTGCTGATGTGCTAAGTCGGAAGTCCATGGGTAGTCTAAGTCATGTTGAAGCTAATAAGGCTGGAATTACAGAAGACCTATGCCAGCTAGCTAATTTGAAAGTACCCTTGGTAGATTCAGGAGGAGGAGGTGTTGTCGTTCAGAATATGGTAGAATCTTCCTTTGTTACTGAAGTGAAAAGGCGGCAACATGAAGATCCTGAGCTTAGGAAATTGAGGGAAAGGATTCCACAACAGCAACAACCTTTATTTGAGCTAAATGGAGATGGAGTCCTTAGATACCAGGGTCGCTTATGTGTACCGGCAGTTGGAGAGCTCCATACAATTATTCTTTCAGAGGCCCATTATTCTAGATATGCAGCTCACCCTGGAGCGATGAAGATGTATCGGGACCTTCGACAGATCTATTGGTGGAATGGCATGAAAAAAGATATTGCGGAGATGGTAGCTGAATGTCCCAATTGTCAACAAGTTAAAGTAGAGCATCAGAGGCCTGGAAGCCTAACCCAGTATATTGAGCTTCCGTTATGGAAATGGGATATGATAAATATTGACTTCATCACTGGTTTCCCTCGCACTCCACAAAGGTATGATTTCATTTGGGTAATTATCGATAGGTTGACAAAATCTGCTCATTTCTTGCTAGTATGGACGACATATTTAGTTGAAGATTATGCCAGGCTTTACATCAGGCGATTGTTTGCCTTCACAGAGTTCCATTATCTATTATCTCAGATCGAGGAGCTCAATTTACAGCACATTTTTGGAGATCATTTCAGAAGGGTCTAGGCACTCTACGGATGGTTGAGGATATGTTACGTGCTTGTATGTTGATGCACAAACTGATGGACAGGTAGAACATACTATTCAGATGCTTGAGGATATGTTACGTGCTTGTGTTCTGGATTTTTAAAGAAGTTGGGATCAACATCTACCTCTTATCGAGTTTGCTTATAATAACAACTTTCAAGCTAGTATTCAGATGACCCCTTATGAAGCACTATACGGGAGGAACTTTAGGTCACCGATCGGTTGGTTTGATCTCGGGGAAGCAGAGTTGATAGGTTCCAATCTAGTCCAACAAGCGATTGAAAAGTTTAAGCTTATTAGAAATCGATTTCATACATCACAATTCCGGCAGAAGTCTTATGCAGATGTTCGACGAAGGAACTTAGAATTTAATGTAGAAGATTGCGTTTTCATGAAAATATCGCCTATGAAGGGCATCATGCGATTCAGAAAGAAAGGGAACCTCAGTCCTAGGCACGTTGGATCGTATAAGATTATTCGAAAGAACGGTATGGTGGTATACGAGCTTGATTTATCTTTAGAATTGGAAGTAGTCCATCCTGTATTTCATGTATCTATGTTGCGGAAGCTCATAGGAGATCCTTCACGTATTATGCCCATTGAAAATATTTGCATCGCTGAAGATTTATCTTATGCAGAGGTACCAATAGCGATTATAGATCGGCAAGTAAGAAAGCTTCGAACTAAAGAAGTAGCTTCTGTGAAAGTGTTATGGAGAAATAACAATGTTGAGGAAATGACTTGGGAAGCGGAAGAGGAAATGAGGATGGAGTACCCCCAACTGTTTACGACTTAAGGTGAGTCACATTTCGATAATTGACAATTATTTCTTCACAATGACTTAATTAGATTTTAAGTAGCTTGAATGTGCAATTTATATGTCTTCTTACGAGATAGCTATACGAAGCTTAGTAGTTAAAATTTTAAGAATTTGACTTTAGGTTTGCGACTATAACAAATATAGACTCGCAAATAAAGTCCCATGGGAAAGAAAAACTCAACCAAGGAATTGTCTAGATCCATTCGCGGGTGAATGTTCATAAGAGGGGAGAATGTAAGATCCTGTATTTTTTCTCTATTCTTGCATAATATATGTGGCTTAGTATGACATGGTTATATGCGGTGTATATGACTTTGTATCGTACATTGGAGATTAAGATTGCAGATGGGTGGCAATATCAAGGAACTAAACTAAAATTTTAGGTCAAAGGGACCCCTCAAACAAAGTTTAGGATTAAAGAAATGGCTCGGGTAGAACTTCACCCGTTTGAAAGGTTTAAATTATCCAATACCTTGGGGATAAGCCTATGAGTATCTAACATGCTAATAATAGTGTGTTACGAGGTATTATAATAGCACAAGGGTCGTATGTTAAGTTTTGAAGTCAAGAATATTAGTAAAACTAAGGTAGGCAAACGTTATCGAAGTCTCTAATAATATTTTCTTAACATTGGGTCAAATGTCTTGGATGTTTTTTCCCGATATATAAAGAGTTAGAAGGCCCATAACCTATCAAATCTAAGGCCAACGAGTCTAGTTTGTAACTCACAAAACCCCGTATACAACCGACATCAGAGTAAAAGTTTATGAGGGTTTTATTGTGGACTGCCAGGGTAGAATCTGGGTCGGGTAAAAAATATGGTATGTCAGCTTAGTCGATGTTTTAAGCCATAAAAATATTTCTTTTCACTCCCTAACCTGAAAGAAATCTGAAGAGAGGGTTCTAATGGAGTTCTTGCATGATGAAGTTAGTTTTTGACGATTTCTACCATTAAAGGTTGCCCCCGTGCCTAGAAACATCATCTCTACACGTGGAAATCGTGTTTCCCTTCTATTAGCTGCGTTTGGAGCTAGTTTTTGAAGATATAAATTGGTAGTTATTGGTGTTTCTTCAAGGTTTACACTTGGTTGGCAAAGGTAATCATCTCAGGACTCTGTGATGATTGTTTTTATGAAGTTCTACAGACGTTTCATCAAGTTGGGGCCATATAGAAAATCTGTCGATTTAAGATCGATTATGAATTATTTATAGGTGCATACTAGCTGTGTAAATATAGTTTTTTCGAAGCTTAAGACATAAGGAACAACTTTCATGACAAACTACGGGCATTCAAGCATTCATTGGAAAGGTATGTTAAGGCTAAGCTCTGTCCTTCATTTTAGCACTACTCCGGGGAAATTCCTAAAATGCCGAAGGTGATATTTTGCTATTCTCTTGCTAGAAAGACCTTCTGTGAAAGGCATTGGGATCTCAGCTGAATTGATTTCATGATTCTATTATTTTGATATTCCACTCGTTCGGATAAATAGAGTATTCGACATCTACATGTCATTTTATCAGTTCCTTGATTGTATGTCCGCATGTATGAATTCTTGTTATTCTTTGGGTGATGTGACTTAAAATATTACGGAAGACCCTTATTATTTTTAACCAGCCCTCTTTCCCCGCGAAAGTTATTATGAAAAATCTTTAAAGTAACTCGTGATCTTCAAAACTCTCAACTATAACTTAAATGTTTAAACTATTAGAACACTTGATTTTTGAAATACTTCTTTTATAAATAATCTAGTAACAAAATATAGGAACTAAGTAAATCACCTTAAAATTTTTATGAATATCTGCAAGGTTAGGTTATCCTTCTAAAATTGGAGTTAAGTTTTCAAGCTTATTTGGAAGTACATATGAGATTCCATGAGATGGTTACATGTCATACAAAAGTGATTACGGGGTTATGAGAACAAGACTACAAACAGGCCAAGATTGGTAACATGACAATGGTAACATATATGTGTTGTAAATCCATGACATGACATGCAATGCATTCCACTCCCGAGCTATAATCGGGAGGTATGGGGCCTATTGCCTATATTTATACGTATGAGACACCGATGGCCACAGATTGGAGAATATGATTCCGGTTAGCTATCGAAAAGCACCACTATTGATAGAATTTGGTTGGGTATGTCATGCATTTACATCTATATATATGTATTCACGAAATATGATTATACAAGCATACCATGCATATTTAAATAGTAGGAGGCCAAATGTCAGCCATGGAGATTATTTGAGTTTCAATTTCAGATGGTATCTCTATTACCCTTTTACAGTAATTATTTATGATTCTACTTTCCGGTTTACATATCAGTACATTTTTATTTGTATTGACGTCCCATTGCCTGGGGACGCTAATTTTTATTTCGTGCGAGTAGGTTCAGGTAGGGATTCTGATCGACCCACCCGTTAGGATTCGGGTTGAACTGTGAGTTGGTAAGCTCCATCTTATCATGGGGCTATCGGAGGATGTTTACTTTTGTTGTACAATTTGGGTATAGTCGGGGCCTTGTCCCGACAGTTCTTATGTCACTCTTAGAGGCTATTGTGGACACAATATTCTGGATTTTCTTTTGTAAGTTTCAATCTCCAGCCCATAGACTTGGCATGTATATATATGTGTGTGTAAGTAGGTATGTCTTCAGTTGTGGCCTCGTCGGCTAGCTAGTACATCTTTATTTTTTTGGCTTGTCTACCATTGTTGGTATGGTTTATTCTCATTCATGTCATGACCTTCAGGATCCAGGCTTCACTTTTTAGAGGTTGTGCTGCCCAATCTTTTTGTCTCATAATTTGGTTAGCTAGTATGTTTTAGTGGGTAACTCAATCAAATAGGGTATCGAGTTCCAGTTACGCCCCTATTTTGAGGCGTGACAAATACAATTAGCCAAGGTGTAATATTGAATTAAGTAAGAAAAAGGGTTTGGGAGAAACTCACCTGCGGACGAACACCGTGGAAAACTTTAGGGGCATCAGGTAACAAAGCTTAAATCTTGTATTAATATATTGGTAGGGATCATAATTATTATTAGTATTATATTGAATAGAAAGAGGATGAAATCCATTAAAGGCTATTGAATTGAGTTATAGTGGGTTGAGGAATTAAAGTATTATTATAACGTAAATCAATTAGGAAGAGTTGAAGTTACAATTTGTTGCAGTTTGTGGACCGATTCTCTTAGTTTATTGTTAATAAATGGTAAGGGATAATTATGGCATAGTATTGACCAATAATTGAAAGTTAATTATTATAATATGTTGGTGTAGGAAATGTTATTTGAGAAGAATGGAGGTTACAGTGATTAGATAATATTGGTTGGTTGTTTTTTGTAGTGTTGATGTATTAAAAATTGGATTGAAACGTCGTTAGTCATTCACGTGAGTTCTTGGCATTATTGTACGATTTCTTAATGGCAGTTGAGTTAGTTATTACCATCATATATTATATAGACTGAATAGAGTTGCACGAAAGTGAAGGTCCTGGATCTTGCACATAATTTTAATATCTCGTTATAATTCAAGTATTGATATATGAGTATAGATAATTAAATATTAGGTATATTATATTATATGAATATCATTAGATTTATGATATTTGAAAGTATTGAGACTTAACCTTAGGGTAGGCATATAGTAATATGGGTGTCAATAGAATCGTTTACTTACGAATTATGCATACTTGACAGATTGAAAACGTTCTGAGGCATTGAGGAGAGGAAAATCATTGGAGAATTAGCTTGCTTGACTCCGGTTCTTCGGTGGAGGTAGCTTAGGGTTTATTCTATGTGATAGAGAGACTCTTAATAGTGATTGATAGTCATTAAGTGATATTGTAAAATTTTCTGTGTACTTGGTTTTGTGGTTTGGATAATCTATGTATTGTTTGTGATCCCAAAACCGTGAAATCCATAACCTTGAACTTATTCTATTAAAGTGATGCCTTGAATAAAGAAGGCTTGATGAAATATTGTTAATGAAGTGAAAAGCGGTGATAACGAATGATAAATTAACGATATTATTAGATCGGGTGTCACGTTCCGGCACGATATTATTGGATCGGATGCCACGAGCCGACAAAATATTATTGGATCGGGTGTCACGTTCCGGCATGTTAACATTAAAGGAAAACATATATAAACAACGTAATGTACTCAATTTCAAAGAACTCAATTCCCAAATGAGCTTGGTGTGGAGGCATGAGTCCTCATGTGTGTTCTTGATATTGTTGACGAATTATGTACTTACTTTAGTGTTGTTGTCACTGGTTCAAGTTGTTTGTTGTTTGCCACCTGCTAAGTGCCATAGTTGATTTTATACTATTACTCATTGCATATTAGTTTCTATTTTGAGGTGACCGATGATATCTACTCAGTACATGTTGCCCTGTACTGACCCCTACTTGTGTTTTCTTCATTTTCTTTTGTGGAGTGCAGCAAGTGTACCATCGACTTCGACTTGCCCTCAGCTCTAGCCAATCTCCACTACATCAGCTTTCGGGGTGAGATATTCCCTCTAGCTTGTTCTGGATTCTCTCGGTCATGGCATGATTGTCCTTAAATTTCGGACATACACTATCGTGCTTATTTATTTTGATGTCTTCAATACTCTTATACTTGATATTTTGAGAATAGATGTCCTTGATATGATGACTTTCCGGTTTTGGGGATAATATGTAATAGACTTTAGAGATTTATTTTATTGGTTAGTTTAATAAGTTTTGAGCTTCCGCATTATGGTTGTTATCCGTAGTTGAACAATTAATATAAGTTAGGGTTGAATTCGTTGGATCACCCGCCTAGGAGGTTAAGTGCAGGTGTCATTCATGACTCATTTTGGATCGTGACACTTTCAAGCGTTAACATATGCATTAAAAAGTAATATGTTTTGTATGCAATCATAAAATATATATAAATAAATTTAAGTTCATTTGTTTAATATAAAGGGGGAAAAAGATACAATATTGCAGAAAAAGATCAATTTAGAACCAAAAGATGAAAAAAGGTTAATTTTGAACCAAAAGAAATATTACAACTTAGTATTTAGTTGTAACGTCCCAAAACGAGTCAGGAGTGGCATCCACACTTAATCTTCTAGGTGGGCGAACCAATGAATTGAACCCCGACTTATATTTATTGTTCAACTTACGAAATACTAACCATAATGCGGAAGCTTAAATCTTATTAGTGTAAGAAACACAAATCCACTAACGTCTATTAAATATCGTTTTCCAAAACCTAAAAGTCATCATGTCAAGGACATTTAATCTTCAAATACTAAGTCTAAGAGTATCAAAGACACCAAAATAAATGAATAAAATAGTTTATGTCCAAAACCTAAGGACATCATGCCATGACCGAGAGAATTCAACATGAGCTAAAATGAATAGCTCACCCTGGAACCTGATGTCCTAGAGACTGGCTAGAGCTGAGGGCGAGTCGAAGTCACTGGTACACTCGCTGCACTCCACAAAAAGAATACGAAGAAAGTATAAGTAGGGATCATTACAAGGCAACATGTACTGAGTAGATATCATCGGCCGACTCAAAATAGTAACCAATATGAATAAAGTAATAATATAAAATTAACTATGGCACTTAGCAGGTGGCAAGCAATAAACAACATGAACAAGTGACAACACTGAAGCAAGTACATAATCAATCCACAATATCAGGAACACACATGAGGACTCGGGCCTCCACGCCATGCTCTTTTGGGAAATTGTGTTCTTTGATATTAAGTATATTAAGTTAATTCAATATGTTTCCTTTAATGTTATCGTGCCAGAACGTGACACCCAATCCAATAATAATGTGTCGGAACGTGACACCCGATCTAATAATATCATATCGGAACGTGACACCCAATCCAATAATACTGTGTCGGAACGTGACACTCGATCCAATAATATCGTGTCAGAACGTGACACCCGATCCAATACTACCGTGTCGGAACGTGACACCCTGTCCAATAATACCGTGTCGGAACGTGACACTCGATCCAATTATATCGTTAATTCATTTGTCATTCTTTATCATCTCTTTCTACTTCCTTAATAATATTTCATTAAGCCTTCTTTATTCAAGACATCACTTTAATAGAACATGTTCAAGATTATGAATTTCGCGGTCTTGGATTACAGACCAATCACAACAACACATATATTATCTAAACCACAACAACCAAGTACATAGAAAATTCACAATATCACTCAATCACTATCAATCACTATTAAGAGTCTATCTATCAAATAGAATAAACCATAACCTATCTCCACCGAAGAACCGAAGTCAAGCAAGCTAGTTCCTCAATGCGTTTCCTTTCTTCAATGCCTCCGAATGTTTTCAATCTATCAAGTACACATAATTCATAAGTAAACAAGTCTATAGACACTCATATCACTATAATCATTTTTCTAAATTTTGATGTCAACCAATATGTTAACTCTCGTATTTCTCAAGTTGCAAGCTTAGGGTTAAGTCTTAATTCATCCGATTACCATTATTTTTTTATGAAATTCATATAATACAATACACCTATTATTTAATTACCTACCGTAATATATTGAACTTAGTTTATAATATGATAACTATAAGAAAAATAAGGACTGAAGCCACATCATACAATGAGCCATGGCTTTGCTGTACAAATTAATGGTTGCCAGCTTCATGTCATACCTTACAACCACATAGAGTAATTCAAATCTTACCAATGGTTTCACTGCCCCTAACCATTCATTACCCTTTTAGTATCAAATCATTTTCTTCCTCATTTATTTTATCCAAAAATTCATCTAACAGTGCATACATCAACGCCTATATCCACCCCTCTATTACCCTCTTATATTCCTTAACCTTAACAATCATCAAGCCAATCACCATTCAAGCTAACAAATTTAATACAATTAATATTACTAGTACTAGAAAGAATTGGAGGACGATTTCACCTGAAGCTGTCGTCCTTCTTCGAGGCTGCCAAGATTGATGTTATATTTTTTTTCTCCCTTCTCTTTTCTAAATAAAATAATTCTTTATTAATAGTGAAAAACCCTAGTAATTTATTTTAATAAACATGGGTCAGTGGTAAGGATATTAAATAAATTATGGACTTTACCCATTAACCACCAACTAAATAATTTATTTAATATTATCCATCAATTAAATAACAATAGTTAACAAATGGTCCAAAATATCCATTTAGAATCTACTGGAAAAGTCTTTTACGAAATAAAAAGCTCTAGTACCCAAAATAAAATAACGGGTCGTTACATCAGATACCAAGTTACCCATCATTTGTCCTCGAACGATCAAAAGAAGGTGAGGGTAAGAAAGGGTACATGAATTGAAAAAAAGGTGTGAATATCTTTCATGCATATCAGCCTCAGTCTCCCAAATGGACTCCTCAACCAGACGATTTTTCCAACGGACTTTCACAGATGCAATCTCCTTTGACCTCAACTTACGGACCTCCCTATCTAGAATAGCTACATGCTCCTCATAAGACAAATTCTCTGCATCAAGTAAGACTGAATCCCAACAAATAATGTAGTTTCCATCACCATGATATTTCTTCAACATAGTTACATGCAACACCGAGTGCACTCCTGACAATTCTGGAGGCAAAGTCAATTCATAAGCATCCTCTCACACACACTTAAGAACTTCAAACGACCCAATATACCTCGGACTAAGCTTACCTCGCTTACATAACCTCATGACACCCTTCATGGGTGAAACCATCAGCAACACTTGCTCTCCTTCCATAAACTCCAAGTCCCTAACCTTCCAGTCTGCATACTCCTTTTGTCTTTTATGAGCTGAATGAATTTTACCTACTCTAATGATTCCCTCAAAAGAAATCAATAACCAAGGTCTCACTTCAAATGCATCAAACCAATACATTGGAGACCTACACATCCTCCCATTCAATTCCTCAAACGGGGTCATCTCAATACTCGTGATACTATTATTTTATCTAAGCTCAACTAACAACAAAACTATTTCCAATAACCAACAAAGTTAATCATACACACGTCTGCAACATGTTCTCAAGGATATTGACACAACCACCAAGACGAATCTTTTCTCACAAAACCATGATAAAATCCTAAATCAATACTGCTAAAATTAGAAGTGAACCTGAACCAACCACCATCCACTCATGATGCACAAACCATCATAGATCTTATTTATATTTCCTTCTCACAACATAAACATTCCACGAGCTTAAGTTATAAATAAAATTGATCTTTAGACATCAGGTACCTATCAAAGGAGAATCAAACTTATCTAACCCAAAGAAGGAAATGATCAAGTAACCACATATCGAGGGATACATCCAAGAATACAGAACCTCTAACAACACTATTGGAATGCTAGATTAGTAGTTGTGATTGTAGATAACCCTTAAGAACGGTAGAACAAAATCCAATGGTCCCCACATTCAACCACACATAATCAAAACATGACCTTGATGACTAGATGAATACTAAGACTGTCGGACAACTGTAAATACCCATGGTAGCTTCTATAAATTCTCATAACAATGTTGTACATGTAGAACCTCTGGAATGCTTCAACAACTCCAAGACAACACCAAATATGTCCTTTGAGATAACCAAGTATGCCCAAACATTCTACCCTACCAAGAGGACATCACAGAATTGGTACACCAGATCTACCACTAGGGATCCACCCACAAATGTAGATTTACAATGATTTTTTTTAATTGTGATCCAAATGTGTAATTCAATCCTCTTATCTATCAACATTAGTTCATACCTTGAAGATTTTTTGTGAATTCATGCATCTTAGCTTATCATTGATCGTCTCTCCATCGACCTTACCATATCCTTCACTAAAAATCTAACCGTACTTATTAACAAACTCAACACCACCAAAGAACTTATCATCACACTCGAGCTGAACGTCTGTACACTCCTAGCTCAAGTCTTATCCAATAGTTTTTAACCAGTTTGATGAACTCGAACACTATTACCATAACAAGAGCAAAACAGATCAAACTACACGTCTCTGAACCAAACTCTCAACCCCTCTAAAGATACCGCTTTAGCCATTGCAATCAGAGAAAGTATTTTTACTCTCACCTCCTTTCAAGGCTACACTACATCCCACAATTTTTATTTTATTTTTTTCCTTATGACTGTAACTCCTTTAAATTCTATTCAAGCGGTGTCTCAACATCTACTTAAACTTTTCATACAACCATGTTACTCACCAAATAGTAGAAAATCACAACCTTAGATACTTGCAAGTCATTATTACCATACACAATTTGTTTAACCAACAATAATTTTTATATAGTTGCATTTCAATCGCAATCCATCCCGAACTCTTATTACCATCATGCTTAGTTATGCCTTTCCATCACCTCAAAGTCAACCTTTTCATCAATATGTCCCTCAAATCCAGTTATACCAATCAAATCCAAAGGACTAACCCAATTTTATATGCATTTTCTTACTAAAATCTTCAATTGCATTTACCCAAGTATACTCACTTGGACTTTCTTTACCCATGAGTTTGTCATTCCGGTATCAATCCACTATTTTAGAGCTTAAGATAAAATCACTACTCCTCATTTAGAATCTTCAAGATACACTTCACAACCTAAATGTATTAATACCGTACCAAAGATCCACCATTAATTTTTTCCTTAAAAACAATGCTTAACCCAAGTGTCTATAGTAACAAACTAGTTGGTTTCTCAAACGTGAATGCAACATCGAATCTCATTATCTGAACATGTAATACAACTAATAACTCCTTAAGTAGTTAGTGTTCATGCTTGACAATCGACATATTAGTTTCCACATAACACTAGTACCACACCATTATAGTCTATTAGATCCATCACTTAAAGATCGTACCCAAATAGCCCACACATTTCTACCCATGGAATAGCTGCAAAACATCATCGAATCCATTCTGTCTCTAGCCTAAGCGATTTGCGTTCTTTATTAGATCAGGTCGATAACAAAAGTAACAAACTTCATTACTTTAACCAAGTAAGCATTGGTATTGTTGTAGTAGTTGTATCATGACCCTCTTTGATATACACTCAATCTATGAAATCATAATAGAGATTTACCCTCAATTGCCGCAACATAATTTCATCATTCGCTAAGCAACCCATATATGTTATGACAACTTTACTAACTGTATTTTCCAAAGTAATGGTGTTCATTATCTAGCCATCCCTTACGAATTTCTTGAATGTTGTCACCTTGGCAAAGTCATGTTGCTTCACCCCATCTACCTCCATCACAAAATCAATCACTTCCTAAAATGATTTTGCTGAAGTAGCCACCTATAAAGCTTGAATCTACAAATCAGACCTCAATCCCTTCTCAAAATAGCGAATCCGTTCTTCCTGACTATACCTCAATCCCTTCTCAAAATAGTGAATCCGTTCTTTCGGAATAAAGCAAAGTTGAGTCGCATATCTAGATAAAACATAAAATTTGGCCTCATAGGCTACAAAAAATATCAGTCGTTGCGCTATATTCAGAAACTCATCTCCCCCTATCCCTCAAAGTCCCGGGTATATACTCCTCCATGAAGAAGCTAGAAAATATATCCCAAGTCATATGTAGTGCCTTTACTGGTCGATACTCAACATGAGACCGCCACCACATTTTGGCGTCTCCCCAAAACTAGTATGTCACAAACTCAACACCAAGCCTCTCCACTATATTCATCTTATGAAGCAGCTCATGAAAATCAACAAGGAAATCATAAGCATCTTGATATTCAGTACCCGTGAAGAAAGTGGGTTTCAACTTTAAGAACTTAATTAAAACAATCATGCCGGTCACTAGTCATTACAGGCCCTGTAGTCAATCGAGAAAACATACATATTTCCAAGGACACATTTTCTCTTGCTGGCATTGGTGTTTCCACTTCTACTACTCTAGTACTAACCATATGTAAAATAGAGTGGCGAAATTCAGATATCAATTTGTACCACCTAGATACAAATTGTATTCAAGTAGTAGCATGAAACAAAGAAGGAATGGAGTTTTCCTAAAGTCCTATAGCCTCTCGAAGAAAATGATAGGCATCCTCGTACCGTTCCATAAGACTCTACTAGACTTATCCTTGTATGTTGAGCTCACCGAACCTTAAAATCTGATACCAAGTTTGTCACGACCAAAAACGAGTCATGAGTGGAACCCACAGTTAACCTCCTAGGTGGGCGAACCAATTAAGTCAACCCAACTTATATTTATCGTTCAACTTATGAAATATTAACCATAATGCGGAATCTTAAATCTTATTAGTGTAAGAAACACAAATTCACTAACGTCTATTAAATATCATTTCTCAAAACCTGAAAGTCATCACGTCAAGGACATTTAATCTTCAAATAGTAGGTCGAAGAGTATCAAAGACACCAAAAAATGAATAAAATAGTTTATGTCTGAAGACTAAGGACATCATGCCATGATCGAGAGAATTCAACAAGAGCCAGAATGAATAGCTCACCCAGGAACCTGATGTGCAGGATATTGGCTAGAGCTGCGGGCGAGTTGAATTCATTGGTACACTCGCTGCACTCCATAAAAAAAGTGAAGATAGTACAAGTGGGGATCAGTAAAAGGCAACATGTACTGAGTAGATATCATCGGCAGACTCAAAATAGTAACCAATATGCATAGAGTAATAATATAAAATTAACTATGGCACTTAGTAGGTGGCAAGAAATAAACACCATGAACAAGTGACAACAACATTGAAGCAAGTACATAATTAATCCACAACATCAGGAACACACATGAGGACTCAGGCCTCCACGTCACGCTCTTTTGGGAAATTGGGTTCTTTGAGATTGAGTACATTAAGTTAATTCAATATGTTTCCTTTAATATTATAGGTCAAGAACGTGACACCTGATCCAATAAGAATGTGTCAGAACGTGACACCTGATCAAATAATATCATATCAGAATGTGACACCCGATCCAATAATACCGTGTCGGAACGTGACACCCGATCCGATAGTATTATGTCAGAACGTTACACTAGATCCAATACTTCCAAGTCAAAACATGACACCTGGTCTAATAATACCGTGTTAGAACGTGACACCCGATCCAATTATATTATTAATTCATTTGTCATTCTTTATCATCTCTTTCCACTTCCTTCATAATATTTCATTAAGTCTTCTTTATTCAAGACATCACTTTAATAGAACATGTTCAAGATTATGAATTTCGCGGTCTTGGATTACAGACCAATCACAACAACACATATATTATCTAAACCACAACAACCAAGTAATAGAAAAATTCACAATATCACTCAATGAATATCAATCACTATTAAGAGTCTATCTATCACATGATGAGTCTATTTGTGTCTGGACTGTCCCGCTAGTCAAGAAAAAAGGGTAAGGCTGCTATGTTGATAGGGGACATGGACATAGCAAGTCTTATGATCCATGTGCAGCAGGTGAAGGAAGAAAAGTTGAGAAAGAGGGAGGAGTTCCACAGCAAGAAGGCTAAGACAACAGGTAATGAGTCAAGATAACAGAAGACCGAAAATGTTAACCGGTCGTCTTTTCAACAAAGGCCAATTAGACCTGCTTCATCATTTGCTAGTGCACCTGCATCAAAGAACATAGGTGAGTTCAGGAATCAGAATTCCCAGAAATTAAGAGCTCAACCAGCTCAATCTCAAGGTAGTGTGGCACAAGGGGCTAACTAGACTTCTACATGTGCTAAGTGTGGTAAAAACCACCCAAAAGCGTGTCGTGATGGCTCCACTGGTTGTTTCAAATCTGGTCAGACATGTTACTTTATGAGAGAGTTCCCTAAAAATAGTTAAGATAATGGTAATGGGGGCAATAAAGCCCAATCCTCTTCAGCGGCTCTAGTAGACAGAACTGCACCTAGATGAGCTACTTTAGGGACAGGCAGATGAGCAAACCGTTTGTATGCTATCACCAGTTGTCAAGAGAAGGAGAATGAGCCAGATGTTGTCATTGGTATGGTCAAAGTCTTTACTTTTGATGTGAATGCATTACTTGATGCATGTGCAATTCTATTTGTTGTGACTCTGTAAATTGTTATGAGGTTTGATAATCTTGCTAAATGACTTCTTGAGCCCTTCAGTGTTTCCACACCTGTTGGTGAGTCTAATAATACCGTGTCGGAACGTGACACCCGATCCAATTATATTGTTAATTCATTTATCATTCTTTATCATCTCTTTTCACTTCCTTTATAATATTTCATTAAGTCTTCTTTATTCAAGGCATGACTTTAATAGAACGAGTTCAAGATTATGGATTTCATGGTCTTGGATTACACAACACATATATTATCTAAACCACAACAACCAAGTACATAGAAAAATTCACAATATCACTCAATGACTATCAATCATTATTAAGAGTCTATCTATCACATGATGAGTCTATTTGTGTTTGGATTGTCCCGCTAGTCAAGAAAAAAGGGTAAGGCTGCTATGTTGATAGGGGATATGGACATAGCAAGGCTTATGATCCATGTGCAGCATGTGAAGGAAGAAAAGTTGAGAAAGAGGGAGGAGTTCCACAACAAGAAGGCTAAGACAACAGGTAATGAGTCAGGATAGCAGAAGACCAGAAATGTGAACCGATCATCTTTTCAACAAAGGCCAATTGGACCTACTCCATTATTTGCTAGTGCACCTGCATCAAAGAACATAGGTGAGTTCAGGAATCAGAATTCATAGAACTTAAGAGCTCGACCAGCTCAATCTCAAGGTAGTGTGGCTCAAGGGGCCAACTAGACTTCTACATGTGCTAAGTGGTAAAAACCACCCATGAGCATGTCGTGATGGCTCCACTGGTTGTTTCAAGTCTGGTAAGACATGTTACTTTATGAGGGAGTTCCCTAAAAATAGTTAAGGTAATGGTAATGGGGGTAATAGAGCCCAATCCTATTCAACGGCTCTGATAGAGAGAACTGCACCTAGAGAAGCTACTTTAGGGACATGCAGAGGAGCAAACCGTCTGTATGCTATCACCAGTCGTCAAGAGAAGAAGAATGCGCTAGATGTTGTCACTGGTATGGTCAAAGTCTTTACTTTTGATATGTATGCATTACTTGATGCATGTGCAATTCTATTTATTGTGACTTTGTAAATTGCTATGGGGTTCGATATTCTTCCTGAACTTCTTCTTGAGCCCTTCAGTGTTTCCACACCTGTTGGTGAGTCTTGAGAGAGTTTATCGTGATTCTGTCATCTCTGTCAATCACAGGGACACCATGGCTGACTTAGTCGTGTTAGACATGGTGGACTTTGATATTATTCTAGGTATGTATTGGCTTCATGCTTGCTATGCCTTAGTTGATTGTAGAAATCAAGTAGTAAAGTTTCAATTTCCTAATGAGCCAGTCATAGAGGGGAGGAGTAGTTCAGCAGTGCCTAAGGGTCGTTTTATCTCATGCCTTAAGGCCAAAAAGTTAGTCTCTAAAGGGTGCATCTATCACTAAGTCTGAGTTAAGACTCTAGTGGTGAGACAACGCTTATTCAGTCAGTTCCATTTGTGAGTGAGTTTCCAGAAGTCTTTTCAGATGATCGTCCCGGAGTCCCTCCTGAGAGAGAAATAGACTTTGGCACAGACATTTTTTCTGATACTCGACCTATCTCTATTCTGCCATCTAGAATGGCTCGAGTTGAGTTGAAAGAGTTAAAATAGCAGGTGAAATATCTTCTTGATAATGGTTTTATTCAACCAAGTGTCTCACCTTGGGGCACTCCGATATTATTTGTGATGAAGAAAGATGGTTCTCTTAGGATGTTTATTGATTATCACCAATTGAACAAGGTTACGATAAGGAAAGGGCCACTTTCTTTTCTAAGATAGACCTCATATTTGGCTATCATCAGTTGAGAGTAAGAGAAAATGACATCCCGAGGACAGCATAAAGGACCCGTTATGGTCTTTATGAGTTTGTAGTTATGTCCTTTCACTTGATCATGCTCCTACAATGTTTATAGACCTTATTAACAGGGTATTTAAGCCATATCTTGACATGTTTGTTATCGTGTTTATTGATGATATACAGATTTATTCAAGGAGTGAAGAGGATCATGCTAGTCATCTCAGAATAGTCTTTCAAACTCTCAAAGATAAGGAGTTGTATGCCAAATTTTCTAAGTGTGAGTTTTGGCTTGAGCCCGTGGTGTTCTTAGGCCACGTTGTATCTGGTGAAGGGATCCGAGTTGACACTCAGAGGATTGAAGCAATGCAGAACTGGCCCAAACCCATATCTCCGACTAATATTAGGAATTTCTTGGGATTGGCTGGTTACTATAGAAGGTTTGTCGAGGGGTTTTGATGAGTCTGGGATTTTGACTCATTTAGGGCTTGTTATTCATAGTATTAGTGTCCTTGATGCCTATTTTGTGCTCTAATCTGATGTTTAAATGCTAATTAGCAGCTATGAAGGCAAAATAGCAGGGCAAGGACATTACCAGGCAAAAAGGAGCGGAAAAGATAAAAAAAGCTAAAGATAATGAAAGCTGACAATCGCCAAAGCCACTTAGTGAGTCACCGAGTTGTACTTCAACTCGCCAAATGTTACAACCTGCCAGCCCTGGGGAGAAGCCAACTTTGTGATGGAAGTGGACCTTTGGTGAACCATCAAATGGATCGGCGACAAAGATTTTGATCGCCTAAAGTTACTGGGTCTGAATGGTGAAGAGTCCAGGCAAAATGGCGATGGAGAAGAACAATTGGCGCATTGCCGACTTAGTTGGTGATGCTCGACTAACTCCGCTGAAAGACCCTGAAGGCAAAAATCTTGGAATGTATAAATTGATTTTTCAAAAAGAGAAAAGGAGTGCAAGAGTTTTTTTTGGAGCTGTTGCAAGTGTTGTTTCAAGTTCGAGTTTTGATCAACTTTTGTTAGTTTTTTAGAGTTTTTTAGTAGATTTTCAAGTTGGTTTTTGATACTAAGCTATTTTTGAGCATTGTAAAGACTTGGATTATACTACCCTTCTGTGGAGAACGTAGTTGGTAATATTTTCCTACTTTTATAATGTGTGACTAAAATCCCCATTCTTGGGGGTGTGATTAAGTGATTAATTATCTCAGTTAGCTTATGGGTATTATTAATTACTGATTTAATTGCTGTTTTGAAGTGGGTTCGATTGGTAATGTAGTTTTAACTCATGAATTATAGTTGCAAATACAGTTCTAGTCTAGTATTCTATGCTTTCTTGATAAAGAGGTTTTAGAATTAAGGTTATCAATTGAAGATTCAAGGGATTGGGTTGTTGTGGATTCAGCTCATGAGAGTGAATTTTAATTCGATCCTACCTATCTAGCTCGAGAGAGTAGATAAATTGAGGTTTTCGGCTTTCTATAGTATGATGCTTGTTGAGTTTCCAGAGAACTCACTTGATTTGTGATAGTTGATCGAGAGATTGCTATTACATCTAAAGCTTAGCCTACCCACTAAGATTCAACGACTTTTGAAAATTATTAATCACCCGTATAGCGAAATTGGTAATTAATCGATCACATCCCCAAATATCCCTTTCTACTTGATTACTCCCCTATTTTCATAGTTGTTAATTGGCAAACCTTACCCCCTCCCATTGGACACTAGTTGCAACCCCTTTGATTTACTTCAATGGTTTCAATAATTTCTATTCCTACAACCGGTTAGAACATGCCTTTCACTTTGTAATTGAATTCTCTACTGTATCACTCCCTGTGGGATCGACCCCAACTCTTCATTGGGTTTATACTAGATTGCGATCACCTACACTTAGTATTGGATGAAGTGTAGTTGAGCGTTATCAAAAATGGTGCCGCTGCCGGGGAGTGGTGTTTAGAATTCTCTTAGTAAAGTAGAGTTGTGATCTAATCTTGTTCATAGTTGAATCGACTTAGTTTATTTAGTGTTTGTTGTTGGTTGTTTGTGAATAGGTGACGAGATGAGTGTGAATGGAAGTAATGGTAGCCAACTTGGACATCAAGATGACATTGTCAATTTGAATGATGTCAATGAAGCTCAATTGGATAGTGTAGGTGCTATTCCTTTACCTCCGGTCATGGGAAATGTTGTATTCCACGTGACTAGCACGAGGTTGCAACTATTGCAAATGAAAGGATTATTCGGAGGGCCAGCTCATGAGGATCCCCATGATCATATCCGAAACTTTGTGGATGTGTGTTGTCCATTCTCATTCAAAAACATCTCACAAGAGTCAGTCCAGCTCCGGTTGTTTCCTTTTTCTTTGATGGGGAAGCGACCAAATGGTTAGCTGATGTACCGAGGGATTCGATTACGTCTTAGAAGAGCTTACCGAGGCATTCTACATAAGATTTTTCCCTCCTTCAAAGATGATGACATTGTGAGACAATATTCAGGGCTTTAAACGTTTAGATGGTGAGCCAATCCATGAAACGTGGCTGAGATTTTAGAAATTGTTACTCCAATGTCCGACTCATGGACTTCCAAACAACGTGTTGATACAACACTTCTACCAGAGTCTAGACTCGGCTAACAAAGGTGTGGCTGGTCAACTTGTTCGAAGAGGAATTATGCAGCAACCTTTTGAGATAGCGTCGAATCTCCTTGATGGGAGGACGAAGATAAAATGAGCTCGGTATACTAGGGAGGATCAGGTATCTCCTGTGATGTTTAGGATGACAAAGGAACAAATAGAAAAGGACCAAACACGGGATGAAAACATGGCAAAAATGATGACCCAAATGGATCTTTTGTCAAAACATGTTATGGGTTGTGGTTCTAAGGCTGTGAATGCTGTTGGAGTTAGCGGAGTAAATCTCGATGTTGCACACTTTGAAGCTTTGTACAATGAAGAAGTACACTTTCTAGCAAATCAGGGAGGAGGATTCCGCCAAAATTATCCAAGATCAGGTGGAAACCAAGATTGGAATAGAGAGAGTGATGAAGGCTGGAAGGATCGTGATAGGGAGTGGCGTGACCGTGGTACAAATTGGAGAGAGCGAGATAGTGACAAAGAGAGATATGTTCCTCCTCATGAGCGTCAAAAGCCAAAAGAGCAAAGGGCTGACCCAATTTTTTTTTGCACTAAAGATATTCTTGCACGCATTCTCTATAAAGGGGAAGGGTCAGAAAAGGTACTTAAAGAAATGAAGCAGGGGGTCTCAACTCTAAACCAGACGGTTACCTCTCACTCGATGTCCATTAAAAAATAGGAAACACAAATGGGTCAGATATCATCTCATTTGAACCCAAGGCCAAAAGGGGCTCTACCAAGTGATACCTTGGTTAATCCGAAGAATGAACCTTGAAAGCGTATCCACATCGTTCCACGACTTTAAATAAGGTGCTTCTTGGGAGGCAACCCAAGTGTTTAAGCTTTTATTATCGTTGTTTAAATAACGGGTGTTGACTGTGCAGGTTGAAATTTTGAAATTTTTGGATAATGAGCCATTTGGCGAGCCCAGGTACCGGTAGGTGACTCGCCGGACAAGTCGGCGAGCCCGACTTGGATCGTCGTTTTAACCAACAAGTTAGCTAGAGGTTCTGTAAAACTTAGCGGGCTAAAGAGCCATTCGGCGCATCGCCGAATGGGTCGGCGACATAAGTGAGCGTCACCGAATGGCGTGCAAACTCAAGGGTCAAAAGGCCAAAACCATTTTTAAATTCAAAAATCTCCCTCATTTCATACTTTTTGACTTCTACAATTTCACAACCGCACTTTAGATTCTATTTCTTGCATTTCTTGCATTTTGTGTTGGATCAATTGCTCGGGAGGAACTTTGGTATACTTTGCTAGCCTAGCGTTAAAATAACCACTTTTGAGGTTGGTTGTCCGAACCCCACCTTTATATTTTGGTAATTTCAAATGCGAGATCATTACTTTGTCTTTATATTTGCGTATTATTGATTGGTTGAATGTTTGTTGGAAGTGCATGCCCGTATCGTGTTTCATTTTGTGTTGTTAGCCTTTAGTTGTGAAATTCCATGTGTTTGATTGATAAAATTTGTGGGTTGTGTTGATTTTATTGTTGGGTCTAGTGGGGATGAAGTCTGAGAAACCCCGATTGTGCCGATCGTCCGATTTTGCCCAATGATAGAGTGGTTGACGTTATTCTTAAGAGAAAAAGACGTCGATTGGCCAATATTGGAAAAATCGGGGGAAGTTTGAGTACCCCGAGATCATGGGTAGTATGGGTCTGGGCTTAATTGCATAGAATAGGTGTTTATTTTGTTTTTGTGGGCTGCGGGTTAGAATTTGAAGGTCCGGGTCAAAATCTGGCACGTTGGACTATTCGGCGAGCTGGCTCGAGCTCGCCGAGTGGTTTGACGGTTCACCTAGAGACCCTTGGATCGCCTTTTTATCCTTCCTTTTTGTGAATTTTGTTCTGTAACTTTCGGCGATACGCCTGAGCTCACCGAGTTCACTCGGCGACTCGCTGAATGCCCCTTCTGATCCCTAATTTTTCAAAAATATTCTGTAATATTCGGCGAGCTACTTTTAGTTCACCAAATGGTGTCGGCGATCCAGCGAAAGGCCCTAGACATCGCCGACTTGTGCTGATTTATGAGTAATATTATTTTGGAACATTCGGCGAGCCCGTATTGGCTCGCCAAATGGGTTCGGCGACTCACCGAATGACTCAACGAGCTTTCCTACAATTTTTACACTTTGAGATTTTTTCTCAACAAAGTCTAACGTATTCGACTTTGTTTTGCAGGTATTGTTAGACCAAAAGTACTTGGGAGAAATAAACCGCCCCGAAAGCAGGCAAGAGGCATCGTAATAAATCAGGGGGCTGCACCTTCCCGGAGTGCATCGACGAAATTTCCCCCGACTGGGGGAAAGGGAAAAGGCAAGGGGCCAGTTGTGCCCATACCAACGGAGGATAGCTCTGACAGCAAGGGCATCTATGCCACTCACCTCACTACCTCTGAAAGTGAGGGTCATTCAGGTGCCAGTTCTCTGGTCTCTGCATCTTAGCCGGAAGACGATTAACTTCTCCAGGCTAGGAGAGCAGAGCTACGCTCCAAGGCGATGCATGATCCAGCTCGTATCCTGGTGCCTCCTACGTCTCCTCCACCTCCAGCACAGGTAGTAGAGCAGGTACCACCAGTTCAGGCTCCTCCTCCCCGATCACTAAATAGATTAAAGGCCGAGGGTTTGAGGACAATATTAGAAGAGAAGCGGTTGTATACAGATGGGGTTGTAGACCGGTACCCGAAGGTGTGGAACACCATTAAGTTCCACAAGTTTGAGATTTTCACGAAGCCCCGAGGCCCTTACATTCCTACTTGGGTCCGGGAATTTTATGTTGAGTATGGAAAACTTGTCCCTAAAGGAAAGAAAAAAGCCAACTCCTTTAAGCCGGTGGACCATGTGGTAGTGTGTGGAAGGAAAGTCAAATGCAGTAGCACCAATATCAATGGGGTGCTAGGTTGTATGATAAACGTGATGCATTACTATATAGATAAAATCCAGAAGAAGACCTACAATGATTTGAAGGGTTAGTTAGCACCACTGATTTCTGACATCACACCGCGGTGGATTGAGGCTGGTGTTCCTATTGAGAAGAAGGACCTAAACGTGGCAGCCAGATATTGGTTCGGGTTCATCAACAACATATTGATGCCATCGCAGAATGAGTAGATCCTCCGGCATCCGAAAACTGTGTGTTTGGGATGTATCATGGATCGGGATAGACTAAAATTAGGTCTGATCACCGAGTAGGAGATGGCCATGAGGGCCAAGCAGAGCCATACCTCTCTCCCATTCCCAGTCTTGATTACAGAGTTGTGCAGGCGGGCCCGTATTCCTTTGATTACCAAGACAGATGTGGAAGTGACTTCTACTTCCTCTATTGACATCTGAAGGATACATACCAAGTACATGAGGGACGAGGCTGATCAGAGGAGAGCTGCACCGGTGGATACGTCCCCGGTAGTCGATGTTGAGATGTTGCTGACAGAGGCAATCCTTCCCCCTCAGGCCAGTGAGCCTACAGGTACCCCTGGCACCTCTACTTTTGCCCCTTCTGCTTCAACTGTTGTTCCCCCTCCTACTGCTATTGCTGCTGCTTCTTCCCGACCCCCAATCACCCAGGCTATGTTGTACAAGATGGGCAATATAGCCCAGTCTACTAATATGCGTGCCTCCCAGGTAGAGGCCGTTGTGCCTGGGTTGATTGAGTGGGCGATTGTTGTTGCCTTGGCGCCGATTAGGGCTGAGTTGAGAGAGCACATAGATTGGATAGAGGCCCATGGATTTGCACTAGATGCCCTTACTGTAAGGGTAGAGGCTTGTGAGCAGGGCTAGGGTACTTTTGAGGATGTGAAGGCCTTGAAGGCCGAGAGATGTAGATGAGCTGAAATCTACCGATCTATCTATGTTATTCGGCATAGTAGAAATGCTTGAGGTTCTGAGTACAAATTTCACGGCCAGTTCTGAGATTCCTCCGGTTACTACGACCAGATATGTTGCTATGGATGAGGTAGATGCTGAGTCTCAGGCTGAGACCAATGAGGAGGAGCTGGGTGTTCGAGATGCAGCGGTCTATGATGACTTGGAGGATCTTGAGGGTGCTATAGTCCAGACAGCTGTGGCAGCTTCTTTGAGGGATACTTCGATAGTGGGCTCTAGTGGACCGAAGAATGTTTTAGAGCCGGGCAATGATGCCCAGACAGATGGAGTCACCGATATGCAGAGTTCACCCAGGCTTAGCTTGGAAGGAGGATTTTTGACTCCCTTTTTGTTAATTTTTTTGACTTGTTTACTTATTTCTTGGCATTTGAGGACAATTGCTAGTTTAGTTTGGTGGGGTGAGGTATTTCCATACCTGTCTCATTTGGGCTGTTTTCTAGATATTCTGTGTTTTGTGTGATTGTTTTTGTAAATGGTGGATTTGGTATATATATATATTGGTTTTGATCCATTGTGTTGGAATGTTGGTTTTGAACCGATTTAAAATTTTTTGCCACCTCTTGATGTGTGTAAATGTGGCTGTTCTCTTGCAATTTCGATTGTCATTTGCGATCAATACCGATGACTTGAATAGTGCTCTCAATTGAACGATATGAGTGTACGGCTTCGATGAGGCAAATTGAGTTGCATAAGTCATATGTGAACTCCTAGCATCTCGTTGTGACTAGCCAGTTGTTGAGTTGATCTCTTGTGATGATCGTTGCACGCAAGCTGAAAATTGTAGAGTCTTGTTTGATGATTGTGTTAAATGTCGTGTGTGGTGGGATTTTATTGAAATACGTGCTTGGTAATACCTAGAACTTGCCCCGATAGTTCAATTGACTAATGTAAGCGAATGATAGAGATGATCTTAGGCACAATTTGTGAATAGTGAACCAAAATTGCTACCTCTTTGTGACCACCTTGTGAGAGTGTGAACCTAGCTTGGCACCATTTGAGCGTATCCTTTTTCTTTGGATGAAACATGAATAACTTTGATCTCTTTGTCCCATCACCTATAACCTTCATGAAGCATTAGTTTATCTGAATAGCCAACTTAGGCCAAAAGCTTAAGTTGGGGGTGTGGTGAAAAGAAGGAAAGTCAAGAAGTGTGAAAAATCTGCCCTTGAAGGATCATGTTGAAAAAGATGGAACCCCTCCATGTAAAAAAAGTGAAAATAGAAAAAGTCCAAAAAAGAAAAGAATTGTTTAAATAAAGTTTGTGAAATGGCCAAAATAAATGGGGTGTCCAATGAATCATGCTTAAAAGATCATAGGGTGGAATGCAAAAATCAAAAAAATTGAAAGAAAAGGATAAAAAGTGAACTGCAGGCCATGCTTCATGAAGGTAGAAATAACTAAACCAAAATGATCATACCTTTACACTCAACCCCGTTACAAGCCTTGAAAGACCTTAGTGATCTTGAGTGAGCTGAAAATAATGTTGGTTGGAAAATAAGGGCAAGCCTATGGGTAGAGTCATGTATGTGTTTATCTTTGGGAGTGTGAAAGTTGTCTTTGATTCCGAAAGTCTGAATTGTTGATGAGTTTTGTGTGAGCATGGAATCATTCTTGGTATGAGGGCATTTGAATGCTTTTGTTGAGCTTGAACTTGCATTTGAACCAAACATTGTGAGCTTGAGTTCTATTTAATAATGGTTAGTCACAGTTTGAATCTTAGAGTGCACAATTGAACATTGCATGAGTAGTTTGAACCTCTTGTGTACGTTTGTGTTGAGTCTTGACTAGCACTGTTTGTAAACATCCTTATTGAACTGATTGATCTTGTGTTTTACTTGAGGACAAGCAAAAGTTTAAGTTGGGGGTGTTGATGAGTGTAGGATTTTGACTCATTTGGTCTGGTTATTCATAGTATTAGTGTCCTCGATGCCTATTTTATGCTATAAATTGATGTTTAAATACTAATTTGCAGCTATGAAGGACAAAGAGCAAGGCAAGGACATTACCAGATAAAAAAGAGCGGAAAAGATAAAAAAAGGCTGAAGATAATGAAAGCTGACAATCGCCAAAGCCAATCGGCGAGTCACCGAGTGGCACTTCAGCTCGCCAAATGTTACAGCGTGCCAACCCTGGGGAGAAGCCAACTTGGCGATGGAAGTGGACCTTCGGCGAACCGCCGAATGGATAGGCGACAAAGATTTTGATCACCTAAAGTTACAGGGTCTGAATGGTGATAAGTCAAAGGCAAAACGGCGATGGAGAAGATCAATTAGTGCATCGCCGAATTGGTCGGCGATGCTCGACTAACTCCGCCGAATAACCCCAATGGAAAAAATCTGGGAATGTATAAACTTATTTTTCAAAAAGAGAAAAGGAGTCCGAGAGTTTTTTTTTGGAGTTGTTGCAAGTGTTTTTTCTAGTTCCAAGTTTTGATATACTTTTATTAGTTTTTGAGAGGTTTTTAGTAGATTTTCAAGTTGGGTTTCGATACTAAGCTATTTTGGAGCATTGTAAAGACTTGGATTATAGTACCCAGCTTATGCAGAACGTAGTTGGTAATATTTTTCTACTTTTTATAATGTGTGGCTAAAATACCCATTATTGGGGGTGTGATTAAGTGATTAATCGTCTCAGTTAGCTTATGGGTGTTATTAAATACTGATTTAAATGCTGTTTTGAAGTGGGTTCGATTGGTAATTGAGTTTTAACTCATGAATTGTAGTTGCAAATGCAGTTCTAGTCTAGTATTCTATGCTTACTTGAGAAAGTAGTTTTACAATTAAGGTAATCAATTGATGATTGTATTGATTGGGTTGTTGTGGATTCAGCTTGAGAGATTGCATCTTAATTCGATCCTATCTATCTAGCTCGAGAGAGTAGATAAATTGAGGTTTTCGGCTGTCTATAGTATGATGCTTGTTGACGTTCGAGAGAACTCACTTGATTCGTGATAGTTGATCTAGAGATGGCTATTACATCTAAAGCTTAGCCTACCCACTAAAATTCAACGACTTTTGGTAATTAGTAATCACCTGTATAGCGAAATTGGCAATTAATCGATCAGATCCCCAAGTATCCCTTTCTACTTGATTACTCTCCTGTTTTTCATAGTTGTTAATTGAAAAACCTTACACCCCCATTTGACACTAGTTTTCAACCCCTTTGATTTACTTCAATGGTTTCGATAATTTCTATTCCTACAACCAGTTAGAACATGCCTTTCACTTCGTAATTGAATTCTCTACCGTATCACTCCCTATGGGATCGACCCCAACTCTTCGTTGGGTTTATACTAGATTGCAATCACCTACATTTAGTATTGGATGAAGTATAGTTGAGTGTTATCAGGTTTTCATCCATTTCATCCCCGTTGACAAAGTTGACTTAGAAGACAGTAAAGTTCAATGGTCTGAAGCTTGTGAGAAAAGCTTTCGGGAATCGAAAACCCGGTTAACTATTACCCCAGTGTTAACCCTACCAGAGGGTACACAAGGTTTTGTTGTGTATTGTGATGCGTCCAGAGTTGGACTTGGTTGTGTATTGATGAAGAATGGTAAGGTTATAGCCTATGCCTCCAGACAACTTAAGATTCATGAGAAGAATTACCCAACTCATGATCTAGAGTTGGCTGCGGTCGTATTTTCTTTGAATATATGGCGTCACTATCTCTATGGTGTTCATGTAGATGTGTTCACCAACCAAAAGAGTCTTCGGTATGTTTTCAGTAAAAAAAAAGCTTAATCTCAGACAGAGGAGGTGGTTGGAGTTTGATGCAATTTAGATTACACCAAGGCCGCTCATTCGAAGCCAAGCTGGGGACCCCCAAGGAATGCAATGATTGCTCATGAAGCTAGGGGTTTTTGAGCTTGTATTGATGACAAGGAGAGGTTCCCATGTATGGAAGATCTCTTGGGGAAGTGACAGGAAGATAGTTGAAGAAATTGCTACTTTAGGCGAGCAGGAGCCATTTTGCGAATCGCCCAATGGATTGGGCGAGGACCCCAGATCGACGAACCCATTAGGTGAGCTCGACCGTGATCGCCCTTTGTCCTTTTGGGCCACTTTTGGGCCTCTTATGTAATAAATGCCTCATACTATAAATAGCTAGTTTGGAGTCATCTTTTAGGTAGACTATTTTGAATATTGATATTTGAACTCTTGTATGAGTGTTGAGAGCTTGGTACAATCTTGGATTGAATTTTGCTTAGAAACGTGGGTTGCGAGGTGAATTCGATTCCCTCGAGGTCTTCGTAAGAGTTAGGTGCTTCTTGTAGGATTAACGAATTGAGGTCTTAAGGTTTAATATACCTTTTGATTGCTTTTTGTTTCCTCTTTTTGTGTCTATCTATCTATCTTTATTCTTTGTCTTTAATTTCCACATTTTATCCGTAATTCCTAGTGAGAATGACATCATTTGGTATCAGAGCTGAGCTTAGATTCATTCCTACGATTCTAGTCTTGGGTTTGTTACAAAAAAAGTCAATATTTTTCAAGGAAATCCCAAAAATAATTTATTGATTTGAGTCTTGTTTGAAGTTTCTAAGGTTAGATTAGTGTTCCTTACCCTTACTTGAGTCTAAATCTGAGATTTTGCATTGATTGGAGTACTATTGGGGATTCCACCATTGTTGAGTGATGAAACTTGAAGAAGGTACAGATGGATTTTGAAATATGAAGGTTTTGGCAAGGAATTGAAAGATAAAAAGTATTGGGGTTTGTTTCCTACATCAAGGGGAGCTTATATCTCAAATTTCGTAAAATTCCGAGCTAAAATTGTTGAGGGTTTTATTTTAGGTCTTTATCTTGTTCATAGTGTTCTTGAAGAACATTCAAATCTTCAAGAAGAAGGAGGCTTCAAAAAGGTGTTTTAATCCCAAAAGAAAGGAAAGAGAAAGTTGATAAGTGTTAGTACAAAAGGAAATTTACCAAAACGGGTAAGGAATAAAGGAAAAAGTACAGAGGAGACCATAAAAGCACAGAATTTGGAGGTCTTCATGTGCACTTACTAGAACTTTCGATTTGCTCGCCAAAGCCCACTCATCGCATCACCAAATTGCCACCAAGATCACCGATTTCCCTTGATAGTCTGTAAATTTGGCGAGCTAAACTTCAAGTTGGCGAGCTGAACTTCAACTTTGGAGAAGAAAACAGTGCATTTGGCGATCAGATACTCATTTAATGCCCCTAATCTCAGGCTCTAATTCCTTAGTTTCCTTTTCTTGATTCTCAACCGTTCTCAAGATTCCTAAGCTAATTTTCAACTCGTAATTGATCTACTTATTGATTATTGGTTCTGGAATCCTCTTCTTTGCTAGTGCCAATTCTTTTCGTGCTTTTATTTGTTTTACTTCGTAGTTAACTTTTTGATTCAAGTTCATTTTGATTTAATCAAGCCGTCCGTCTTTCTTGAAACAAGAATCCATTCCGGCCAAGAGTAGAAATTGACACTTCGTGATCAACCAAGTATAAGAAATCTTCAACCTTAGCCGAGCCAATTTGAGAGGCAATCAAAGGTGTGTAAATACGAGTGATTGTGAGTTCATTTTTACTAACACTAACGTTGTTTGTCATTTTTGTTGAGTTGTCTTATTGCTAGGTACCATGGAAACCGGAAGTGAAACAAAACTGCCTAATGAAGGGGGGGTTACTTTGGAATCTATAATGGAGGCAATTACTAATAAGGGTTGGAGAATGGAGAACATGGAAGGACAAATGACCACCATTAAAGGTAGTGTGTCGAAGATGGATGATAGAATGAACAATGTGGAGGGTTGAATTAACTCTACTAATTCCACTCCACAAGCTAGTTTTCGTGCTTCCACAAATGGGCACGACCACTGATACGCTCAAATTACACCTCCCTAAACAAGTATAAGCGATCGTTATCAAGTAAAGAACCCAACTTATAGGTTGGGGTCGACCCCACGAGGAAAATGGTTTAGACTTAAACTTAACTCACTATTATATCCGTTTAGTCAAATTATTTCCGAGACAAGTAAATAAAGGCGGGATTTTGTAAGCAAGTAAGAGATTGTTAATTAAGTAACAAGTAAGCAAAATTCAACTTTGTTGTTATCAATATGAGAGAGAAACTAGGCTAGATGTGTTCCCCATAAGCTTTTAACATGGTAATCCTAATAATAGTAATCCTTTCTTAGTGTTTTACATGCAAAGATGGTAAGATAGGTATCCCTAAGTGATTGGTTCTCCAAATAGGGAATTTCACTATGCACCTTGGTCCGGCTATGAGTGTATACTTTACTAACCCTTACCTTTACCTCAGATTAGGCATCACATCAATGTATGACTTAGTTTTCACTCTCGGACCAATTGACATTAGACTATTAGATAGCATCCACTAAATCTCTGTTATTAATTCTTTTCTTATTAACTACCTCCTTGGTCCGGCAAGTAGCAACAAGGCGAGTTCTAACATGTGCACTCGTTAAAAAGACTTCTAAGCGAAAGAATTAATAATACATGCATAAACACTATTATAGAATTACTTAATTATTATTCATAAGTTGTTATTGCTCATGGTTCCCACAACCCTAGTTGTAGATTTAGCTACTCATTCTTGAAAGAACAAAATTCATGTTTTGATAAAGAGAATTCATGAACTTACGATTAGAGTAGAAGAAACCCGAAATCTCCAATTGAATTTCAAAGTCAAGATCTTGTAAAACGAAATTAGGAAATCAAATTGCTAAAGTTGCAAGTTAATTCCACAAAATACCAAGAACTAAAAGTAAACTATATTGTCTAACCCCCAAAAACAAGGTTTACATACCCTATTTATAGAAAAACGTGTCCTAAACAAAAAGGAAACGAAATAAGGAAATAAACTTCTGGGACGCGACTTCATTCGATGACTTCGACCTACGGACTGTGGATTGACCTACAGACCGTGGATCGACCTACGGTCCGTAGGTCCCTTCCGTAGCTCCATACATAGACTCTTTTTCATCAGGTACTGGAACTTCAACTCCCCGAATCAATCGACGGATGTGCAGGACGGCCCGTAGGTCGACCTACACTCCGTCAGTTGCATCCGTGGTTCCACACTTGGTCAGACTTCCCTGATGCTCCATCTACGCCACCCATCGACGGACCATCGAAGAACCTAAGGTCCGTAGGTGACTTCCGTGGGTGGCTCCTTCGGTATATTTTCAGCTGTCATCTCACTCTACCACGTCCAAGCCTATTTCATGCAAATATAACACAAAAACATTAATTCTAACACAATATAGCTCTAGAAACATACAACTTCTAAGTGAAATGTATCAAAAATACCGTAAACTCACGGTATATCAACACCCTCAACTTAAACTCGTTGTTTGTCCTTATGCGATGCACTAAACTCTAAGCGACACTTGTGTAGAAGAAGACATTCAAACTCAAGCAATCACATGGCTTTCTAACTCACATCCCTGATTTAGTGCAAACCTTTTCATCTAGACTCAACAATCTAAATCATGCGGATCAAGTTATGACATAGTTTGACCAATAGACATCACAACATACACTTTTCACAATCACCAAGGTACCAACTTTCCAACAATGTAACTAGTTCCCTCACTTCAAACGAAATTCCTTTTTCACACAATAAATATGAATTTTGAGTTTAAGGATTCATTCAACACTCACTCTCAGAAGTGACTTCAAGTACAGTTAGTGCTCAGTACCATAGGCTTGCCCTTATTTTCACTGCATAGACTCTCCAAACTAGTCACTAGGATCACTATAGGACTTTCTTAGCTTGTAACGTAGGCTCAGGGTCAGGTAGGATATATTTGGGTACTTTTTAGAGACTTTTTGCCCTCCTTGACATTAGATTGGCTTTTTACCTCTTTTCTCAACCTATTCTTGACATCCTTTCATTTTCTTTTCTTTCCCTTCACTCTCCTCAACACAGATGTTACTTTTGACATTATAGCTCATATTTTTCAATTTTCTTCTTTTTCTTTTACTCCATTTTCGTTGTTTCTTTCAGCACTTTTGTGATTCATCTTTTAAATACAATCACATCTTCTTATTTTTTTCTTTTTCTATCTTCAACACAAAACTCTTTTCATACTCTTTTTCTTTTGGTTTCCTCTTTCATAGCCACCCTCAACTTATGTATTTTGCATGAGTTGAGGTGCACAACATCCGATGTCGGATCGGGGCCAAGATCAAGGTAACTTTTTGAATTAGCCACCCTCAACTAAGGCTTTTGGCCTAAGTCAAGGTGCACATGTCCAAGGAGGGACCAGGGCCAAAAAAATTAATTTTAGGGAAGGTGAGTTAGGTGTATTGAAAGAAGTGGTCTATTTTAGGCTCAAACATTTGGATCAAAGGGAACATTTATTTCATTTGGTTGGATCATTGTAGGCTTGAGTGAACTTTATTAGAACAAGGGCCTATTATCATTTCCCAACTTCTAGCCTAGATTATCTTAGCAGGACCAACGAGGCATGTTCTAGATTGACACATTACTGTCTGAACATTCAAACTTTTCTCACTCACACTTGGCATATTATTTCATTACCGTATTATCAGATTACCCAGTTCAAGTTTTAGCTTAAGTCATGAGGTCAAATCGGTTCTTTATCATATCATATTAAGAGCCAACACATTCAACTCATCAAGCCTATAGATTCTAGCACATTTCACAATTTTTTTGGACTGGTATCAATTTCATGCTTTTTATGCCATCATGCTTTTATTCTTCTACTTACTTCTACACATACATTCTTAAACATGCCGGTTCAACATAAAAGTAAACAGGCCTTTGGGGGAAAAGAACACAGGCAAGAAAACCCAAAGGAGGATTATGATTTGGGCTACTCAGACTTCACCCTAACACTCTAATCCATTCATCCCACCTCCAACAAAATACAGAGCAATTGCCCTCAATGCCCAGAAATCAAAAATAAAGCATTGGGTGAACCAAACCTGTGGCGCATATGCGTCGAAGACCTCTCAAGAAACGGGTGGGTCCGGTTTCCCGGAGCCCGTTGGATCAACACTGGGACGCCATCAGTAGCGCCCTCACCACAAAAGTAGCACCCTCAATAGTGCTCACATTTCCCGATGGGCCAATATCCACCTCACGGGCCCTATTCTATATCTAGAAAACACTAAAACATAAAAATAAACACCTATCTAAAGAGCTACAAAATTCAAAAAGAAAGAAGAAAACTCCTAAATCAAAAAGAAAATCTTATAGTTGGCTAGATTGTACATCTTGGGTTGCCTCCCAAGCAACACTTGATTTAACGTCGCGGCACGACGCATACCCCTTGATTAATTAAACTTCATCAAGATAATAGGCCTCAATCACTTCTTGCACACTCTCAAATTTACCCATGTAGACCTTGATCCTCTACCCGTTCACTTTGAACCATGTTCCCTCCTTGTTCTCGAGCTCAACCACTCCTTGTGGACATACTTGTGTCACTCTGAATGGCCCAGTCCTTTCACGACCTAGGAGTAGCCCCTAGATGTGACAAGGCACATAGAACCCCAAAAGGCTCCATGTAAGCCACTTAGCATATCATAACATAAGACATAAGAAATGATGTAGAATTTAAAAACTTTATCCATACAATCGAAGTCTTTTATAAAAGCAACATGAAGTCTAACTTGTCTCAATTAACCATCTAATACAATCCTTGAATCAACAATAGGGTCACAGCCCTTCAACAAAATACAAAACATAAATTGACTAGAAAAGGAACTACTAATGACTCATACGTCCTCGAATATTAAGGACTCACAACAACTCGGAGAATAGTCAATCCAAGCTTGAACCAATAGAGAATCACCTTAAGAACCGGAACCTACACCTTATGAAAAATGTAGAAAATATGGGATAGTACAAAAATGCACTAAGTATGATAGCCATGCATAAAAACTTTTAAAATATTCTAAAAAGGACATTTGAGTTGAAAACCATGCTACATGCCAAGTTTGAGAATCATCATGAACATTAGTATAAAAGCATAAGTCACAAGCATGATCAACAGATAAATCATTATAACATAATAGAACCATCTTTTAGGTATCCCTAAGTTATACTTGTGCAATGTATGAATGACATCCCATAATACCACTCATACTAAGTATCCCTTTTAGGCCACCATAGTCATGTTTACCATTCTTTGATCCCATCTTTAGTTAATACTCATAGACAAGGAAACCATCACATTTACCAAGTCATATCAAGGAAAGCAACTCATAGAAACAATCCACATTAAGCATACTTCATAAGCATATTGATTTCATAAGTCAGTATAGCATAGAGGAACACACCATAACTACTCTCAAAGCCTACTTGTGCAATGCATGGATGATGTCCCATACTCCCACCCATACTTCATAGAACTCCTTGTGCAACTATAGTACATAACTCAAATTCTTGTTCATGATGGGAATAAGCCCTAACCGACATAGACCATGTGAGCAAATCATGGAATCTGGTGTCATGTTCCACACCGAAAAAAGTTGGTCTACTTGCCTCAGGTAGAACTGGTAACATTTTAGCTTAGGTGGATCCACTAGCTAATATCCTATGTGGGCACATAGTTATGAGATAGGGAGGTTGTTACTAGAAATCCGGCCTAACATAGGGAGAGCTTCCACCTAACAATATCCACTCGGTGCTAAGCATTAAATTCCAATGGAGTAGTTCATTCTCTTTTAGCATTATTACACATGAAAGGGTACATTATTACACACATGAAAGGGATGCCATAAGCCTACCGATTCAAGGTACATCATTAGAATAGCTTATTGAATCTTCATGAAAGGGATACCATTGGTCTACCGATTCAAGGTTCATCATTATCATAGTTCATTGACTCATCACAAAAGGGATACTGTTGGTCTACCGATTCAAGACAAAGCCTCAGAATACTTCATTAGTCATTTAATAAAGGGATGCCATTGGCCTACCGATTCAAGGTTCATTAAGATCACTTTTAATTACACATGAAGAGGATTCCCTTAGCCTACCAATTCAAGGTATATCAATCAAGATTACTTTTACTCACATATGAAAGGTATGCCATTAGACTACCGATTCATTTGGTGAGGAAAGCCTTTCACATCATCACAATTACATCATAGTCATACTCACTTTATACTCAAGTATTTATAGAGCATGTACATAAACATCGTGATCATGATTCATCAACACATCTAGGATTACTATATTTTACATGGATAACAACATAATTCAAATAGTTCAATTATCATAAGCACATTCTCATGATTATCATCTTTCTATAATTTTCCCACATCACAATTTCATAAATTGGGGACATGGGGGTTTCATGGTTTCTTGGGGTAAATTCCACATAACAACCATAGAGATTCCTCACTTAATACATAATTCAAGTAATCAATCTATAACATTCATAATTCGATAGCATTCTACTCACATCAATCAATACCCACACATTAAGATACAATTTGAAAGAATTGAGGGAATTCATGGATTATTGAGGAATTCATCTTAAAAACAGTTAGTAATCATCAATTTGATCATAATATAAAGCAATTAAACCATTAAAAACGTTTTTGAAGTTAATCCATGACTTGAAGTAAAACCCTAGCTCTTTGGGTAAAGTTACAAGTTTGAAATTGAGTTTGGAGGGACTCCATGGATGAAAACTAACCATGGATCAAAGACTACCATACCTTATTGAAGATTCACCACGAAATTGAGGAGAAAAGACTGCTCCTTCAACCGTAGACTCCACCTTCTTCTTCTTCTTCTATGGAGTTTTAGAGAGAGAATTATTTGGGGGAAAGTTGGTTATGATTAGGGATCTTGGGATTTATGAGGCGGTTAATGACTTAAAACACTTAAATAGGTATAATAAAACAATATAAAACGACTTCACACTTGAATAAATAAATATGTAATTACCTAAAGGACCTTACCTTTTGGCAAAATTGGACAGCAACACAGGCCCTATCCACGACCCCCACCTACGGGGCGTGGATGGACCCACGGACCGTACTGGTCATTCGTGGATCGAGGGATGGGGCTAGAAAAACAGGGGAAGGTCAGGCCTTGACCCACGACCATGTCCCACGAGGTGTAGATGGACCTACGCCCTGTAGGTCCCATCCGTAGGTCACCAACTTTGGGAAGTTTTGGGGACTGTTTTGGGGTCCTCCTCATGGACCCTTGGTTGGTCCTTGGGGGGTCGTACCTTGACGTTTAACCCCTAAACCCTTCATACTAAGTACAGGAAGTAATTTTACAACATTAACCCACACATCAAACTCTAAAGCTCTCACGTAAGGCTCTAGTTTCACCTACTAGTTTTCCGGGTGGTACATTATCTCCCCCTTGGGAACATTCGTCCTCGAATGACCACCTAGACGCCTTACGGAATTAAAGACTCAAGACTAGCAGCCCATCACACATGAATATCAAATAATGCACATTTTGAAGGAGGAAAGATCAACTCCCTCTCAATACACTCAATGCAACACAAGGAAGTAGGAACTACATCTAACAACCTATTATGCATGAAAACTTCAACATTCTTCATATCATTTGAGGAATTACCTTCTCCTACTTAAAGCATGCTCATCATAACATCATGAAGCAAATCATGCAATTACTCTCAAAAGCATATTAAAGCATGTTCAACAATTCATCTCATGAAGCATATAGGCAACTCATACTAAATGCACATCAACATGAGGAACATAATTCATGAAAACAACTCATTTTCTTACTAAACATGAATTCCATCAAGAACATGCATATCATAAGGAAATCATGGAAAACACATATCACACACATGACTCCAAATCATGAAACAAGTCACAAGGAACCCTTTGTCTCAAGCTAGAATAGGAATAGAAGAAAGAGATAAGGATATCAGAACTTTCATCAATCTTGCCTTCTAAGCATACCATCTCCCCCTTGGGAGTAAGCCACTAATAAGGCTAACATCGAAATCTAAAAAATAGGATAGGGATCTTAATAAAACATTTACATCTATAAGGAACTATCAACATACTGCTGCCTTCATCCGGCAGGGCTCCTTTGTCCTCTCTAGATCAGAGTGTATAGAAACGACCATACTTGGGAGCATTGGGATCTAGACCACTAAGAGAAGCTTGCTTGGCCTCTCTTCCTTTTGCTGAGAGTGTAGGGCAATTTTTCACTTGATGATCACTCTTTCCACAACCATAGCAACCATCCGTACCGGCTAGGCACTTCCCATGGTGCTTCTTTCCACATTTTGTGCAAGTGGGCTTAGGTAATGGATACCCACTTTCTTTCTCTTGGTTAATCCTAAGGGGATTGGAAGAATCTTGATTGAAGGACCTCTTTTTCAACCTTGGTTGACCTTGCTCAATGAGCCTAGTTCTTTTCATTTCTCTATTCTTTCTCATGAGTTTTGACTCCTCCATTTGTTGGGCATACACCATAAGCCTAGAGATATTCATGTTATCATGGAGCATTGCCGTACGACATTTTTCTCCAACTAAGTCGGACACACCCGTCAAAAACCTATTCATCTCATCTCTTGGATCCGCCACCATAGATACATCATACTTGGATAGTTGGGTAAATTTCAAGGCATACTCGTTGACACAAATGCTACCTTGCTTAAGGTTAATGAATTCCTCCACCTTAGCCTCCGTAAACTCTCGGGGAAAGAACCTATCTAGAAATGATTTCTTAAACACCTCCCACTCTATGGGACCCTCTCCTACCGGCCTATTTCTCTTCCCTTGAGTATACAAAACTTGTGCAACTTCCTTCAATTGGTAAGCGTCTAGCTCCGCTTTTTCTACCAAAGTCACCCCCATATCATCAATTATTTTATAAACTTCATCCACAAATTCTTGAGGATCCTCTCCCACTTTAGAACCAAGAAACACGGGAGGATTCATTCTTGTAAAATCCCTCAATCTAGAAGCCGTGGAATTCAAATTAGGGTTCACATGAGTCCTAACATCTCTATTGACTTGGGCCGTCATAGCCTGAGCCAATATTAGAAAAGCCGACCTAATTTCCACACCCGTCATAGCCGGAGGATTAATAGGAGCTTGATTAGCTTGAGGAGCTTGGTTCACTTGAGGAGCTTCTTCATTAACATTGTTACCCTCCATTCTCCTTGCGTTAGCCCTTCGTGTATTCATATCCTGAAGACACAAAAGACGGATTAGGAGATGGACTTTATAGAATTAAACTCAATGGCGTGACTTAAGAATAATGAAAGAAGTGTAGCTTCCTAACATCTTATAGCCTCTCATTCATAAATGTGGCGCGCTTCACACTATGAACAAAACTCTACTAGATGTGGCTTATGAGACATCATCCTAGAATCATTCTAAACCTTGTGCTCTAATTACCAAGTTTGTCACGACCCAGGAGTACCCCCTATATGTGACAAGGCACATGAACCCCGAAAGGCTCCATGTAAGCCACTTAGCATATAATAACATAAGACATAAGAAATGATGCGGAATTTAAAAACTTTATCCATACAATCGAAGTCTTTTATAAAAGCAAGCGGAAGTCTAACTTGTCTCAATTAGCCATCTAATACAATCCTTGAATCAACAATAGGGTCATATCCCTTCAACGAAATCCGAAACATAAAATGACTAGAAAAGGAACTAATAATGACTCATACGTCTTCGAATCTTGAGGAGTCACCACAACTCGGAGAATAGTCAATCCAAGCTTGAACCAGTAGAGAATCACCTTAAGAACCTGTACCTACACCTTATGAAAAATATAGAAAATATGGGTTAGTACAAAAATGCACTCAGTATGATAGGCATGCATAAAAACCTTTAAAATATGCTAAAAAGGACATTTGAGTTGAAAACCATGCTACATGCCAAGTTTGAGAATCATCATGAACAATGGTGTAAAAGCATAAGTCACAAGCATGATCAACATATAAATCGTTATAACATAACAGAACCATCTCTTAGGTAACCCTAAGTTATACTTGTGCAATGTATGAATGGCATCCCATAATACCACTCATACTAAGTATCCCTTTTAGGCCACCATAGTCATGTTTACCATTCTTTGATCTCATCTTTAGTTAATACTCATAGACAAGGAAACCATCACATTTACCAAGTCATACCAAGGAAAGCAACTCATAACAACAATCCACATTAAGCATACTTCAGAAACATATTCATTTCATAAGTAGTTATAGCATAGAGGAACACACCATAACCACTCTCAAAACCTACTTGTGAAATGCATGGATGAAGTCCCATACCCCCACCCACACTTGATAGAACTCCTTGAGCAACTATGGTACATAACTCACATTCTTGTTCATGATGGGAGTAAGACCTAACCGATATAGACCATGTGAGCAAAGCATGGAATCCGGTGTCATGTCCCACACCGAAAAGAGTTGGTCTACTTGCCTAAGGTAGAATCGGTAACATTTTATCTTAGGTGGATCCACTAGCTAATATCCTATGTGGGCATATAGTTATAGGATAGGGAGGTTGTTACTAGAAACCTGGCCTTACATAGGGAGAGCTTCCACCTCACAATATCCATTCGGTGCGACGCATTAAATTCCCATGGAGTAGTTCATTCTCTTTTAGCATTATTACACATGAAAGGGTGCCATTAGCCTACCGGTTCGGGGTACATTATTACACACATGAAAGGGATGCCATAAGCCTACCGATTCAAGGTACATCGTTAGAATAGCTCATTCAATCCTCATGAAACGGATACCAGTGGTCTACCGATTCAAGGTTCATCATTATCATAGTTCATTGACTCATCACGAAAGGGATACCATTGGTCTACCAATTCAAGACAAAGCCTTAGAATACTTCATTAGTCATTTATGAAAGGGATGCCATTGGCCTACCGATTCAAGGTTCATTAAGATCAATTTTAATTACACATGAAGAGGATGCCCTTAGCCTACCAATTCAAGGTTTATCAATCAAGATTACTTTTATTCACACATGAAATGGATGCCATTAGCCTACCGATTCATTGGGTGAGGAAAGCCTTTTACATCATCACAATTACATCATAGTCATACTCACTTTATACTCAAGTATTCACAGAGCATGTACATAAACATCGTGATCATGATTCATCAACACATCTAATATTACTACATTAGACATGGATAACAACATAATTCAAATAGTTCAATTACCATAAGCACATTCTCATGATATTCATCTTTTTATAATTTTCCCACATCACAAGTTCATAAATTGGGGACATGGGGATTTTACGGTTTCTTGGGGGAAATACCACATAACAACCATAGAGATTCCTCAGTAAATTCATAATTCAAGTAATCAATCAATAACATTCATAATTCTATAGCATTCTACTCACATCAATCAATACCCACACTTTAAGATCCAATTTGGAAGAATTGGGGGAATTCATGGATTCTTCAGGAATTCATATTAAAAAAAGTAAGTAATCATCAATTTGATCATAATATAAAGCATTTAAACCATAAAAAAACGTTTTTGAAGTGAATCCATGACTTGGAATAAAACCCTAGATTTTTGGGTAAAGTTACAAGTTTGAAATTGAGTTTGTAGAGACTCCATGGATGAAAACTATCCATGGATCAAAGACTACCATACCTTATTGAAGATTCACCACAAAATTGAGGAGAAAAGACCGCTCCTTCAACCCTAGACTCCACCTTCTTCTTCTTCTATGGAGTTTTAGAGAGAAAATTATTTGGGGAAAAGTTGGTTATGATTTGGGGTCTTGGGATTTATGAGATGGTTAATGACTTAAAAACACTTAAATAGGTCTAATAAAGCAATATAAAACGACCTCACACATAACTAAATAAAAATAAAATTACCTAAAGGACCTTACCTTTTGGCCGAATTGAACAGCAACACAGGCCCTATCCATGACCCCCACCTACGGGGCGTGGATGGACCCACAGACCGTACTGGTCATTCGTGGGTCGAGGGCTGGGGCTGGAAAAACAGGGGAAGGTCAGGCCTTGACCCACGACCATGTCCCACGATGCATGGATTGACCTACGCCCAGTAGGTCCCATCCGTAGGTCACCAACTTTGGGCAGTTTTGGGGACTGTTTTGGGGTCCTCCTCAAGGACCCTTGGTTGGTCCTTGGGGGGTCGTACCTTGACGTTTAACCCCTAAACCCATCATCCAAAGTACGGGAAGCCATTTTACAACATTGACCCACACATCAAACTCTAAAACTCTCACGTAAGGCTCTAGTTTCACCTACTAGCTTTTCGGGTGTTACATTATCTCCCCCTTGGGAACATTCATCCTCGAATGACGACCTAGACACCTTACGGAATTAAAGACTCAAGACTAGCAGCCTATCATGCATGAAACATCAAATAATGCACATTTCAAAGGATGAAACATCAACTCCCTCTCAACACTCTCAATGAAACACAAGGAAGTAGGAACTACATCTAACAACCCATTATGCATGAAAACTTCAACATTCTTCATATCATTGGAGGAATTACCTTCTCCAACTCAAAGCATGCTCAGCATAACATCATGTAGTAAATCATGCAATTACTCTCAAAAACATATTAAAGCATGTTCAACAATTCATCTCATGAAACATATATGCAACTCATACTAAATGCACATCAATATGAGGAACAAAATTCATGAAAATAACTCATTTTCTTACTAAACATAAATTCCATCAAGAACATGCATATCATAAGGAAATCATGAAAAACACATATATCACACATGACTTCAAATCATGAAACAAGTCACAATGAACCCTTTGTCTCAAGCTACAATAGGAATAGAAGAAAGAGATAAGGATATCAGAACTTTCAACAATCTTGCCTTCTAAGCATACCATCTCCCCCTTGGGAGTAAGCCACTACTAAGGCTAACATCGAAATCTAACAAATAGCATAGGGATCTTAATAAAACAATTACATCTATAAGGAACTATCAACATACCGGTGCCTTCATCCGGAAGGGCTCCTTTGTCCTCTCTAGACCGGAGTGCATAGAAATGACCGTACTTGGGAGCATTGGGATCGGGACCACTAAGAGAAGCTTGCTTGGCCTCTCTTCCTTTTGCTGAGAGTGTAGGGAAATTTTTCACTTGATGATCACTCTTTCCACGACCATAGCAACCTTCCATACCGGCTAGGCACTTCCCATGGTGCTTCTTTCCACATTTGGTGCAAGTGGGCTTAGGTAATGGAGACCCACTTTCTTTATCTTGGTTAATCCTAGGGGCATTGGAAGAATCTTGATTGTAGGACCTCTTTTTCAACCTTGGTTGACCTTGCTCATCGGGCCTAGATCTTTTCATCTCTCTATTCTTTCTCTTAAGTTTTGACTCCTATATTTGTTGGGCATGCACCATAAGCCTAGAGATATTCATGCTATCATGGATCATTGCCGTACGACATTCTTCTCCAACTAAGTCAGACAAACCCGTCAAAAACCTATTCATCTCATCTCTCGGATCCGCCACCATAGATGGAGCATACTTGGATAGTTGGGTAAATTTCAAGGCATACTCGTTGACACGCATGCTACCTTGCTTAAGGTTAATGAATTCCTCCACCTTAGCCTCCCTCAACTCTCGGGGAAAGAACCTATCTAGAAATGCTTTCTTAAACACCTCCCAATCTATGGGACCCGCTCCTACCGGCCTATTTGTCTTCCATTGAGTATACCAAACTTGAGCAACGTTCTTCAATTGGTAAGCGGCTAGCTCCACTTTTTCTACCAAAGTCACCCCCATGGTATCAATTAGTTTATAAACTTCATCCACAAATTCTTGAGGATCCTCTCCCACTTTGGAACCAAGAAACACGGGAGGATTCATTCTTGTAAAATCTCTCAATCTAGAAGTCGTGGAATTCGAATTAGGGTTCACATGAGTCCCAACATATCTATTGACTTGGGCCATCATACCTTGAGCCAATATTAGAAAAGCCGACCTAATTTCCACATCCGTCATAGCCGGAGGACTAATCGGAGCTTGATTAGCTTGAGAAGCTTCTTCATTAATGTTGTTACCCTCCATTCTCCATGCGTTATCCCTTCGTGTATTCATATCCCGAAGACACAAAAGAAGGATTAAGAGATGGACTTTATAGAGTTAAACTCTATGGCACGACTTAAGAATAATGAAAGAAGTGTAGCTTCCTAACATCTTATAGCCTCTCATTCATAAATGTAGCGCGCTTCACACTATGAACAAGCCTCTACTAGATGTGGCTTATGAGACATCATCCTAGAATCATTCTAAACCTTGTGCTCTGATTACCAAGTTTGTCATGACCCAGGAGTACCCTCTAGAAGTGACAAGGCACATAGAACCCCGAAAGGCTCCATGTAAGCCACTTAGCATATCATAACATAAGACATAAGAAATGATGTGGAATTTTAAAACTGTATCCATACAATCAAAGTCTTTTATAAAAGCAAGCGGAAGTCTAACTTGTCTCAATGAGCCATCTAATACAATCCTTGAATCAACAATAGGGTCACAGCCCTTCAACAAAATCTGAAACATAAAATGACTAGAAAAGGAACTACTAATGACTCATACGTCCTCGAATCTTGAGGACTCACCATAACTCAGAGAATAGTCAATCCAAGCTTGAACCAATAGTGAATCACCTTAAGAACCGGAACCTACACCTTATGAAAAATTTAGAAAGTATGGGTTAGTACAAAAATACACTAAGTATGATAGCCATGCATAAAAACCTTTAAAATATGCTAAAAAGGACATTTGAGTTGAAAACCATGCTACATGCCAAGTTTGAGAATCATCATGAACATTAGTGTAAAAGCATAAGTCACAAGCATGATAAACATATAAATCATTATACCATAGTAGAACAATCTCTTAGGTTACCCTAAGTTATACTTGTGCAATGTATGAATGGCATCCCATAATACCACTCATACTAAGTATCCCTTTTAGGCCACCATAGTCATGTTTACCGTTCTTTTATCTCATCTTTAGTTAATACTCATACACAAGGAAACCATCACATTTACCAAGTCATACCAAGGAAATCAATTCATTGCAACAATCCACATTAATCATACTTCAGAAACATATTCATTTCATAAGTAGTTTTAACATAGAGGAACACACCATAACCACTCTCAAAGCCTACTTGTGCAATGCATGGATGAAGTCCCATATCCCCACCCACACTTCATAGAACTCCTTGAGCAACTATGGTGCATAATTCACATTCTTGTTCATGATGGGAATAAGACCTAACCGACATAGACCATGTGAGCAAAGCATGGAATACGGTGTCATGTCCCACACCGAAAAAAGTTGGTCTACTTGCCTAAGGTAGAATCGGTAACATTTTAGCTTAGGTGGATCCACTAGCTAATATCCTATGTGGGCACATAGTTATGGGATAGGGAGGTTGTTACTAGAAACCCGGCCTAGGGAGAGCTTCCACCTCACAATATCCATTCGGTGCGACGCATTAAATTCCCATGGAGTAGTTCATTCTCTTTTAGCATTATTACACATGAAAGGGTGCCATTAGCCTACCGGTTCGGGGTACATTACTACACACATGAAAGGGATGCCATAAGCCTACCAATTAAAGGTACATCATTAGAATAGCTCATTGAATCCTCATGAAAGGGATACCATTGGTCTACCGATTCAAGGTTCATCATTATCATAGTTCATTGACACATCACGAAAGGGATACCATTGGTCTACCGATTCAAGACAAAGCCTTAGAATACTTCATTAGTCATTTATGAAAGGGATGACATTGGCCTACCGATTCAAGGTTCATTAAGATCACTTTTAATTACACATGAAGAGGATGCCCTTAGCCTACCAATTCAAGGTATATCAATCAAGATTACTTTTATTCACACATGAAAGGGATGCCATTAGCCTACCGATTCATTGGGTGAGGAAAGCCTTTCACATCATCACAATTACATCATAGTCATACTCACTTTATACTCAAGTATTCATAGAGCATGTACATAAACAATGTGATCATAATTCATCAACACATCTTGGATTACTACATTAGACATGGATAACAACATAATTTAAATAGTTCAATTACCCTAAGCACATTCTCATGATATTCATCTTTCTATAATTTACCCACATCACAAGTTCATAAATTGGGGACATGGGGATTTCATGGTTTCTTGGGGGAAATTCCACATAAAAACCATAGAGATTCCTCACTTAATACATAATTCATGTAATCAATCAATAACATTCACAATTCGATAGCATTCTACTCACATCAATCAATACCCACACTTTAAGATCCAATTTGGAAGAATTGGAGGAACTCATGGATTCTTGAGGAATTCATCTTAAAAATAGTAAGTAATCATCAATTTGATCATAATATAAAGCAATTAACCCATTAGAAACGCTTTTGAAGTGAATCCATGACTTGGAGTAAAACCCTAGCTTTTTGGGTAAAGTTACTAGTTTGAAATTGAGTTTGGAGGGACTCCATGGATGAAAACTATCCATGGATCAAAGACTAACATACCTTATTGAAGATTCACCATGAAATTGAGGAGAAAAGACTGCTCCTTCAACCCTAGACTCCACCTTCTTCTTCTTCTTCTATGGAGTTTTAGAGAGAGAATTATTTGGGGGAAAGTTGGTTATGATTTGGGGTCTTGGGATTTATGAGGTGGTTAATGACTTAAAAACACTTGAATAGGTTTAATAAAACAATATAAAACGACTTCACACTTAACTAAATAAAAATAAAATTACCTAAAGGACCTTACCTCTTGGCCGAATTGGACAGCAACACAGGCCCCATCCACGACCCCTACCTACGGTGCGTAGATGGACCCATGGAATGTACTGGTCATTCGTGGGTCGAGGGCTGGGGCTGGGAAAATAGGGGAAGGTCAGGCCTTGACCCACGACCATGTCCCACGAGGTGTGGATGGACCTACACCCAGTAGGTCCCATCCGTAGGTCACCAACTTTGGGTAGTTTTGTGGACTGTTTTGGGGTTCTCCTCAAGGACCCTTGGTTGGTCCTTGGGGGAGGGTCATTCCTTGACGTTTAACCCCTAAACCCCTCATCCTAATTATGGGAATCCATTTTACAACATTAACCCACACATTAAACTCTAAAACACTCACGTAAGGCTCTAGTTTCACCTACTAGTTTTCTGGGTGTTACATGTCCACTTGGACTTGAGCTTGCCAGGAAACAGCCTCAACCTTGAGTTGAATAAGAGCACCAGATCACCAACAACAAATTCACGCTTTTCAATCTTTTGATCATGATTCTTCTTCATCTTCTCCTTGTACAAGGCTGAACTTTCATATGCTTTTAGGCAAAACTCATCAAGCTCATTCATGACTTCAATATCATTACTGTCACAATTCAGTATTACCGCTGCTAGTGCATCAACACCTATCCTCTCCTCAATAGGCACTTCAAAACCCTGCTACACAATATGATTTACCACAGAAACATCTTTCAGATCACTTTGTTGCTTCATAGACCTATAAATATTGAAAGTAACCTCCTCATTATTCAGTCGGAACTTCGTTTGCCCTTTCTCCATATCGACTAAGGCACAACCAGTAGCAAAGAATGGTCTCCTAAGATGATGGGAACCTCAAAATCAACCTCACAATCGAGTATCCCAAAGTCTGCCGGAAAAATGAACGACCCCACTTTCACAAGGACATCTTCGAGAACTCCAACGGGCCTCTTCACAGTTCTGTCAGCCATAAGTAAACGCATAGCAGTCGGTTTCGGAGTGCCTAAACCTAATTTCTTATAAATGGACAATGGAATCATATTAATGTTGTCTCCCAAGTCGCACAAAGCTTTCGCAAAGTGTGACTTCCCAATGGTATAAGGAATCATGAAAGCTATAGGATCCTCTTTCTTTTGCACCAGTGACCTAGTGGCAATAGCACTACAATATTGCAGTCTCTCTTCATTCTCAACAGTAACAACCCTCTTTTTGGTCACCAAATCTTTCATGAATTTAGCATACCCAAGCATTTTGTCCAAAGCTCCTATTGGCGGGATATTTATGGACAATTGCTTCAACATAGCTATGAACCTGTGGTATTTTCCTTCTTCGGTCTTTTTCACCAATCTATGTGGGAATGGAGGTGGAGGTAAAGGCATGGGAATAACTTTTTGGGTCACCTCAGCTTCCTTTGCATTATCATCTTTTGGAATTTCAGTAACCTCAATCTCATCCTCATCCTTCTCTACTAGTTTTTCAACCTTGGAAGGCATGGGAGGGTCTATGGTCTGCTTTCCTCCGCGAGTAGTGATTGCCATAAAATGCCTATCATTTTTCAGATTCTGTATGGTGTTGCTAGGAAGTGTGCCAGGCTGACGTAGATTCACAGTGGTGGACAACTGACTAAATTGCTGCTCAAGTTGCTTGATTGACACTACATGGGCATCAACTTTTTGATCGATTCCAGACGAGTCATTTCGCATCTCTTTCAAATTCTCATCAGTTGGATGAAACCTCTTCATCATCTTCTGCATCATATCCTCAATTCTTGACATACTACTACCAGACTCTCTATTACCAGGAGGGACGTAGGGACCAGCCTTATCATTCCTGTTGCCATAGTTGATCCGGTTGTAGTTGTTATCACGATTGTAGTTCCCATCCCAGACATAGTTACCCTCACGATTGTAGCCTCCATAGTTCCCACCTTGGTTTCCTTGACCTTGGCGCCAATTATCCGAGTTGGAACCTTGGGCGTTGGTTCGGAAACCCCCCGTCTCATCATTTACCAAGTACGCATCCTCCTCATAGTAGCACTCCTCTACTGGTGGTGGTGGTGGAGACCTAGTTAGATAATTCACCGCATTTACCTTTTCCGTACTCTCACTCACATGCTTTAGTACCAAACCCAATTCTGTTCTCATCTGTGCCATCTCTTCCCGAATGTCATCATTGGCTTGGTTGGGTGTGGCTTGAACAGTTAACATGGTCCTATTAGTGTTTGCCTTTCTAGTGTTCCAGGCTTTGCTGTTTTGCAAAATCCACTCAAGCTTCTCAGCTATCTCCTCAAAGGTGCACTCACAATAGGATCCTCCAGCAACACAGCCCTTCCATTGTCATCCTGCCCTCTATAGAAATACTCTTTCAATGAATCGTCATCAATGCGGTGATTTGGAACATTTTTGATGAACCCAGTGAACCTATCCTAAGAATTGCTGATCGACTCTCCTGGTAGTGCTGTGAAGTTGTTCAACTTATCCTTATGATTGAGCTTTTTGGACATCGGAAAGTATCTCGTTGTGAAGACCTTATGCAACTGATCCCATGTGTAGATCTAATTGTATGGTAACTCAAAGAACCATATAGCGGCATCACTGGTTAATGATAGTGTGAAGACCCTCAGACCTATAACATCCATATCTAACTCTGGTCGCCCAACACAACTTTTGCACACACTGGAAAGTTTAGCCATATGAGCATAGGGATCCTCCGAAGCCAACCCAGCAAACAACCCTCTCGCTGTAAGCATCTGTATCAAACTGCTAGTGACCACGAATGTGTAACTTAGAGGTAGAGGTGGAAGAACATTAGGACCATCTGAGGTGGTCGCATCATAATCAGCCCTGTAATGCTCATGAAACCTCGGTGCTGGTGGATTCTGAACCCTTTCCGCATTTCTGATTAGATTACCACCATAAACCTGAGCGGGCACATTAATGACTCCTGGAGGCTGCAATTCCACTCCATCTCCTAGATCCTCTCTGATTGGATTATTTTGAACACCTTGATTATTCATTTTTCTCAAAGTTTTACTCAACTCTGGATCGTAGGGGGTCAGTGGTTTGCCTCGACTCCGTGTACTTGGCATACACTAGAGTAGAAACCTGTAGTAAACAAAAACAAAAATAAAATGTAAAATTAGGAAGTACTTGATTAAAGTTCAATAATGTAGTTAAACTTAATCTAAAACACAAATTCTTCGGCAGCGGCGCCAAAATTTGATACGCTCAAATTACACCTCCCTAAACAAGTATAAGCGATTGTTATCAAGTAAATAACCCAACTTGTAGGTTGGGGTCGATCCCACGAGGAAAATGGTTTAGACTTAAACTTAACTCACTATTATATCCGTTTAGTCAAATTATTTCCGAGACAAGTAAATAAAGGGGGGATTTTGTAAGCAAGTAACAGATTGTTAATTAAGTAACAAGTAAGCAAGATTCAACTTTGTTGTTATCAATATGAGAGAGAAACTAGGGTAGATGTGTTCCCCATAAGATTTTAATGTGGTAATCCTAATAATAGTAATCCTTTCCTAGTGTTTTACATGCAAAGATGGTAAGATAGGTATCCCTAAGTGATTTGTCCTCCAAATAGGGAATTTCACTACGGACCTTGGTCCGGCTACGAGTGTATACTTTACTAACCCTTACCTTTACCTTAGATTAGACATCACATCAATGTATGGCTTAGTTTTCACCCTCGCACCAATTGACATTAGACTATTAGATAGTATCCACTAAATCTCTGTTATTAATTCTTTTCTTATTAACTACCTCCTTGGTCCGACAAGTAGCAACAAGGCGAGTTCTAACGCGTGCACTCATTAAAAAAACTTCTAAGCGAAAGAATTAATAATACATGCATAAACACTATTCAAGAATTACTTAATTATTATTCATACGTTGTTAATTGCTCATGGTTACCACAACCCTAGTTGTGGATTTAGCTACTCATGCTTGAAAGAACACAATTCATGTTTTGATAAAGAGAATTCATGAACTTACGATTAGAGTAGAAGAAACCCGAAATCTCCAATTGAATTTCAAAGTCAAAATCTTGTAAAATGAAATTAGGAAATCAAATTTCTAAAGTTGCAAGTTAATTCCACAAAATACCAAGAACTAAAAGTAAACTATATTGTCTAACCCCCAAAAAAGAGGTTTACATACCCTATTTATAGAAAAACATGTCTTAAACAAAAAGGAAACGAAATAAAGAAATAAACTTCTGGGATGCGGCTTCATTCGACGACTTCGAGCTACAGACCGTGGATCGACCTACGGTCCGTAGGTCCCATCCGTAGCTCCATACTTAGACTCTTTTTCATCAGGTACTGGGACTTCAACTCTCAGAATCAATCGAAGGATGTGCAGGACGGCCCGTAGGTCAACCTACGGTCCGTTAGTTGCATCTGTGGTTCTACACTTGGTCAGACTTCCTTGATGCTCCATCTACGCCACCCATCGACGGACCGTCGAAGGACCTACGGTCCGTAGGTGACTTCCTTGGGTGGCTCCTTCTGCAGATTTTCAGCTGTCATCTCACTCTAGCACGTCCAAGCCTATTTCCTGCAAATATAACACAAAAACATTAATTCTAACACAATATAGCTCTAGACACATACAACTTCTAAGTGAAATGTATCAAAAATATCATAAACTCACGGCATTTCAACCACACTATTTATGTTACTATCACACCCGGAGCCTTCCATCAAGCATTCAACCAAACACGAATTCGTTTCAGTTCTAATGTCAAAAATACCAATCAACCATTCCAATTCCAACTCAATCAAGAAGCTCCACCAAACCAAAACCGACTTTACCAAGCACCACTAAAAAGAATCCACCCTACCAAATGCCACAAACCCAACCAATTGCCGTAATGATGAGTACCAAGGGGGATATGAAGGTGAATGTGAAGAAGCACCATGGAATGAAGCTCCAAGGAATCGAACAAGAGGTCAAATGGGGTATAGAGGACGAGGAGGTTGGTTTGGCCCGGTATCACATGGAAGAAGACAATATGGGAACCAACCTCAAGGTGGAGAACCATGGGAAGTCTATGCAAGAGTATGGTCAAGAATTGAGAGAAGAACATGGTAACCAATATCAAGGGGAAGTTTAAAGAGGTTTTACTACAACAATGACCAAGGTGGAAATGGAGGCCGAGATGTTGGAATCAAATCTATCAAGACTAGTCTTCCACTTTTCAAAGGGGAATGTAATCCCGATACTTATCTAGAATGGGAGTCACTTTGTGAAAGAATCTTCCAAGTTAATGATTTGACCGAGGTCAAGAAGAGTTGCTTTTCCATACCTCAATTTGAAAGGTTTTCTATTATGTGGTGGGGATACATTAAAATGTATCATCTAGTACATCAAGATGGACACCCTCCACCATGGACCGGATTGAAAGAACTTATGAGAGTCAAGTATATACCGGAAAGGTATCAACAAGATTTACTTGCTAAATATTACAACTTGAAGCAAGGAGACAAAAGTGTTGCTGCCTATTATGATAAGTTCCAAACTTTGATCTTGAAGCTAGAATAAGCCGAGAGTGAAGAGCATGCCGTTATTTGCTTCAAGGTAGGGTTGAGCAAAGAGATCTCTTCCAAGATGACTATTCATAAGTTTTCTAGCTTGAATGACATCTTTGAAGCAGCTAATAAGGTAGAGCGGGAACTCAAAGAGGAGAAAGTACCTAAGTACAAGGGTATTTCATCTTCAAATTCTTGGAGTAAGGACAAAGAGGGAGATCAAACATATTTGGTTTGGAACAAAAACAACAATTTCAAGAAGCCTTACGAGAAGAAACCATTTGAAGGAAACACTCCAAGGTATCGACCAAGAGAAGGAGGTAATAAAGACCCTACCACATTTCCGAAAGGAATTTAATGTCACAGGTGTAGGGGATGGGGACATATGATGTGTGAATATCCCAATCGGTTAAATGTTCTAGTTCAAGGAGGAGCATTGTATCTTGGTGAAATGGAAGATCAAGAAGAGGGTTGTGAAGAGGAAACTTAAGAAAATGATGAACTTGAAGGTGACGAAGAAGAGGAACAAGATCCATGTGAGGGGAAAGATGTCGCTGTTCCTAATGGTTTAATGAGGAAAGTTCCAATTGAAGAGGTTTGACCCCAAGAAGGAGGGTTAACCATACCATTTTATGTGGTAAGGCGGGTTATGATTAGCAAGGCCATGGATGACCCAAGTCAAAGAGAGAATTTTTTCCATTCCAAGTGCCTTATCAAAGATCTGGTATGTTCGTTGATCATTGATAGTGGAAGTTGTGCAAACGTTTCTAGCACCGCTTTAGTGGATTTCTTAAAACTTCCTACCACTAAGAATGCTACACCTTACAAACTTCAATGGTTTAGTGAGTGTGGAGAGTTGAGGGTTCATAGACAAGTGTTGATCAATATCAAAATTGGGAAGTACCAAGATGAGATCCTATGTTATGTGGTCCCAACGTAAGCTTGTCATGTACTACTCGGAAGACCTTGGAAATATGATCCTTTGACCAAACATGAGGGAAGAACCAACATATATTCATTTGTGTTGGATTAGCATAAATTTGTTCTTCATCCTATGTCACCCTCTCAAGTCAATGAAGTGTATCAAAAGATGAATGAGTTGAGGGAGAATAAAAGGGATGAGGAAGAACATGTGGAGGTCGAGGGCAATGAAGAGGAAGAAAGGAGGAAGTTAAGGGGAGAGGCCCAAGTGTTGTTGACTAAGTATAAGGAGATAAGGGAAGGAGAGGAGGCCAAAGGTTCATTAATCCTTATGACACATAGGGATCATGTGTTGCAAATTAACCAATCTCATTCTTCTCTCCTCCATTCTATTTCCTTTCTTTTGCAGGATTATGAGGATGTCTTCCCAAGGGGACTCCCAAGTGGATTACCCCCTTTTTGGGGATTTGAGCACCAAATTGAATTCATGTCGGGCTCACAATTACCAATCAAGTCAACATATCGAAGTAATTTGGAAGACATCAAAGAGCTACAAAAGCAAGTTGAGGAACTCCTCAACAAGCACTATGTGAGAGAAAGTATGAGCCCGTGCGCCGTTCTGGTTTTCTTGGTTCCAAAGAAAGATGGCACATGGCATTTGTGTGTTGATTGTCGGGCCACCAACAAAATTACGGTAAACTATCGTCATCCTATCCCTAGAATAGATGATATGATTGATGCGCTTAATGGTTATTGTGTATTTTCAAAGATGGCCCAGTTCACTCCATGTCATAAATGTGATAATGCTTCCAATGTGACATCTTTATGTGTGGAAAGTGTTGTCCAATTGTTTGAGAATCCACTATGGTGTGATGACACACTTTCCAAAGATGGAAATCTCACAAATGTTGTTAAATTATTGGAGAATACACTATGGTGTGATGACACACTTCCCATTGATGGAAACCTCTTTTGTGAAGATGATAGTACATTTATCGGAAAGCTTAGTGTTAAGATGAAAGGGGATGCTTATGTGATATCTGTTATTTCTTCCTTGTGTGTTCCAATGCTTCATATGATGTGTGATTCTCTGGTATCTAAAGTAGAGGTTAAAGTTGAGAACACCTTGATTGAAGTTCACTTATGTGGTGTCTTTCTCTACTATCTCTTTGCATATGATGAGTCCCCTGTTTATCTTAAAGGTGCATTGCATTTGGGTCGGGGTATCATTGAGGTCTATACTTCTTCATATGACCCGATTATGTGGACCTATTGTCATTTTGACCCCAGTGAGTGTTTGGGAGTATTTGAGCTTGCAGAAGTGTCATCTTTTGGGTGGTATTATCCTTTTTATATGAAGAATAGCCAATTTCCTTGCTCTCCATCTATGGGCTTAATAGTCATCATACTAGAGGATACTCAGTTGTTCCTTGGGTTTGAATCTCCTTGGTGTAATGTTTTTTATGCTAACCATTGTACTAACCCTTATGCTATGAGGATATGTCTATTGTTTGTACTTTACATAGTTTTGCAAGATTTGGATTCAAGGACGAATCTTTTTCAAGAAGGAGAGAATGATGCAATTCAGATTGCACCAAGGCCGCTCACTCGAACCCAAGCTGGGGCCCCAAGAAATTCAAGGATTGCTCATGAAGCTAGGGGTTTTTAAGCTTGTATTGATGGCAAAGAGAGGTTACCATGCATGGAAGAACGCTTCTGGAAGTGACGGGAAGACAGTTGAAGAAATTGCTACTTTAGGCGAGCTTGAGCCGTTTGGCGAATCGCCCAATGGATTGGGTGAGGACCCCAAATCGCCGAAATTTACAGAGTGCTTCCAAGGAAGGGTAATATCGCCGACCTAGTTGGCGACTCGCCGAACCCATTAGGCGAGCTCGACCTAGATCGTTCTTTGTCCTTTTGGGCCACTTTTGGGCCTCTTATGTAATAAATGCCTAAAACTATAAATAGCTAGTTTGGGGTCTTCTTTTAGGTATACTATTTTGAATATTGATATTTGAACTCTTGTATGAGTGTTGAGATCTTGGTACAAGATTGGATTGACTTTTTCTTAGAAATGTGGGTTGCGAGGTGAATTTGATTCCCTCGAGGTATTCATAAGAGTTAGGTGCTTCTTGTTGGATTAATAAATTGAGGTCTTAAGGTTTAATATACATTTTGGTTGCTTTTTATTTCCTCTTTTTGTGTCTATCTATCTATCTTTATTTCTTGTCTTTAATTTCTGCATTTTATTCGTAATTCATAGTGAGAATTACATCTGAGTTACTCAAGGATGATGACATGAGTATTCTCTATCACCCAGGTAAGGCTAATGTTTTTACTGATGCTTTGAGCAGGTTATCTATGGGTAGTACTGCCCATTTTGAGGAACACAAGAAACAATTAGCCAAAGATGTGCACATACTTGCACGATTAGGACTCTGGTTGTTGGATTACAATGAAGGTGGAGTAGTGGTGATGAATGGGGCTGAATCATCACTAGTGTTTGAAGTGAAGAAGAAATAAGACCAAGACCCTGTTTTGCTTGAATTAAAGACAAATGTTCATAAGCAGAAAGTGATGGTTTTTGAACAAGGGAGAGATGGTGTATTGAGGTATCAATGTAGGTTGTGAGTCCCAAAGTTGGATGAGCTACAATAGAGGATCATGGAGGAAGATCATAGCTCAAGATATTCAATCCATCCCGGCTTCACAAAGATGTACCGTGACTTGAGAGATGTTTATTGGTGGAGTGGTATGAAGAGGTGTATTGCAGATTTCGTTGCTAAATGCCCGAATTGTCAACAATTAAAGGTAGAGCACTAAAGGCCCAGTGGTATGCCTCAGAACATAGATCTTTCGGAATGGAAGTGGGAGATGATCAATATGTATTTCATTACTGGGTTGCTGCGATATCGTAGACAACATGATTCAGTTTGGGTGATTGTAGACTGGATAACTAAATCAGCCCATCTCTTGTCAGTAAAGACTAACTATTCAAGAGAAGATTATGCCAGATTATGTATTCAAGAGATAGTAAGACTTTATGGAGTTATCGTGTCTATCATGTTAGATAGAGGTGCACAATTCATCGTACAATTTTAGAAGTCTTTCCAGAAGGTTTGAGTTCAGAGGTAAATTTGAGTATTGCGTTCCATCCCCAAACTAATGGTCAAGTAGAGCGTACGATTCAGACTTTAGAGGATATCTTGAGGTCTTGCGTGATCGATTTTAAAGGCAATTGGGATGATAACTTACCTCTTATAGAGTTTGCTTACAATAATAACTATCACTCTAAGATCCAGATGGATCCTTTTGAGGCTCTTCATGGGCAAAGATCGAGATCTCCTATTGGATGGCTTGAGGGTGGTGAAGCTGGGTTGACAGGACAAAACATGGTTCATCAAGCTAGTGAGAAAGTGAAAAGCATTCAAGAAAGATTGAAAACAGCGTAAATTCGTCAGAAATCCTATACCGATGTTAGAAGAAGAGACTTAAAGTTTGAGGTGGATGATTGGGGTTACTTAAAGGTTTCACCCATGAAGGGTGTTATGAGATTTGGCAAGAAGGGGAAACTCAGTCCCCCAGTATATTGGTCCCTACAGGATCACCAAGAGGATTGGCAACGTAGCTTATGAGTTGGAGCTACTGACAGAGTTAGCAGTAGTTCATCCGGTATTTCACATTTTTATGTTGAAGAAGTGTATGGGCGAACCTTCACTCATTATACCTACTGATAATATTGGTATTAAGGATAGACTATCCTATGAGGAGATTCCTGTGCATATTCTTGATCGTCAGGTTCACAAGTTGAGAACTAAGGAGGTTGCATCAGTCAAGGTCCTATGGAGGAATCAGTTTATTGAGGAAGCTACTTGGGAGGATGAAGAGCATATGAAGAAGAGATACCCACATCTCTTTGATTCTGGAGAAATTCCAAACTAAGGTATTAACTCTTTTACTAAGGAGGTTGCATCAGTCAAGGTCCTATGGAGGAATCAATTTATTGAGGAAGCTACTTGGGAGCATGAGGAGCATATGAAGAAGAGATACCCACATCTCTTTGCTTTTGGAGAAATTCCAAACTAAGGTATTAACTCTTTTCGTGGTACTATTTAAGTTGATATGCTAAGTGATGTGAATTGCATGTTGGTCTTTGAGTTGGGTGTTAGATGTTTTTCCCACACCCTGTTCTACTTAGAGTAATCTCATTCGACGATGACTTTTCCCAAGGGGGAGATATTGTAACACCTCGGTTTTAGAAAGAGCTAAATTAGAAAGAGCTAAATAGAGATTTGTGCCAGTTACTCTTCTATCGTGAGTTTTGGGTCAACTTCAAATGACCATAACATTCAGCACATTATGATTTAGGGGGACCATGAGGTATCAAATCAAAGGTCATTGAGTCCTCCTTCCAGTGACGCCAATTTTGGTAAATTTCGAGTTCGGATGAAGGAGATACGCCAGTTTGAGTGCAGCCTTTCTAGTTAAGGAAACTCATCCATTTTAAGGAGGGGTATTTTGGTCATTTCCATACCTCACTAGCCTAGCTCCTTTTTTTTCACCTTTTTAGGGGTCTAAAGTGATTGGAATCAGTTTTAGTCATTCCAAAAGAGCTCGGGGTTTTCTTAAGAGAAGTTCAAGAGGAGAAAAGTAAGAATTTTCAAGATTCTTGCAAGATTTGAGTAGTTTCGTCAAGAACATAGTCCTTTCAAGGTATGTAAGTTTTTATAGTGATGGGTTTGTTCGCCCTCACGCCAATCATGAGTTTTCCTTATTGAATTAATCCATGATATTGAGTATTTTGAGATTATTGATGAGGTTCTTGAGGTCTTGTGCTTCATTTTTTAACAATGGAGTTTTGTTGAGTTCTTGAGGTGAGAGTCTTGGGAATGAGTGTTATTCTTGAGGAATTTTGAGTGGAGTTTTGGTTACTTGTGTTGGGTGTATGAATCTAAGGGAGTTTGAAAGAAATCAATTGAAAAAATCAAAGAGGCAAATTCGTTGGGTTTTCTGGGCACAGCCTAGGGCGGCGCGCCAATGAGGCGCCTTGGGGGCTGGCGCCCTGCACCTATAGTGCGCGGGAAATGGGCCTCATGTGTTAGGGGCTGGCACTGGAATGCGTCATGGCCGCCTGCCGCCGTTCCTCTCCGTCTTTCTTTCCGTCTGAGTTCCTTTAAATTGTGTCTTCGCTCTCTTCTTAATTATAACTATCTAAATCTTCATTAATCATTGAGATATCCTATATATCCTAATTATAACTCTTGAATTCACATTTCAAATTTAAGGTAGAGTTAAGAGTAAAGTTCGAGGGAGTCCTTTTGCGAAGTCTTTTACAATTATTTATAACTTGTTTTAAGACTTGAGTAAATGAGTATGAAAATGAGGAGAGTTGATTTTATATTTCAAAATGAGTATGAGGGGACTAAGTATTCCCATGTATGTAACACTTTTACATATAAAACGAGAAGAAACCTTGATTTCTAAATGAGTTCATGAGGAATTTTTGAGCATTATCTCTTTTAAGAGTACCTTTGAGTAATTATCTCAAGTTGAGGACGAGTTATGTTTTTAAACATATGAGCATGAGTTATATATATATATATATATATATATGTATATATATATATGTTGGAGTAGTATTGAGCATCGATATGGGGATAAGTTCAGACAACTCAAAATCCTCATAAACCATGTATGCCAACATGGGTAAAGGATCATAATTTTTAGATGATTCCTTATTGTTTTAAGCATATCTTAGTGGATCCACTTAGTTGCGAATGTCCTATACTCCGGCAAGGTATCTGACAGTTCTGGAAGTGTGAGCGAGACGTTGTATCATCACATAGCTCATAGTGATGGTTGTCGGTTAGAGAATCTTCCAAATAAGAATAAAGAGTTTATTAATGTATTTTCATATACATTAATTTACTATCTACTGTTTTAAAAGCTTTATATGAATTGCATATTTATTGTTGCTTTCATATTGAGTTGAGTGTTCTTGAGTTGTGTTGAGTTGAGTTGAGGTGAGTATGGTTTCCCTTTTTATCAATTCAAGCTTATGTTTATGTTTTATAGTTCCCCTTACATGATCGTACATTCAATGTACTGACGCCATTTGGCCTGCATCGCTACATGGTGCAGATATATGTATTCAGGATCATCAACCGGCGTTTCGTTGATCCCATCACATTCCAGCTAGCTTTGGTGAGCCTCCTTGCTTTCCGGAGGGCTCCACATTTTAGTTTTATTTTTGTTAGGATGTTGTGGGTCTTGTTCTGAATTATATCATAGTTATTAGAGGCTTCATAGATAGTAGTATGATGAGTCGGGGATTTTGACTCATTTAGGGCCTAATATTTAAGGAATTAGTATCCTCAATACCTATTTTACGCTCTAAACTGATGATAAAATGTTAATTTATAGCAATGAAGTAAAAAGAGCAAGGCAAGGGCATTACGAGGAAAAAAGGAGCAAAAAAAGCTGAAAAAGTTGAACAAAAGTAAAGCTGGTACTCGCCAAAGTCAGTCACCGAATCGCCGAGTGAACCATGCCTGAAGGTCCAGAGGGCTAGCCCATGGACAAGACCAACTTGGTGAGCACATTGATGGTTCGACAACGCGCCGATTCGATCAGCGATATCGATCTCAATCGCCTAATGTCAAAGAAAAGAAATGGTAAAAGACCAAGCTAAGAAGACGATGGAAAGGAGCAGTCGGCGCATCACCGACCTGGTCGGCGAAGCCCTACTTACTTCACCGAGTGACTCCGATGCTAAAATTTTGGAATGGTATAAATGTAACTTCCAAAAGAAGAAAGAGAGTCCCCACATTGTCCAGTTTTGGGTTTTTGATCCTAAAGGTTCTAAACATTATTTTTACAATATTTTGAGTAGAGATTTAGGGTTTGTTTAATTTTTAGCTTCAATTTGAGCATTTGAGACTATCAGATAGTTTCCCAATATGATGGAAAACATAATTGGTAACAATTTTTTGTTCTTTATATGTTTGGCTAAAACCCCCATTCTTGGGGGTGTGATTATGTAGTTGAATGTTTCAATTAGCTTATGGGTGTTAGCGTTTACTGATTTTATTGTATATTTGAAGTGGGTTCAATTAATAGTTTGAGTTTTAATTTATGAATTGTAGTTGCAAATGCAATTCTTGTTTAGCATTCTAAGCTTGCTTGAGAAAGAAGTATTAGAGTTAAAACTTTTAATTGATGATTGTAGTGATTGTGTTGCAGATTTAGCTAGAGAAAGTGGGTCTGAATGCAATCCTACATATCTGGCTTGAACAAGAAGATTTATTGAGGTATTGGGCTGTTAAGATGTGTTGTGCTTGTCGAGGTTCGAAAGAACTCGCTTGATTCATTATAGTTGATTGAGAAATGGATATTGCACCTAAGTCCTAGCCTACCCACTGAAGTTCAACGACTTTTAGTAAATAATAATCACCCATTTAACAAAATTGGCATTCAATTTATCACACTCCCAAGAAACCCTTTCTTTTTGTTTACTCCCGATTATTTATAGTTGTTAATTGTTTACCCAAATCCCCCCATTTGACATTAATTGTCAAACCTTTGTCATTTACTTTATTTGTTGTGAAAATGTCTACATCTACAAATGATTAGAACACTATTTTACTTCGTAATAGAATTCTTTGTTGGCTGCTCTTAAACAGGTGAAGAGATGAGTGTTAATGGAAACAATGCCAGCCAACTTCGGAACAATGATGACATCAGTAATTTGCACAATGTCAATGAAGATCAGTTGGGAAGTGCGGGTGCTTTTCGATTGCCTCAGACTATGGGCAATGCGGTATTTCATGTGACCAGCACTATGTTGCAGTTGTTGCAAATGAAGGGTCTTTTTGGAGGTCTTGCTACTGAGCACCCTCATGTCCATATCCGAAACTTTAGGGATTTGCGCGGGCCGTTTTCTTTCAAGAACATCACTCAGGAGTCGGTTCGATTTCGTTTGTTTCCCTTTTCTCTAATGGGGGAGGCAACGAAGTGGTTGGTTGATTTACTAAGCGAATAAAACACTTATTGGGAGTAGCTCATTGATGTATTTTATGTAAGGTTTTTCCCTCCCTCGAAGATGGTGAAGTTGAGGAATAATATTAAGAACTTTAAGTGAGTGGATGGTGAACCTATTCATGAGACATGGATGAGGTTTCAGAAGTTACTGCTCCAATTTCCAACTCGTGGACTACCGAACAATTTGTTGCTACAATATTTCTACCAGAGCCTAGACTCAGTAAACAACGGTGTGGCAGACAAGGTCATTCGAGGAGGAATCATGCAACAACTGTTTGATATAGCATCTACTCTTCTTGATGAGATGACAAAAAATAATCGAGCTTGGTACACTAGGGAGGATAATGTGTGTCCTTTGAACTTCGGGATGACAAAGGAGCAATTGCAAAAGAACCAAGAGCGAGATGAAAAGATGGCCAAAATGATGACCCAAATGGACCTATTGACGAAACATGTCATGGCAAGTGGTTCCAAGGATGTGAATGCAGTCACAGTTAGTGGAGTGAATCCTGATGAAGCACACTTTGAGGCCATGTACAATGAAGAAGTACATTTCTTATCAAATCAGGCACAAGGTTTCCGTCCGAACTATCCAAGGTCGGGCAAAAATCAAGGTTGGAACATGGATCGTGATGATAGTTGGAAAGACCGAGATAGGGAATAACATGACCGTGGTACGAATTGGAGAGAGAGGGATGGCGACAAAGAATGATATGTACCTCCCAATTAGCGTCAAAAGCCAAAAGAGGCAAGGGCTGATCCTGTAAATTTTTGCACCGAAGATATGCTTGCCCGCATTCTTAACAAATTGGAAGGATGGGACAAGGTGCTAAAGGAAATAAAAGATGACGTCTTTTCTCTAAACCAAACATTTACTTCACACTCGGTATCTATTAAGCAGCTGGAAACACAGATGGGTCAAATCTCGACTCATTTAAATCTAAGACCAAAAGGAGATTTACCGAGTGATACCATGGTTAACCCAAAGAATGAAGCTTGAAAGTGTGTCTTCATCGTGATGCAACGTTAAATAAGGCACTTTTTGGGAGGCAACCCAAGTTTTAGTTTTTAATTTTGTTTTTTGAATAACGGTTGTTAGATGTGCAGGTTGAAAATTCAAAATTTGGGAAAAAGGGGAAGTTGGGTGAGCTCAGGTACCATTCGGCGAACCGCCGAGATGGTCGGCGAGCCCGATATATAGATCTCCTTTTTTACCAAACAAAATATTGGAGTTTTGGTAACTTCAGTGGGCAAAAGTACCATTCGGCGCATCGTCGAAAGGGTCGGTGACATAAGTGACCATCACCGAATGGGGCGCGAACTGAAGGGTCAAAAAGGATTTTAACCGTTATAAATTCAAAAATCCCTTTTATTTTGCATTTTTCGACTATTGGATTCTTACACTTCAAATTTAGATCATATTTTTCTTGGTATTTTCGCGTGGGGGTCATTTGATTGGAGGAAATTTGTGTCTTGCTTTCGAATTTGCTGGCCTAATTTTTGTGTCTGTCTATTTCTGAGGTTGGTGTTCCAAACTTGATTTAATTTCTGGCCATTTGCTATGCATGCTCGTATTGTTGTTGGATCTATTGCAATATCTTGTGTATTTGGTTAATTTTGAACTGTGGGCTTTTGTATGACCGTGTTAAAGTTTATATTTAGCCCCTAACTGTTGAATTCCGTGTTTAAATTACTTGAAATCGCGGGTGTGAGTTTGTAGCATGTTGGGTCTGGTGTGGGTGAAGTATGAGTAACCCGAATTGTATCGAATGACTGAAACTTCCCAATGATACAGCGGGTGACATCATTCTTAAGGGGAAAATATGTTGATTGGTCAATTTTAGATAAAATGGGGGAAGTCTGAGTACCCCGGGGTCGATAGAGATATGGGCTAGGTAATAATTGCATAGAATAGGGCTTTGATTTTGCTCTCGTAGGCTATGTACTGAAAATTGGATGTCGGGGTAGAAATCTGGCAAGAGAGACAGTTCGGCGAGCTTTGTAGAGCTCGCCAACTAACTCGGCCGTTCGCCAACTGTCTTTGGGATCGCCCTTTTTACCCTGAAAGTTACCTGTTAGCCTCTGTAATATTCGGTGATATGCTTGTGCTCGCCGAGTTCACTAGGCGACTTGCCGAATGTCCTTCACCAAATTCTTGAAATTCATTCTGTAAGATTCAACGAGCTACCCTTAGCTAGCCGAATGAGTTCGGTGACTCGCCGATTGACCTTAGACCTCGCCGACTTTAGCTGATTCCTGTGCATTTTTTTTTTGTGATTTTCGGCGAGCCCACTTAGGCTCACCGAATGAGTTCGGCGACTCTCCGAACTAGTAGGTGATTTTTTCTGCACATTTTTAAACTTGATATTTATTGACCTGTTTCTAATGTGTTGATTCGATATGTGTCGTTTTGGAGATATGGCCAAACGAAAGTTCCTAGAAGGAACCAACCACCCCGGAAGAGAGAACGGGGAGTAGTTATTTTTGAGGGGGTTGCCCCACAGCGATCAACACAGCCAAAACTTCCTCCGATAGGGGGAAAGGGCACAGATAAAGGGAAGGGTCCTGCGGAGCCGAGTCTGGCTGAGTACAGCTCCGACAACATGTGCATCTACGACACCCACCTCCCCACCTCAGAATCTGATCGTGAGGATAATTTTGGGTCTAGATCGCCAGCCTCTATGTCCGAGCCAGAGAATGACAAAACTCTTCAGAGGAGACGGGCTGAGCTGCGCTCCAAGGCACTGTATGATCCAGCTGGACTACCGGTCACTCCAATACCTCCTCAACCTCTAATATAGATTGCTGAGCAGGCACCACCAGTGTCCCCGGTACAGGAAACTCCACCACGCTCAATGAACAGATTGAAGGCTGCCGGTTTGCGTATGATTTTGGAAGAGAAGAGGTTGTCTACCGGCGGGTAGTGGACAAATATCCAGAGGTGTGGAACACCATTATGTTCCACAAATTCGAGCGGTTTACATAACCCCGAGGCTCCTACATACCTTCCTGGGTCTAGGATCTCTATGCGGAGTACGGGAAGCTGGTCCCGAAGGGGAAGAAGAAGGCAATTTTATTTTCACCAGTTGATCATGTGGTGGTGCGAGGTAAAAAGGTTAAGTGCAGCAATTCGGATATCAATGAGGCATTGGGGTGCACAGTCAATGTGATACACTTCTTGGTAGACAAGATCCAGAAGAAACCCTAGAAGACCTCAAGGGGTGGTTGGCTCCTTTGATTTCTTACATTACACCACCGTGGGTTGAGTCAGGGGTTCAGATTGAGAATGACCTGAATGTAGCTGCACGGTACTAGTTCAGATTCATTAGCAGCAAACTGATGCCTTCCCAGAATGAGTCCATACTTCGACTTCCGAAGGCAGCTTTGGTGGGTTTTATTATTGACCGGGATAGACTGACTCTCGGGTTGATCATTGAGCAAGAGATGGCCATGAGGGCCAAGCAGAGCCAGACATCGCTCCCTTTCCCGGTGCTGATCACAGAGTTGTGTCGGCATGCTCGAGTGCCCTTTGTGGCGAAGACAGGTGTGGAAGGGACTCCCACTTCCTCTACTGACATCTAGAGGATTGAGGCCGAGTATACCAGAGATGAGGTTGAGCGAAGGATACCAGCGCCGTTGGACACATCCCCGGTGGTTGATGTAGATATGCTGGACGCAAATACGACACATCCCACTCAGGCCGGTGAGCCTTCAGGTACTCCTAGTACTACTACTACTGCTCCTTCTTCGTCTGCTGCTACTACTACTGTTGTTGTTGCTGCTACCCGCCCCCGTTGACACAGGCAATGCTCTACAATGTTAGGTTTTGTTTGGCAGGGTGAGGTATCTTCATACCTACCCCCTTGGATTGTATTTATCATGATTTGAATGCATATCTTTGTGACTGTTGGTTTCTAATGTGAATATTGGTTTTTGATCCGAATTAAAATTCACCTCTTGATTTTTGTGTTTGTGAATATTGATATTTTCTTGCATATTTGAGTATCGATTGCGATTAATACCGATTACTTGAATAGTACTCTTGATTGAACGATCTGGTTGTTAAATTCCAATGAGGCAAAATTTGAGTTGCATAAGTCATGTGTGAACTCTTAGCATCTCATTGTGACTAACCGATTGTTGAAATGAGTGTTGTGATGATAGTTGCATGCGAGATAATTTGTAGAATCTTGATTGATAATTGTGTTGAATATCGTGTGTGGTGAGATTGTCTTAAAGTATGTGCTTGGTGATACCAAGAACTTGTCCCGTTGGTCCAATTGACTAATGTAGGCAAATGATAGAGATGATCTTAGGCACAAGTTTTGGAGAGTGAACCAAATTGCTATTATACCTCTTTGTGACCACCTTCTGAGAGTGTGAACTTAGCTTGGCACCATTTGAGCCTAACCTTTTCTTTGGATGAAACATGAACACATTCAACCACTTTCCTCCCCACCTAAAACCTTCAGTAAGTATTGGTCCGTTTTAATAGCTAACATAGGCCAAAAGCCTAAGTTTGGGGTGTGGTGAAAAATGAAGAAAGTCAAGAAGTTTGTAAAAAATTTACCCTTGAGGATTGTGTTGAAAAAGATGGAATCCATCCATATAAAAAAAGAGAGAAGAAAAGCAAAAGAAGAAAAAGATTGAAAAAGAATGTTGCAATGAATCTTGTGATTGGATAAAAGAAAATGGGTGTCCAATCAGTTATGCTTAAAAGAACTTAGGGTGGATTGTGAAAATAAAAAATAGTGAAAGAAAAAGAGAATAAGTGAAATGCAAGCCATGCTTCATGAAGGTAGAAGTCACTAAGCCAAAATGATCATACCTTTACCCTCAGCCCCGTTACAAGCCTTGAAAGACCTTAGTTATCTTGATTGAGCGTAATGTCATGTTGATTGGAAAATATTGGCAAGCCTATGGGTAGAATCATGCATGTGTTTATCTTTGAGAGTGTGAGAGTTGATTTTGATTCCTTAATTCTTAAATTTTAATGAGCTTTGTGTGGGCATGGAATCATTCTTGATGTGAGGGCATTCAAATACTTTTGTTGATCTTGAATTTGCATTTAAAGCAAGCATTGTGAGCTTGACCTCTATTTGATGATGACTAGTCATAGTTTGAAACTTGTAGTGCACAATTGAACATTGCATGGGTAAATTGAACCTCGTGTGCATTAATGTGGATTCTCAAGTAGCACTATTTGTAGACATCTCTGTTGAACTGATTGATCTGGTGTTTTACTTGAGGACAAGCAAAAGTTTAAGTTGGGGGTGTTGATGAGTCGGGGATTTCGACTCATTTAGGGCTTAATATTTAAGGAATTAGTGTCCTCAATGTATATTTTATTCTCTAAACTGATGATAAAATGTTAATTTGCAGCAATGAAGACAAAAGAGCAAGGAAAGGGCATTGCGAGGAAAAAAGGAGTGAAAAAGGCTGAAAAAGTTGAAAGAAAGCAAAGTCGCTACTCGCCAAAGCCACTCTGCGAATCACCAAATGGACCTTCAGCTCGCCTAAAGTTCCAGCAGGCCAGCCCATGGACAAGACCAACTGGGAGAGAATATTGATGGTTCGGCGACGCGCCGAATGGATCGGTGATATCGATCTCGATCGCTTAAAGTCACAGAAAAGAAATGGTAAAAGACTAAGCCAAGAAGGCGATGGAAAGGAGAACTCGGCGCATCGCTGACTAAGTCGGTGAAGCCCGACTTACTTTGTCGAGTGACTCCGATGCTAAAATTTTGGGAACGTATAAATGCAATTTCCAAAAGAAGAAAGAGAGTCCCCACATTGTCCAGTTCTAGGTTTTTGATCCTAAACATTGTTTTTACTACTTTTTGAGTAGAGATTTAGGGTTCTTTTGATTTTTAGCTTCAATTTGAGCATTTGGAGACTTGCGGATTATTGCCCAATATGATGGAAAACATAGTTGGTAACAATTTCTTGCTCTTTATTATGTTTGGCTAAATCCTGAATTCTTGGGGGGTGTGATTAGGTAGTTGAATGTTTCAATTAGCTTATGGGTGTTAGTATTTACTGATTTTATTGTTGATTTGAAGTGAGTTCAATTAGTAGTTTGAGTTTTAATTTATGAATTCTAGTTGCAAATACAATTCTAGTTTAGCATTCTAAGCTTGCTTGAGAAAGAAGTACTAGAGTTAAAACTTTTAATTGATGATTGTAGTGATTGTGTTGTTGTGGATTTAGCTTAAGAAAGTGGGTTTGAATGCAATCCTACAAATCTAGCTTGAAAAAGTAGATTGATTGAGGTATTGGGCTGTTAAGATGTGTTGTGCTTGTTGATGTTCGAAAGAACTCGCTTGATTCGTGACAGTTGATTGAGAAATGGATGTTGCATCTAAGGACTATCCTACCCACTGAAGTTGAACAACTTTTAATAAATAATAATCACCCATTTAGTTAAATTAACATTCAATTTATCACACTCCCAAGAAACCCACTCTTCTTGTTTACTCCCGGTTATTTGTAGTTGTTAATTCTTCACCCAAATCCCTCCATTTTACATTATTTGTCAAACCTTTGTCATTTACTTTATTTGTTGCGAAAATGTCTACATCTACAAACGATTAGAACACCATTTTACTTCATAATCGAATTCTTTACCGTATCACTCCCTGTGGAATCGACCCCAACTCTTAGTTGGATTATACTTGTTATTGACCGCCTACACTTAGAATCGGATGAAGTGTAGCTGAGCGTTATTATAGTATTTTGAGGAGTTTTTTCCCATTTCCCTTGTTATGTTTGAAAGCCTTTTAGTTGAACACTTATGTTCATTTGAGTATTTCAGATAGCTTTGAGTAAAACTATTTTCATTAATGATATCTTTAATAGTTGAGTTTACATTTGAGGTTCCTCTCTCACTTGAGTAAGTCTTCCATCTAGTAATGAGCCAGGCCAAGGGTTCGCAATGGAGCTCAAGTGCCAGCCATGTCCAGGGTATAGACTCGGGGCGTGACAAACTTTCTATCAGAGCACAGAGTCCAAGAGTCCTAGGGTGTCTATGAAGCCTTGTCTTTAGAGTCCTAGTTATCATTGTGAAGCGCGCCATATCTATAATTAGGAGGCTACAACATTTAGGAAACATTCACTTCCTTCTTACTCTTTTTCGTTCGATAGAGCCCAACTCTATAAAAGTTTATTTCTAATTTGTTCTTGCACGTATCTTTCAGATCAAACCTCCATGAAAGCTGTCCGAGGTCGTCCTTCTAGGAGAAATGTGGATCCCCAAGATCAAGGGGTTCCCAATGCACCAAAAGTGCAACCCCAAGGAGAGGTCACTAATGCTGTGTTCCGGGATGCTATTCGTATGTTGAGTAAGGTTGTTACCAACAAAGCCGATCAAAAGAGAGGGTTTCATCAGGATGTGGCTGATACATCCAGGATCCATGAGTTCATGAGAATGAATCCCCCAGATTTCACAGGGTCAAATGTCACTAAGGATCCGGAGAACATTGTGGAGGAGATGCAGAAATTGTTTGATGTTATGCATGTTACCGATGCTGAGCGTGTGGAGTTAGCTGCATACAACCTCAAGGTTGTTGCTAGGATATGGTACGACCAATGGAAAAGGAGCAAGGCTGAAGGGGATCCCATTGTGAGTTGGGCTTTGTTTGAGATTGCCTTCATGGGGCATTTCTTTCCCCGCGAGCTGAGAGAGGTGAAGGTAAGAGAATTTTTCATTCTTAAGAAGGAGTCCATGAGCAAGCATGAGTACAGCCTTAAGTTCACTCAACTGTATCGTTATGCTCTGAAGATGGTTGCTGATATGAAGAGCAGGATGAGTCTATTTGTGTCTGGACTGTCCCACTTGTCAAGCAAAGAGGGTAAGGCTGCTATGTTGATAGGCAACATAGACATAGCAAGGATTATGATCCATGTGCAGCAGGTGGAGGAAGACACATTGAGAGAGATGGAGGAGTTCTGTAGCAAGAAGGCTAAGACAACAGGTAATGAGTTTGGATAACAGAAGACCAAAAATGTGAACCGGTCATCTTTTCAACAAAGGCCAATTGGACCTGCTCCATCATTTTCTAGTGCACCAACACCAAAGAATAGAGGTGAGTTCAGGAATCAAAATTCGCAGAACTTTAGAGCTCGACCTGTTCAATCTCAAGGTAGTGTGGCACAAGGGGCCAACTGGACTTCTACATGTGCTAAGTGTTGTAGAAACCACCCAGGAGCGTGTCGTGATGGCTCCACTGGTTGTTTCAAGTGTGTTCAGACAGGTCCCTTTATGAGGGAGTGCCCTAAGAATAGGCAAAGTAATGGTAATGGGGGAAATAGAGCCTAATCTTCTTCAGTGGCTCCGGCAGACAGAGTTGCACCTAGTGGAACTACTTCAGGGATAGGAGAGGAGAAAACCATTTGTATGCTATCACCAGTCGTCAAGAGCAAAAGAATTTTCTAGATGTTGTCATTGGTATGGTCAAAGTTTTTACTTTTGATGTGTATGCATTACTTGATCCAGGTGTGATTCTATCTTTTGTGATTCCTTATATTTCTATGAGGTTTGATATTCTTCCTGAACGACTTGTTGGTGAGTCTATTCTAGCTGAGAGAGTTTATCGTGGTTCTGTCATCTCTGTAAATCACAAGGACACGATGGTTGACTTAGTCGAGTTAGACATGGTGGACTTTGACGTTATTCTAGGTATAGACTGGCTTCATGCTTATTATGCCTCAGTTGATTGTAGAACTCGAGTAGTAAAGTTTCAGTTTCCTAATGAGCCAGTCATAGAGTGGATGAGTATTTTAGTAGTGCCTAAGGGTCATTTTATCTCATACCTTAAGGACAAAAAGTTAGTCTCTAAGGGGTGCGTCTATCACTTAGTCCGAGTTAATGACTATAGTGGTGAGATACCGCCTATTCAGTCAGTTCCAGTTGTTAGTGAGTTTCCAGAGGTCTTTCCAGATGATCTTCCTAGAGTCCTTCTCGAGAGAGAAATAGACTTGGGCATAGATATTTTTCCTGATACTCGACCTATCTCTATTCCTCCATATTAAATGGCTCCAGCTGAGTTGAAAGAGTTAAAAGAGCAGTTGAAAGATATTATTGATAAGGGTTTTATTCGACCAAATGTCTCACCTTGGGGCGCTCCAGTCTAATTTGTGAGGAAGAAATATGGTTCTCTTAGGATGTGTATTGATTACCGCCAATTGAACAAGGTTACGATAAGGAAAAAGTATCCTTTTCCAAGAATTGATGATCTCTTCGATTAACTTCAGGGTGCCACTTTCTCTTCAAAGATAGACCTCATATTTGGCTATCATCAGTGGAGAGTAAGAGAAAGTGACATCTCAAAGACAACATTCAAAACCCATTATGGTCATTATGAGTTTCTTGTTATGACCATTGTGTTGACTAATGCTCCTACATCGTTCAGGGACTTTATGAACATAGTATTTAAGCCGTATCTTGACATGTTGTTATTGTGTTTATTGATGACATACTAACTTATTCGAGGAGTGAAGAGGATCATGCTAGTCATCTCAGAATAGTCCTTAAAATCTCAAAGATAAGGAGTTGTATGCCTAATTTTCTAAGTGTGAGTTTTGGCTTGAGTCCGTGGTGTTCTTAGGCCACATTGTATTTGGTGAAGGGATCCGAGTTGACACTCAGAACATTGAAGCAATGCATAACTGGCCCAGACCCACATCTCCAACTGATATTAGGAGTTTCTTAGGATTGACTGGTTACTATAGAAGGTTTGTCAAGGGGTTTTATCCATTTGATCCCCGTTGACAAAGTTGACTCAGAAGATAGTAAAGTTTCAATGGTCTAAAGCTTGTAAGAAAAGCTTTTTGGAATTGAAAACCTGGTTAACTACTGTCCAGTGTTGACCTTACCGGAGGGTACACAAGACTTTGTTGTGTATTGTGATGCGTCCAGAGTTGATTTGGTTGTGTATCTATGCAGAATGTTAAGGTTATAGCCTATGCCTCCAGACAACTTAAGATTCATGAGAAGAATTATCCAACTCATGATCTAGAGTTGGCTGCAGTAGTATTTGCTTTGAAATATGGCGTCACTATCTCTATGGTGTTCATGTAGATGTGTTAACCAATCACAAGAGTCTTCAGTCACAAAGAGCTTAATCTCAAACATATGAGGTGGTTGGAGTTACTCAAGGATTATGACATGAGTATTCTCTATCACCCAGGTAAGGTTAATGCTGTCGCTGATGCTTTAAGCAGGTTATATATGGGTAGTACTTCCCATGTTGAGAAAGTCAAGAAATAATTAGCCAAAGATGTGCACCGACTTGCACAATTGGGAGTTCGGTTGTTGAATTCCAATAAAGGTGGAGTAAGTGGTGATGAATGGGGTTGAATCATCACTAGTGTCTGAAGTGAAGGAGAAACAATATCAAGACCCCGCTCTGCTTTAATTAAAGGAAAATGTTCATAAGCAGAAAGTGATGAATTTTGAACAAGGGGGAGATGATATATTGTAGTATCAATGTAGGTTATGTGTACCAAGTGTGGATGAGCTCCAAGAGAGGATCATGGAGGAAGCTCACAGCTCCAGATATTCAATCTATCCCGGTTCCACAAAGATGTACCGTAACTCGAGAGAAGTCCATTGGTGGAGTGGTATGAAGAGGTGTATTGCAGAGTTCATTGCTAAATGCCCAACTTTTCAACAAGTCAAGGTAGAGAACCAAAGGCCTGGTGGTATGACTCAGAATATAGATCTTCTGGAGTGGAAGTGGGAGATGAATAATGTGGATTTCATTATTGGGTTGTCGCGATCTCGCAGGCAGCATGATTTGATTTGGGTGAATGTAGACCGGATGACTAAATCAGCTCATTTCTTGATGGTAAAGACTACCTATTCAGCGGAAGATTATGCTAGATTATATATTTAAGAGATAGTCCGACTTCATGGAGTTCCGGTGTCTATCATTTCATATAGAGGTGCACAATTCACCGCATAATTTTGAAAGTCTTTCCAAAAAAGTTTGGGTTCGGAGGTAAATTTGAGTACTGCTTTCCATGCCTAGACTGATGATAAAGCACGATTCATACTTTAGAGGATATGTTGAGATCTTGTGTGATCGATTTGAAAGGCAATTGGAATGATCACTTACCTCTCATAGAGTTTGCTTCACTCTAGTATCCAGATGGCCCCTTATGAGGCTCTTTATGGGCGAAGGTGTAGATCTCCTATTGGATGGTTTGCGGCTGGTGAAACTGGGTTGATAGGACCAGACTTGGTTTATCAAGCTATGGATAAAGTGAAGATCATTCAAGAAAGGCTGAAAACAACGCAAAGTCCTCAGAAATCATATACCAATGTTAGAAGAAAACAGTTAGATTTTGAGGTGGATTATTGGGTTTAATCGAAGGTTTCACCCATGAAGGGTGTTATGAGATTTGGCAAGAAGGGGAAACTCAGTCCCCGGTATATTTGTCGCTACAGGATATACAAGAGGATTGGCAATGTAGCTTATGAGTCAGAGCTACCGACAGAGTTAGAAGTAGTTCATCCGTATTTCACATTTTTATGTTGAAGAAGTGTATGGGCGATCCTTCACTTATTATACTTACTGAGAATATTGGTATTAAGGATAGCCTATCCTATGAGGATATTCCTGTGCAAATTCTTGATCGTTAAGTTTGCAAGTTGAGAACCAACGAGGTTGCATCAGTCAAGGTCTTATGGAGTAGTCTGTTTGTTGAAGAAGCTACATGGAAGGCTGAGGAGGATATGTAGAAGAGATACCCACATCTCTTTGCTTCCGGAGAAATTCAAAACTAAGGTATTAACTCTTTTCTTGGCAATCTTTTGAGTTGATATGCTAAGTATTGTGAATTGCATGTTGGGTATTTGATTTGGGTGTTAGATGTTTTTCCCACACCCTGTTCTACATAGAGTAATCTCATTCGAGGACGAATGTTCCCAAGGGGGAGATATTATAACACCTCTGTTTTAGAAAGAGTTCAATTGAGATTTGTGAAAGTTACTCTTCTATTGTGAGTTTTGGGTTAACTTCAAACGATCATAACTTTTAGCACAGGATGAACTAGGGATCCCATGAAGTGTCAAATTGAAGGTCGTTGAGTCCTCTTTCCAATGGCACTGAGTTTTCTAAATTCTGAGTTCAGATGAAGAAGATATGTCCGTTTGAGTGCAACTTGTCTAGTTAAGGAAACTCATCCTTTTTGAGGAGGGGTATTCTTGTCTTTTCCATATTCCACTAGCCTGGCTCGTTTTTTTTCACCCTTTTAGGGGTCTAAACTGATTGGAATCAATTTTAGTCATTCCAAAAGAGTTTAGGGTTTTCTTGAGAGAAGTTCAAGAGGAGAAAAGGAAGAACGTTCAAGATTCTTGCAAGCTTTGAGGATTTTCACCAAGAACTTAGTTCTTTCGAGGTATGTAAGTTTTCATAGTGATGGGTTTGTTCACCCCCACACCAATCATGGCTTTTCCTTATTGAATTCGTCCATGAGATTGTGTATTTTGAGATTCTTGATAAGGTTCTTGAGGTTTTGTGCTTCATTCTTTAACAATGGAGTTTTATTGAGTTCTTGAGGTGAGGGTCTTGTGAATGAGTGTTATTCTTGAGAAATTTTGAGTGGAGGATATTGAGATGGGAGCTCTCCCGTAGTAGAGGCCGGGTTTCTAGAAGCAATCTCGTTATCCCTTACCTATATGCCCCCATAGGATGATTGTCTAGATAGACATTAGCTAATGGATTCACTTAAGCTAGAAGTTCATGGTTCTACCTTGCAAAGTAGGATAACCCTTTTCGGTGTGGGAGACACCGGGGGATCATGTTATAGCTTACATGGTCTCTATGTCGGTTAAGCCTAATTCCCCACAAGTAAAAATGAACTAAGGTTACTTAAAAAATATCTCACATGAGTTCAAAGGTTTTAAAGACGATGTTAGCTTGCATTGACCATGATTTATGACTTATGTTTTATAACTCTTTTATATCATGTTTAGCTTGGTCAATTGCATGTCATGAAATGAAATGTCCCTTTTAGCATATTTTAAATGTTTTATGCATGGCTATCATACTTGGTACATTGTTTTGTACTAACGCATACTCTTGCCTAAATTTCCCCAATGTAGGGTCCGACAGACAGGTTTAAGAGTCTCGTGGCTAGTGGTTGAGTTTGTGATATTCCCGACCTTTGGTGAGTCCTTATGCTTCGAGGATGAAGTTTATCATTGTCATTCTCTTTCCTGTATTTCACTTTTGGATATCTAGTATAGGCTAGGACCAATTTCATTCTGTTGTATTAGATGGCTATGATGAGACAAGTGTATTAGACTTTCGCTTTTCATTTATAAAATGTTTTGGACTTGGACTATTGTTTTATTCTTATTTATCTATTTCTTATGTTATGAGAACTAAGTGGCTTGTGTGGAGTCCTTCAGGGTTCTATACGTTATGGTACATCTAGGGGGTACCCCTGGGTCGTGACACATATGTTTTGAATCTTATTTCAAATCTTGTCCGGAACAAAGTAGGTAGTTATATAAGAATGTACGGAACCAAGGTCGAATAACACAAGATACTCTTTATATAGTGCCCATATCAAATGTTTTTATTCATCTAATTCCATCTCTTTGATTTTTAGCTACCCAAAATCAACCAGTCTAATACCCTTTACAATCGTACACATACTCGATTTATCACCCCCACATACTTCTCACAGTACTATACTAAAGACAACACTCTTAATACTAACATAATGTCATAACCCCACTGGCCATTTACCTATCTCTCAAATCGTCACTATTATCAAAGTCTTCTTAGCAAACACATTGTTACCTCTAAAAATTCCAAACAATGGCTCCCTCTCTTTCCATGCAAGCATTCAATGATAGATATGGACCCCATCCAAGGATGATAGCAAAAAATCAAAATCTGCTAGCACCTTTCAGTCGATATAAAGCTATTGAATCGTCCAAAGTCAACTCCACACAATCTTTCACATACCAAGTTTCAACTACAATTCACACTGTCATATACCTAATGCCAAACATAGAAAAAATCTTGGCGACCCCAATAACTATGTATACTATCAGAACGTAATCTTTATTTACCATCAACTCTCTATGTAATACATCACAATAGTCTGTTGTGTAGTCCCATTTAAGAGAGTAGTTTCTATACCCTCGAAAGCCTCAATAATAATGTAGAACTATAGGTCCATATAGTTTAGCATCCATAATTCACCTACCATAATTTGAACAATCTTGCCTCCTACATAACAATACAAAATCTTCCACACATCACTTTTTGTCACCCAAACCAAAGCCTAATTTTTATAGAAGTCGTTGATAAACCCCTAGTAAGTTTGTACAGAACATGTTCACATCTCATAGTAATATATCTGAACTCAAAGGCAAAATTTCATACAACCTTCAACATTGAACCAAGGGTCAATACGAGAGATCTTATTCCTTCATCTTTCTTAAAGTCTTCCCATGACGCAAATTCCAAATACCTTGAACTCTGTTAATATACTAGACTCTTGTTCCTTTTGCTGACTCGCTTACAAATATTATCCTTTGACCAACAACGCATAACATTTCACCTTATACTCTAAACCAACACTTTTAAGTGAAATCCTTCCTTAGGACCTTTAACAATCAAAAGTAACAATCTTAATGACCAAAACCATGCAGGTGTCCTTTGAAATGCTCAATAACTGATTCGAATAATTATTTCTTACCTTATCAATTCATACCTTAAAAAAATTCTATTACAAACATATACTTACAATGAAATACTTGAACTAAGAATCCCACCATACCAGTTCCTAAACTCAAAACCATAAAAGAACTTATTACCACACTCGAGTCGAATCTCTATAAACTTTTTTTTCAAATCTTATCCAATAGTTTTTAACCGATATGAAAGATACATAACACTATCACCATAACTAGAGTAGAAATGATTGAACCATGTGTGGCTAAACCTAATTCTGCACTCTCTCTAAATATACATCTTTGGCCCTTACAATCAGAGTAAATATCCTTGTTCTCGTCTCCTTCCGAGGGCTAAACTACGTCCCACAAATTCTTTCCATTTATGATTGTATCTCCTTTCAATTTTATTAGAGCAGTTTCTCAACACATCCTACAACTTTTCATACGACCATACTACTCACCAAATAGTAGCAAACCACAACTTTGGATATCCACAAGTCACTATCACCATACCAAATTCATATGACCAAAAATTCTTTTGATACAGTTGCTTCCTGGTCATAATCCATAAAAAATTGTTATAGTCATTATGCTCAGTAGCCATTTTTATTATCTCAAAGTCAACCATATCATCGACATGACACCTTAAACCCAATTATACAAAGAAAATCCAAAGTACTAACCCAATTTTATATGCACTTTCTTACTAAAATACTCAATTGCCTTCACATAAGTATACTCGTTGGGACTTCCTTTACCTATAAGCTTGTCATTTCGATATCGATCCACTCCTTTGGAGCTTACGATGAAATCACCAGTCCTCATTCAGAATTTGAAATGCCCCGTCATCTAGTAGGCTAAGCTAGGGCTAAGTGAGAGGTCTAGAGCCAAGGAAGAGGGCTAGGGTAGCCCACCTTTCCATAGACAGTTCCCCACCTTCCACGACAACCACCATGGCAAGTGGTGAGGACCACGGCTCATGGTGGGCTAGGCAATAGCCACCCCAAGGCTGCCCAAAATAGTCCCCAAGGCTCATGAAGGCTATCACTGGCTGTGGGAAGGCTCGTGGTGGTGACTCAACTTTTAGGGGTTAAGGGGAGTGTTTCCTAGCTGCTGGATCATGGCCACGAGAGGCACCACGGCTCGTGGGGCCTCACATGAAGTGCTTTTCATTAGACTTAGATTTTAGGGTCAATTTCAAATGATCATATCTTTTAGCTCAAAACGAATTAGGTGGCCCATGACCTATCAAATTAAAGGTCTCTGAGTCCTCTTTCCAACACCACCGAATTTGCCTAATTCCCATCTCGGAGTAAAAATTTATGCCCGAAAGAGTGAAGCACTAACAGGTTAAAATTCTTCAGGACCCGTTTGACGGGCCGTGGTGGTCATGACGACCCGTGGTGATCTTCAAGTGATCCAATTCGGCAGTTTTTAAGTCAAGGGTTATTGGGTCTTTTCCCAATTATTTTAACTCAAAGCTATATCATTTTGCCCAAACCTAGGACCTGTATCTAAGTCATTTTAACCCCAAAACTCACCCATTCAAGTCATTATTTCCAAAACCCAAAAGAAAATCAAAGCTCTTCCTCTCCAAAATATTTCTCTCTCTAGAAACTTAAAGAAGAAGAAAGTCTTCCGACTTGTTGTATATGATTTATTAGATCCCGATGCTACCTCGTCTTTTGTGAGACCAAAGTATGGCTATGTAGATTTATGTGTTGTTAGAACCTTTTTCTGTCTCTACTCATGTTGGTGATTCTATGTTGGCTAAGAGGGTTTATAGAAAGTGTCCCGTCTCCTTATCCCATAGAGCTACTCTTATGTTAGGTGTTGATGTCATCCTTGGGATGGATAGGTTGCACTCTTCTTATGCTTATCTTGATTATAGAACCTGTGTAGTCATATTTTTAGTTCCCAAATGAGCCTATCCGAGAGTTGAAGTGGGAAAGTGTATGCCCAAAGTTTGGATTATTTCTTGTCTTAAGGCTAAGAAGATGACTTTTAAGGGTTGCATGTATCACCTATTAAGGGTGTTAGAAATAGATTTTAGTGTTGACCAACTACAAGGAGCCAGTTACCTTTCTAAGATTGACCTTAGGTCAGATTAGCACCAAATGAGGGTGGAAGATGATGATATTCCTAAAACAACTTTTATAACTCGGTATAGTCATTATGAGTTTGTGGTAATGTCGTTCGGTTAGTAGACACTGCCAAGGGTAGAGTTATGGTTTAAGATGGTTCAAGATCATCTTTTGTGATGGATGTGAAAGTGAAGAAAGGACTTGATTCGACCTTAGTAGAATTTTTTTTCTAAAAGAAAGCGGTACTTCGAAAGTCCGTTGAGGCTTTCTCCTAAGGGAGAGATGGTGTTCTTAGGTAGCAAGGTCGTTGTATGTTCCTAATGTTTATGATTTGGGCTACTTGAAATATCTCACCCATGAAGGGTGTAGTAAGTTTGGTAAGAAAGGGAAGCTTAGTCCCCATTTTTGTAGACTCATATGAGATCTTGAGACGTGTAAGTAAGGTTGCTTATGAGTTAGTTTTGCCTAAGGAGTTGGCATCAGTGCATTCGGTTTTCCAACTCTCTATGTTGAAGAAGTGTGTTGGAGATCCGACATCCATATTTTCCCAAGAAGGGTTGGGAGTTGATGAAAGTCTTCCTATGAAGAAGTTCCAGTTGAGATCTTAGACCAGCAAGTTAAGAAATTGAGGAAAAAGGAAATAGCTTCCGTGAAAGTATTGTAGAGGAATCAATTAGTTAAGGGTGCTATTTGGGAGGCCGAGGCTGAGGCCAATATGAAGTCCCGATATCCTCATCTTTTTTCTTCTACTCCTATTCAAGCTTGAGGTAATGAGTTCCTTTTGAGTTGTCCTTGTTTTGGGAGTCATGTGATTTTATGTGTTTCTATGATTTCCTTATGTGATGCATGTTCATAAAAACTTGTGTTTTGAAAGAAAATGAGTTTATATGATTGATTTTCCTCATGTTGTTGTGCATTGAGTATGATTTGCCTATAGACTTCATGAGATAAATTGTTGAAAATGCTTTAGCCATGCTTTTTGTAAGTAAATTTCATAAAGTCTCCATGAGATTGTGTTGAGCATGCTTTTAGCTTGGAGAAGGTAGTTCCTCCTACGAACATGAGAAATGTTAAAATTTCATGCATATTGGTTGTTAGATGTAGTTCCTACTTCCTAGTGATAGATTGAGTATGTTTGAGTTTATAGTTGATGTTCCTCCTTTATTATGTGCATTTTGATGATGTTGCATGCATGATGGGCTGCTAGTCTTGAGTCGTTGCTATAAGAGGTGTCTAGAATTCTCATTCAAGGACGAATGTACACAAGGGGGAGATATTATAACGCCCCGTAATCTAGTAGACTAAACTACGGCTAAGTGAGAGGGCTAGAGCCAAGGAAGAGGGCTAGGGTATCCCACCTTTCCATAGACACTGCCCCACCTTCAATGACCACCACCACGGCCAGTAGTGAGGACCACGGCTCGTGGTGGGCTAGGCAGTAGCCATCCCCAAGGCTGCCCAAAACAGTCCCCTCCACATGAGCCACTTCACGACTCGTGAAGGCTATCATTGGCCGTGGGAAGGCTCTTGGTGGTGAATTAGTTTTCAGGGGTTAAGGGGAGGGTTTCCTAGCTACTGGATCATGGCCACGAGAGGCACCACGGCTCGTGGTAGGCACCAAGGCTCGTGGGGCCTCACGTGAAGGGCTTTTCATTAGACCTAGAGTTAAGGGTCAATTTCAAACAATCATATCTTTTAGCTCAAAACAAATTACGTGGCCCATGACCTATCAAATTAAAGGTCTCTGAGTCCTCTTTCCAACGCCACTGAGTTAGCCCAAACATGAAATTGGCCTCAGGTGTTAGGGGCTGGCGCCCTGCGCCAGGAATGGGCTAGGGTCGCCTGTCTCCGTTCCTCTTTCGTCATTCTTTCCGTCTGAGTTCCTTTAAATCGTGTCTTCCCTCTCTTCTTAATTATAACTATCTAAAACTTCATTAATCATTGAGAGATCTTATATATCCTAATCATAACTATTGAATTCACAATTCACAATTCAAATTCAAGGTAGAGTTAAGAGTAAAGTACGAGAAAGTCCTTTTGAGACATTTTGTGAATTCTTTTACAATTATTTATAACTTATTTTAAGACTTGAGTAAATGAATATGACAATGAGGAGAGTTGAGTTCATATTTCAAAATGAGTATGAGGGGACTTCTTCGGTATTTTTCACCAATCTCTGTGGGAATAGAGGTGGAGGTCTAGGCATGGGATGAACTTTTTGGGTCACCTCGGCTTCCTTTGCAATATCATCTTTTGGAATTCCAGTAACCTCAATCTCATCCTCATCCTTCTCTACCACTTTTTCAACCTCGGATGGCATGGGAGGGTCTATGGTCTACTTTCCTCCACGAGTAGTGATTGCCATACAATGCTTATCATTTTTTGGGTTCTGGATGGTGTTGTTAAGAAGTATACCAGGCTGACGTAGATTCACAGTGGCGGACAACTGACTAAACTGCTGCTCTAGTTGCTTAATTGACACTGTATGGGCATCAACTTTTTGACCAATTCAATAAAAGTCATTTCGCATCTCTTTCAAATTCTCATCAGTTGCATCAAACCTCTTCATCATCTTCTGCATCATATCCTCAATTCTTGACATACTACTACCAGACTCTCTATTACCAGGAGGGACATAGGGACCAGCCTTATCATTCCTATTGTAATAGTTGTTCTTGTTGTAGTTCCCATACCGGACATAGTTACCCTCACGATTGTAGCCTCCATAGTTCCGACCTTGGTTTTCTTGACCTTGGCACCAATTATCCGAGTTTGAACCTTGGGGGTTGGTTCAGAAACCCCCTGTCTGATCATGTACCAAGTACGTATCCTCCTCATAGTAGCACTCCTCTACTGGTGGTGGTGGTGGTGGTGGTGGAGACCTAGTCAGATAATTCACCGCATTCACCTTTTCCGCAGTCCAACTCACATGCTTTAGTACCAAACCCAATTTTGTTCGCATCTGTGCCATATCTTCCCGAATGTCATCATTGGCTTGGTTGGGTGCGGCTTGAACAACGAACGTGGTCCTATTAGTGTTTGCCTTTCTAGTGCTCCAGGCTTTGTTGTTTTGCGAAATACGCTAAAGCTTCTCAGCTATCTCCTCAAAGGTGCACTCACAATAAGATCCTCCAGCAATAGTATCAGGCACAGCCCTTCCATTGTCATCCTACCCTCTATAGAAATACTCTTCAATGACTCATCATCAATGTGGTGATTTGGAACATTTCTTATGAACCCAGTAAACCTATCCCAAGAATTGCTGATCGACTCTCCTGGTAGTGTTGCGAAGTTGTTCAACTTATCCTTATGATTGAGCATTTTGGACATCGGAAAGTATCTCACTGTGAAGACCTTATGCAATTGATCCCATGTGTAGATCGAATTGTATGGTAACTCAGAGAACCATATAGCGGCATCACTGGTTAATGATAGTAGGAAGACCCTCAGACCTACAACATCCATATCTAACTATGGTCGCCCAACACAAATTTTGCACACACTGAAAAGTTTATCCGTATAAGCATAGGGATCCTCCGAAGCCAACCCAGCAAACAACCCTCTCACCGTAAGAATCTGTATTAAACTGCTAGTGACCACGAATGTGACCTGGAGGTTGAGGTGGAAGAATAATAGGACCATCTGAGGTGGTCGCATCATAATCAGCCCTGTAATGCTCACAAAACCTCGGTGCTGGTGGATTCTGAACCCTTTCCGCATTTCTGATTAGATTACAACCATGAACCTGAGCGGGCACATTAATGACTCTTGGAGGCTGCAATTCCACTCTATCTCCTAGATCCTCTCTGATTGGATTATTTTGAACCCCTTGATTATTCATTTTTCTCAAAGTTTTACTCAACTCTGGATCGTAGGGGGTCAGCGGTTCGCCTCGAATCTGTGTACTTGGCATACACTAGAGTAGAAACCTGTAGAAAACAAAAACAAAAACAAAGTGTAAAATTAGGAAATAATTGACTAAAAGTTAAAGAATGTAGTTAAAATTAATGCAAAAGCCAAATTCCCCAGTAGCGGCGCCAAAATTTGATACGCTCAAATTACACCTCCCTAAAGAAGTATAAGCGATCGTTATCAAGTAATGAACCCAACTTGTAGGTTGGGGTCGATCCCACGAGGAAAATGGTTATAATTAAACTTAATCACTATTATATCCGTTTAGTCAAACTATTTCCGAAAAAAAGTAAATAAAGGGGGGGGGGGGGTTTGTAAGCAGGCAACAGATTGTTAATTATGTAACAAGTAATCAAGATTCAACTTTGTTGTTATAAATATGAGAAAGAAACTAGGGTATATGTGTTCCCTATAAGCTCTTAACGCGGTAATCCTAATAATAGTAATCATTTACTAGTGTTTTACATGCAAAGATGGTAAGATAGGTATCCCTAAGTGATTGGTCCTCCAAATAGGAAATTTCACTACGCACCTTGGTCCGGCTACGAGTGTATACTTTACTAACCCTTACCTTTACCTCAGATTAGAAATCACATCAATGAATGGCTTAGTTTTCACCCTCGCACCAATTGACATTAGACTATTAGATAGCATCCACTAAATCAATGTTGCTAAATCTTTTCTCATTAACTACCTCCTTGGTCTGGCAAGTAGCAACGAGGCGAGTTCTAACGCGTCCACTCGTTAAAAAGACTTCTAAGTGAAAGAATTACCAATACATGCATAAATACTATTCAAGAATTACTTAATTATTATTCATACGTTGTTAATTGCTCATGGTTGCTACAACCCTAGTTGTGGATTTAGCTACTCATGCTTGAAAAAACACAATTCATAGTTTGATAAAGAGAATTCATGAACTTACGATTAGAGTAGAAGAAACCCGAAATCTCCAATTGAATTTTAAAGTCAAAATCTTGTAAAACAAAATTCGGAAATCAAATTGCTAAAGTTGCAAGTTAATTCCAAAAAATACCAAGAACTAAAAGTAAACTATATTGTCTAACGCCCAAAAATGTGGTTTACATACCCTATTTATAGAAAAACATGTTCTAAACTAAAAGGAAACAAAATATGGAAATAAGCTTTTGGGACGCGGCTTCATTCGACGACTTCGACCTACGGACTATGGGTCGACCTACGTTCCATAGGTCCCTCCCATAGCTCCATACTTAGACTCTTTTTCATCTGGTACTGGAACTTCAACTCCTAGAATCAATCGACGGATGTGCAGGACGGCCCGTAGGTCGACCTACGGTCCGTCAGTTGCATTCGTGGTTCCACACTTGGTCAGACTTCCCTAATGCTCCATCTACTCCACCCATCGAAGGACTGTCGAAGGACCTACGGTCCGTAGGTGACTTCCGTGGGTGGCTCCTTCTGTAGATTTTCAGCTGTCATCTCACTCTACCACGTCCAAGCCTATTTCCTGCAAATATAACACAAAAACATTAATTCTAACACAATATAGCTCTAGACACATACAACTTCTAAGCTAAATGTATCAAAAAAATACCGTAAACTCACGGTATATCAACCGCTAGAAAGACTTTTAAACGAAAAGATTAACAGTACATGCATAAACACTATTCAAGAATTACATAGTTATTAGTCATACGTTGATAATTGCTCATGGTTTCCACAATCCTAGTTGTGGATTTTGCTACTTATGCTTGAGAATTAACATTTAATATTAGGGTTAAAATAAATCATGAACTTACAATTAGAATAGATGAAAACCAAAATGTTGAATTGAAATTCAAATTGCAAATTGCATAAACTAGCTTCCAGATTTAAAATGCTAAAGTGTTTGCAAAATAATTCCAAAAAACCAAAACAAAATCTCCAATATTGTCTAACATCCAAAAATGGAAAAAACAACTAATATTTATAGTACGTAAATCCTAAACCAATGAGGAAACGAAAATAAGGAAAATTCCGGTTTTGGCAGTTTCGACTAACGGTAACCAACGACGGACCATGGATCAGCCAACGGTCCATGGGTCACTTCCGTAGTTCAGCAGTTAGAAGATATTCTTGTCTTCTCATCGACGGTTGCCACTTACGGTTTGTAGGTCCATTCATGCCCCGTCCTGCACATCTGTGGTTCAAGTACTGGAACTTCAACTTTCTGAATCGACTGACGTCTCCCTCTACGGTCCGTCAATGCATCTACGGGGCGTAGGTAACCACCGTGGTTCCACACTTGGTCGGACTTCCTTGAACCATTCACCCACGGCTTCTACCTAGGGCTCGTCTACTGAGTGACGGCATGTGGGTGAGCACATAGGTTGCCATCATCCTGCTGTTTCATCCCTTTTCAATGTCAGCTGCTTTAAAATGATTTTCCTACAAAAAGAGATCAAACAACATTATATCTAATAACAAAATATTCCAAGACACACACAAACTCTAAGTGAAATGCATCAAAAATACCGTAAACTCACGGTATATCAACACCCTCAACTTAAACTTGTTGTTTGTCCTCAAGAGACACACTAAAACTCTAAACGACACTCATGTAGAAGCAAACAAACAAACTCAAGCAATCACATGGCTTTCTAAATACATTCCATCACCTAGGGAAAATCTTTTGATTTAGACTCAACAAGCTGACTCATGCGGATCAAAACATGACATAGACAGACCAATAGATATCACCACATACACTTTCAACAATCACTAAGGTACCAACTCTCCAACAATGTAACTAGTGCCCTCACTTCAAAGAAATCCTTTTTTCACATAGCAAATCTGATTTTTAAGTTTAAGGATTTAGTCGACACTCATGCTCAGAAGTGAATTCAAATACAGTTAGTGCTCAATACCATACGTTTGCCCTTATTTTCACTGCACAGACTCTCCAGACTAGTCACTAGGATCACTATAGGGTCAGTTAGGGTACATTTGGGTACTTTTAGTGACTTTTCTACCCTCCTTGACATTACATTGGCTATTTACCTCATTTCTCAACCAATTCTGACATATTTTTGTTTTCTACTCTTTTCCTTGACTTTCTTCAGCACAGATGTGACTTTGAATTTTTCGCTCTTCTTTTTAACTTTTCTTTTTCTTTTACTTCTTCATTCTTTGTTATTCAGCATCATTATCACTCTTTTTGTTTCTTTTGAATTTAGTCACATCTTTTTCTATCCTTTTCCTTCTTCTACACACAACTCTTTTCATACACTTTTCTTTTAGTTTCCTTTTTCATACCCACCCTCAACTTATGTATTTTGCATGAGTTGAGGTGCACAATATCTGAGGTCGGATCAGGGTCAAGATTTATGTAACTTTTGAATTAGCCACCCTAAACTTAGGCTTTTGGCCTAAGTTAAGGTGCACATGTCCAAGGAGGGACCAGGGCCAAAACAGTCTTTTAGTGAAGGTGAGTAAGGTGTATTGAAAGAAGTGGTATTCATTAGGCTTAAACATTTGGATCAAAGGGAGCATTTATTTCTTTTCGTTGGATCTTTTTAGGGTTAAGTGGACTTTTTTGAACAAGTGCCTATGATCATTTCCCAATTCCTAGCCTAGATTATCTTATCAGGACCAACGAGGCAAGTTCTAGATTGGCACATACTGCATGAGCATACAAAATCTACTCACACACATTTGGCACATTGTTTCATTATCGGATTATTGAAGTACCCAGTTCAAGTTAACCTTAAGTCATGATATCATACTGGTTCCTTATCATTTCATATGAAGATCCACACATTAAACTCATTAAGCCTATAGATCTAGCACATTTCAAATTTTTTGACAGGTATCAATTTCATGGTCTTATGCCATTATGTTTTCATTATTTCTATCTACTTTTACACCTACAATCCTACACATGTCGGTTCAACATAAAAGTAAAACAGTGTCTTGGGAAAAAAGAATAAATCATATGACGAGAAATATCCATATCATGATCAAGCATAGTCGTACGACATTCTTTCACTACTAAGTCGGACACACCCGACACAAACTTACTCATTCTCAACCTAGGGTCGGCCACTATAGATGGAGCATATTTCGACAACCGAGTGAACATCCAAGCATATTCCTTAACATTCATGTCACCTTGACGAAGATTAATAAACTCAAGTACCATATCCTCTCTCATCTCTAGAGGAAAGAACCAATCAAGAAAAGCATTCTTAAACCTTTCCCACTCTATGGGACCCACTTCTACCGACCTTGCTTCTTTCCATTGGTTGAACCAAATCTGAGCAACCCCCTTAATTTGATAAGTGGCTGATTTTTCCCTCTCTACCGGAGTCACTCCCACAAAGTCCAACACCTTATAGACCTCATCTATGAACTCTTGAGGGCCTTCCCCAATATTTGACCCATAAAATTTCGGGGAATTCATACTTACCAAGTCCCTTACTGTAGAAGTCGTCGTACCCACATTTGGGTTTATGGGGACTACTACCTCTCTATTGGCTTGGGCCGTCAAGGCTTGAGCCATCACTGGAAAAGCCGCCCTAGACTCCGCATTAGTCACATCCTCGGCCAAAGAATCGACCGAAGCTTGAGGAGCTTGGGGAGGAGCTTGTTGATCCATATTGTCTCCCTCATTCCCTTTAGCGAAAGCTCTTTGAGTAGACATATCTTGAAGAACATAGGATAAGGATTAGGAGAAAGACCCAATAGAGTTAAACTCTATCACACGACTTTAGAGTAATGAAAGAAGTGGAGTTTTCTAATCGTCTTGTAGCTGAGAATTTATAAATGAGGCGTGCTTCACACTCATGAACAAGACTCTAATAGATGTGTCTTATGAGACATCCTAGGACCATTCTAAACCTTGTGCTCTGATTACCAAGTTTGTCAAGACCCAGGAGTACCCTCTAGATGTATCATGGCGTATAGAACCCCGAAGGACTCCATACAAGCCACTTAGTCCTCAAAACATAACAAATAGAACAATAAGAGTAAAAAAGTCCAAGTCTAAAACATGTATTTATAAAGAAAATTGGAATTCTAGACACTTTATCTCATCATATCCATCTATTACAATCAAATGAAATGGGATATAGCCCATACATCATGATTCAAAGTGAAATACAAGAAAGAAACTAGATAATGAAGCTCCATCTTCGAAGCATGAGGACTCACCAAAGCTCGGAATATATCTCAAGTCAACTTCTAGCCATGAAACTGAGAACCCTGAATATCAGACCCTACATTTGGTAAAAATGTAGGCAAGAGTATGCGTTAGTATAAAAAAATGTACCAAGTATGATAGCCATGCATAAAATATTTAAAACATGCTAAAAGGGACATTTCATTTCATGACATGCAATTTAACAAAGCTAAAGAATCATATGAGAGAGTTGGAAAACATAAGTCATAACTTCATAATCAATTCAAGCTAGCATCATCGTTGGAACCTTTGAACACTACGCGATACTTCTTTAAGCATGCCTTAGATCATTATTAATCTTGTTATGGGAAAAAGCCTTAACCGACAAGAGACCATGTGAGCTATAACATGATCTACCGGTGTCTCCCACACCGAAAAGGGTAGTTTTACTTTCCTAAGGTAGAACTTCAAACTCTTAGCTTAGGTGGATCCACTATCTAAATAACCTAGGGGGGCACATAGTTTATGGGATAAGGAGATTGCTACTAGAAACCTGACCTTTCTATGGGAGAGCTTCCATCTCAAGAGATTGCTTCTAGAAACTCGGCCTTTCTACGGGAGAGCTTCCATCTCATGAGAATACTTTGGAAACTCGGCCTCTACATACGGGAGAGCTTCCATCTCATATTCAACATCCACTCAGTGCTAAGCATAAATTCCCACGGAATAGTCATTTCATACTTAACTTCGTTACTCATGAAAGGGCGCCCTTGGCCTACCAATTCAAGTTAGTTTCATTAGGATAGCTCCTTAGATCATGCGTGAGAAAACCTTTCACCATCCATGATCACTTTTAATCTTTTGATTCAATTAGGTGAGAAAGCCTTTAAACCTAAGAATCCTTACTATGTGAGAATACCTTTCACATCATGCTCGTTATGTGTTTATGAGAATGTCCTTTTGAACAACACAACAACTACAACATAATCATTGATACTTTACTCTCAAAGCATCCTTAAACCATTTTCATAGATTTCATAAAACATGCATAATCTCATATTTTTCCCTTTCAAGGTTCAAAGCCTACTTTCAATCATCAGATCTAGAATTCAAGCATTAGACATGGATTTCATCATAATTTGTGTGATTCTATCACCTCATGCATAAATTCATAAAATTCCTCTTTCATCAATAAAAACCCACATCATATCATCACAATTGAAAAATATGGGAATTATATGGGTTCATGAGGAAAGATCATAAAAACCATAGAAAAACATCAATTCCTGCTTAATATAACTTAATTCAATAATTTAAATCAAGTTTGAAAGGAACCCATGGTAATTGAAGAAAACCCTAACAATTGGAAATTTCTACCTTTTTGAAATTGGAGATTTTGAGGGAACTCCATGGATGAAAGGAATCCATGGATGAAAACTACCAAACCTTATTATCAAAGACCAAAGAAATTGATGTATGAAAGCTTGCCCTTGAACCCTAGGTTTTTGAGAGTTTTTATATTCTAGAACATTGTCTTTACATTTTTAGTAGAGCTTGCCGATTGTAAGATTTTATCTTTGATTTCAACATTTGGGGCAGATGGTTAGCAAATTAGATGGAAAATTTTATTGGTAACGATTTCTTACTTTATTATGCTTAGCTTAAACCCCTTACCTTAGGGGTATGATGATGTAGTCGAATGCGTTAATTAGCTAATGGGTTTTGTTAGTTTCTGATTTTAATGTTGTCTTGAAGTGGGTTCAATTAATTGTTCATGTTTTAATTGAGGAATTGTAGTTGCAAATGTAATTTTAGATAAGTTTTCTATGCTTTCTTGAGAAATAGGTAATAGAGTAGAATGATTAATTTATAGTTGTATTAAATGCGTCTTTAAAATCTAGCTTGAGAAAGTGGGTTTGATTGCGTCCTTACAAACCTAGCTTGAAAGAGTGGGTTAATTAAGGAATTAGGTTGTTTTGTTGTGTTATGCTAGTTGAGGTTCGAAAGAACTCACTTGAAGCGCAATAGTTGATTGAGAAATGACTATTGTATTCAAAACCTAGCCTACCCATGGAGATTCAACAACTCTAAGCAACTAGTAATCACCCATTACGCAAAATTAGAATTCGACTGATCACATTCCTAAGGTCGAATCTCTACTTGGTTAACAAACCCCTCCCCTCATTTGATATTAATCGTTGAAACTTTGTGATTTGTTTTAATGCTGCGAAATCTTTACTTCTACAAACGATTAGGACACATTTTTACTTCTTAATTGAATTCTTTGCCGTATCACTCCCAGTGGGATCGACCCCAACTCTTAGTTGGGTTTATACTTTTTAACGACCGCCTACACTTAGAATAGGATGAAGTGTAGTTGAGCGTTATCAGTCCCCAACACATACCACAAGGAAATACATGATTCTATAAATTTAAAAAGGGTCGAGAAATCCACTTGCCTCAAATAATAGAACTATAACTCTAGGGCATGAGTCTTTCCCCTTCATAGAGCTTCCAAATCAGTGCAATCTATCATGACCCAAAGTATACCCTAGGCGTAGCATGTCGTAAAGAACACCGAGAGGCCCTCCACAAGCCACTTAGCATAAATCATACAAGATAACAGAAATAAAGATTTCAAAGAATCAATCTTATATAATAAAAGAGTTTGACAAGCAAAAGTCTAACATAAGACTTAACAAGCCACCTATTACATCATAATAAAAGTGATTGGGACGTAACCCATACATCACATACAAGGTCTGAAAACTAAAATAAAGCAAGCAATAAGAATGTCTCGATCCTTGGAACATGAGAACTCACCAATCCTTGACCGCCAGAAGATCAATAAGCCACAGGTGTGAGAGGTAGACTCATCAAACCCTACATTAGTGAAACAATGTAGGGACAAATATGCATTAGTACATGGAATGTACTAAGTATGATAGCAATGCATACGAGTTATGAAATCATTCTAAAAAGGACTTTACATAACATGCAATGACCAAACTAAATCATATGATAAAATGTTAGAAAACATAAGTCATAATTATGGTCAATGCATGTCACAACCTAAAGTAGGACTTAGGCGTAACATGGTGTATAGAAGCCCTAGAGGCCCACAAAAGCCACTTAGCATACATCATACAAGATAATATAAATAAAGAGTTAAAATAACATTTTATACATCAAAAGAGTTTGAGAAAGTGAAAGTCTATAATAAGTCTCAAAAGTAATCTAATACATCATAAGGAAAGTGATTGGGACGTAACCCATAAATCACATACAAAGTCTGTAAATGGAAATGAAATAAAGTTATAAAGTGTCTCGGTCATTGGAATATGAGGACTCACCAATAACTTGAAGCACCCAAAAGATGTCTAGCAACTAATGTGCGAAGTAGGAGCGTCAAACCCTACATTCATGAGATAATGTAGGCAAAAGTATGCATTAGTACATGTAATGTACTAAGTATGGGGCAATATGCATAAACATGGACATGATAGCATAATGGTTTAAATCATGTAAACATGATCAATATTTGGACATTTTAAACATAAGGAAGTAAAGCATGAAAAATTATAGGACATAGTCAATGCATTTGAAATAAAGGACGTCAGCAAAAGCCTTGAAGAAAATAGTCATTTATGGGATCTTAGCTTTAAATGACAATAAAACCATGAGAGCTATGCCATGGAATCCGGTATATCCCTCATGCCATGGAATCTATTTGCGAAGGTAGAATCCATACATATCATCATTTGCTAAAGTGGATCAACTAGCAAGGTCATTTAAGACAATCCTATGTAGGCACGCAGTTTGGAGCTAGAGGTTGCTATTAGAAATTATCATATTTGAGCCTCCACCTCAAATCCCTCTCGGTGCTAAGTCTAAATCCCAATGGAATAAATAAAATTCAAATATCAATATAACATAGGAATGGAAATAATCAATACCAATACACATCTTTCAAGATTAAAACATAGAATAGCTCGTTAAACATTATTCAACATTGGTGAGAAAACCTTTCACTAATGTGAATCAATATGTGAGAAATACCTTTCTAAATCATGTTCATAATAACTTGGGAGAAAACCTTTCACAATAACACTGATACTTATCTTTCGAAGCATCTCTAATCTGTTGTTAACGCTCAACTACCCCTCTTATGATTCAAAATGTAGGCGGTCGCTAAGAAGTATAATCCCAACGATCAGTTGGGGTCAATCCCACAAGGAGTGATACGGAAAATAATTCAAGTACGAAGTACTGAAGTGTCTAATTTCTTGCAGAATAGAAGTAAATAACACACAACATAATGTAAATCAATAGGTTTCAATTATTAATAACAAGAGAGTTTTGTATCCAATTGTTAACGAAGTCAAATAGTATGGGATTTGAACAAGTATAGAGGGGACCTTAAGGGTGTGTGAGCAATCGAATACTAATTTTGCTTAATGGGTAGTTGATAATTGCTTGAAGTCATTGAATCTCAATGGGTAGAATGGATTCTAACTATACCAACCATTTTTCAATCAGCTATTATGCTTCAAGTGAGTTCCTTTGAACCTCAACAAGCTTAACAATAATAACACAACCAAATTCCTTAAGTTAACCCACTTTATCAACTTGGGTTGTAAAGACATAAGCGAATACAACTATCAATCATTTACTCTACTCTAAGAAACTTTCGTGACCAAGCATCGAGAGCTAAAGCTAGAACTAAATTTGTAACTTCAGTTCATAAATGAAAACACGAATAAATAACTGAACTCATTTCAAAATAACATTAAATTTAGCACCTTACAATATCCACAAGCTAATTTATGTATTCGATTACATAGTCACACCCGTAAGGAAGGGGAGTTTAGCCAAACATAACAAAAACAAGAAATAGTTACCAAAAAGACATTCTATTGATATGAAAAAATCCCCAATGCTCAATGCCAAAATTAAAACTAAAACCTTAAAACCTCGATATCTAAGGTCAAAACCCTCTTCCTGAATGTTCATTATTGTAAAAGTATGTGAAAAATCTCTAAAATCTTTGTGAGACCTTTTTTTCTCTGTTCAAAAATCAATTTATATGTTCCCAAAAACTTCCCAAAATTTTAGTACGCAGTCTCATCGGTGAAGTTATTTAGTACGCCTTCTCGCCATTTGGACTTGACTTCTACACTCAGTTGTTCTTTTCAGTTAGGTGAGCTGGGTGGAGCGCTCGTTCGATTCAGCGCATCGCCGAAGAGCACTTTCGTTCGCTAAGTTGTCGTAGTTCATGAGCCAACTCGCTGGACCTTTTGGCGAGCCCAAAGCTCACTCGGTGAGCCACCGAGTGCCTTTTGTGAGCTACGGCCTTTCTTTTAGCTTTTCCCACTTTAACGCTTCTTTTCGCAATGTAATGTCCTTTCCTTGTTCTTGAGCCTTCATGGCTGCACATTAACAAATTAACATCAGTAATGAACATAAAAAAGGCATTGAGTACATTAATTCATTAAACAACAATTTTTAAAGTAGTCAAAATTCCCGACTCATCACACCCCCAACTTAACCTTTTGCTTGTCCTCAACTAAAACACGAGATCAATCTGGTCAACAAGGAAAGTGCATACAAGGTTCAACCCAAGCATGCAATGTTTAATTTTGCACTCAAAGTTTCAAACTATGAGTCACCATCATCAATTAGAGTTTATGCTCACAAATTATTGCTTCGAATGCAAATTCATTCCCAACAAAAGTATTTGAATGCACTCACATAATGATTTATTCCATGCTCTCACAAAGCCAATCAAAGATTAAAATTTAAGGAATCGAAATCAACTTTCACTCACGATGAGAAAAAAGATGCATGATTTTACCCATAGGCTTGCTCGTATTTTCCAACAAACATATCACTTGTCTTATGCAAGATCAAAAAGGTCTTTCAAAGGCTTTTAATTGGGCTGAGGTTAAAGGTATGATCATTTTGGCTTAGTGACTTCTACCTTCATGAAGCATGGCTCAAATTTCACTTCCGTTCCTTTTCTTTCATTCTTTTCATATTCACAACTCATCCTTGGACTATTCATAGCACACAAATTTTTTGGTATAGCTCATCGGACACCCCTTTTATTTCCACGACAATGCACAACGGATATAAATTTATCATTTCATTTCATTTCTTTCTTCTCTCTCTTTTTCCCTTCTTTCTTTTTTTATATATGGAGGGGTTTTATCTTCTTTTCTTCACCACATGTTCCCAGGATAAATTTCAGGAACTTCATGCTCGGTTTCTTTCCTCAATTTTACCACACCCCCAACATAAGATTTTGGCCAAAGTTGGCTATTCAAACAAACCAATGCTTCACGAAGGTTATAGGTGGGAAAGACATGGCAATTCAGCAACTAGTCTAAACATTTAAGTTCATGTTTTATCTAATGAAAAGGTTAAGCTCAAATGGTGCCAAACTAGGTTCACACACTCACAAGGTGGTTACACAATGGTATAGCAATTAGGTCCACTCTCAAAATTTATGCCTAAGAGCATTTCCTTCATTCACCAATGCTAGTCAATTGGACCAACATGGCAAGTTCTAGGTATCATCATGCACTCTTTTCAAGTAAACCTCACCACACATGGCATCCAACACAATCATCGATCACAACTCTACAAGTTAAGCTCGCGTATAACGGTAATTCTAAGACTCACCTTGACATTTGGCTAGTCCCAATGAGATGTTAAGAGTTCACACATGACTTATGCAACTCAAATTTCCTCGTTGGACTAACACATACATATCGTTCATCAAGAGCACTATTCAAGTCATCGATATTGATCACAATCGACAATCAAATGTACAATAGAAAAATAACCAACATTCATATTCAAGCAATCGAGAGAGAAGTCAATGAATAAACACCAAAGCCAAAATATTCACTACTAAAGCAACATGGACAAGTTCCAAATGAAAACAACAAAATATCCTAGAAATGAAATACAACCACACGGTTAGGTAGCTAGATACCTTCACCCCACCAAAAGAACTAAGTTGTGTCCTCAATGCAAAATAAAAAAACTAGAAGTAGAAATGGGAAATAAAATGGAGGGAGAGTAAAGATCCCCTTGTCAGGCTAAGCCTGAGTTGAACTTTGGCTAGTTGGTGCGGCCTCAACCTGGGCATCAGTGCCCTGCTCCACTCCAACTCCAGAAGGCTCAAAACAATCTCCTCTGTGGGCTTAGACCCACTAGAACCAATCATGGACAAGTTGTGTAGTGATGCATCCGTGGCCACTCGTAGCAAGTCACCCTCCAAATCCTCAAAGTCCTTGTACACATTAGCCTCACGAGCAACTAAATCCTCTTCATTGATCTCGGGTATGTCAGACTCTCCATCCTCATCAACTGCAACAGCATCTCTGGTCACAATAGCCGAAGGGATCTCATAAGCAGCTGGAACCATTGCCATCGATATCTACACCTCCCCACAACATAGATACATCGGTGGATTTCAACTTATCCACATCCCAACGCAGCCCAACAATATCATTCTTCAGAGTGCTCAAATTAGATGGTTAGCTACCTGCCATCTCACACACCTCAACTCAAATGGTGAGGGCATCAAATGCTAATCTATAGGTCGTAATCAACTCCCTCTGTTCCCTCAACTCTTCCCGAATGGGAGCAAGTGCAGCAGCTATAGCACGCTCAATCATCGAAGGGACAACGACCTCAACCTGAGAAGCCCTCACATCGGCCAAATGGGCCAGGTTGCCCATTTTATAAACCATCGCCTGAGTAAAAGAGGGATAGGAGATAGGGGCAGGACTAGTAGAGGTCGAATTGGTAGGTATACCTGAAGGCCCGACGGTGGGAGTGGAAGGTCTAGTGCCAGCTTCCATAGACTATATGTCAACAACTGAAGAAGTGTCCATCGAAGCTTTCTTCTTCTTCTCTACCTCATCCTTCAAATACTCTGCTTTGATCCGAAGAATGTCACAAGATGAGGAAGGAGTAACCTCGACATCTCTCTTTGCCACAAAGGGCACACTTACTCGGTGACATAAATCAATGATCAGAATCGAAAATGGCAATGAGGTTTGATTTTGTTTGTCCCTTATAGCAACCTCCTATGCAATAATAGACCCAAGGTTCAGTCTCTCCCGGTTGATGATACACCCCAGAAGTGCAGCCTTCGGATGCCTGATGATGGATTTATTTTGTGACGACATCAACGTACTGCTAATGAACCCAAACTACTACCTCATCGTGATGTTCAGATCCTTCTTCTCAAAAACAATCCCCGCGTCGATACATGGGGTGTGGCATCACAGATAAATGGGGCTAGCAACCCCATTCAGGTCATCCAGTGTTTGAGTTTTGATTTTATCAGCCAAAGAGTGCCAATTTTGAACCGTGCAATCTAACTCATCATTTATATCTTTTTCACCGAACTTCACTTTCTTTCCCCGTAATTATTCAAAATCAACCATTGCCATCGACCTAGCCTTCTTTTTCCCTTTAGGATCAGCTTGGTTTACTCTTCGTAGAACTCTCAAACCCACGTAGGAATATACAAACTCCGAGGTTTTGTGAATTTATGGAACTTGTGGTACCGCAACGTCTCCCAAACAATAGTATATGTGTCCACCACTCCATCTGTTGATAACCACTTCTCCTCAAGTATAGTCCGCAAGACAGCAACCTTTAACCTATTCATGGAGCGAGGAGGATTTACCGGAACAGGAGGCACTTGTGGTGCCAATGATGCCTATGGTGCTGAAGGTAGTGCCAGTGGATCATGTGCTACTTTAGACTGCAGATCTGAATAATTCCACTTTACCAACTCAGCTTCGAGCACCAGTGTATGGACTAGAATCCCGGACCCCTCAACTTCCTCATTCTCAGACCCGGAGGAGGTGAGTTGGATGGAATCGATGCCCAAACAATCATCTAAGCTTCCGACACAATCAATTTCTTGTCCTTACCACTCGCCGGAGGAGGTTTATGACGAGCGGTTTGAGGTGGTGCAACTTCTTACGCAATCACAACCCCCTTTGCTTTCTTTTGGGATGATAGAGCTTGTGGCCTGGGTTTCCTCCGAGGTGGAGGACAATCGTCATCGTATGTACGTTGAGTGGGAACTTTAGGTCTAGACATACCTATAAAAGCACACAAACGATAACAAATTTGGTCATAAAGAGTTAGTGAAACAGAATTATAAAAAAAAATAGCTAACAAACTCGCCAAACAGTTGAGTGATTCGCCGAGTTCATACGGTGAGCTAAAAAGGCCTGACGAATGTTACAGACAATCTCAACGAAAGTTCAGGTCAAAAAGGTGATACGAATGATCATTTGGTGGGTTGCCTAGGTCACTCGGTGATTGAGAGAAATCTCGTTGAATGTTACAAATTTTTTTAGCAAAAATACAGGTCAAAAAGGCAATATCAATGCCATTCGGCGACTCACCGAATAAATTTGGCGAGCTGAAGGGTCATCACCGAAAGTAACAACGACTACCATACATAAACTTGGCAGTAAGGCGACGGGGAGGATATTTGGCGACACGCCGAGTCAACTCGATGAGCCCAACGCATCTCCTCCCCAATATTTTTCTAGAATCACAACCAACATCCTATGACACACAAATTCAAGCATGAGTTCAAACAATTTCAACCTACCCTCAGTGAATTCACAAGCTGAGATACTCAGACTTCCCTCAATTAATGCTAATTTAAACAAACAATGATTTTTCCCTTAAGAACGACGTCACCCAATCAATCATCGGGCAAATTAAAGTCATTTGGTCGAATTTTGATTAGTAAGACTTTACCCATACACTACCCAACATGCAACACCCACAATATAATCATCTAACACGAAAAAACTAAACTAGTTTGCCCAAGCGATTGATTTAACATGCTAAATTTCAAATTAAAGTTATACGAGTCAACATGCATACAATCAAGGCACAAAAATTAACTAAGCACGAAAGACCCATTACACTATACATTAGCATTTCTAGTGTAGCATAAAAAAAAAAAAAAATTGAGAAACCAACCTCAAATGAAGACAATAAGAAAGGGGAAAGAGATCACAACGACACTTCATAAGCCAGTCACAACACTTAAACAAAATTATAGCCTAAAGTTGGATTGAAAGAGCAAAGGAGTCGAAACTTCAAATAAGAGAGGAAGTGACTCTTGAATTCGTACCTCATTCAGGGGGCTCCGTAACGTCACCGATCAACTAGGAGATCCGCCGAATGGGCCTCAGTCCGCAAAAGTTGACAGACGATGCAGCCTTTCAGTAAGCACAAAGGGTAAACTCGATCGGGTTCGCCGTTCCAACTCGGTGACTCGCTGATTGGGCGGTGAACTCACCCAAACTCTTAGAACATTCCTCATTTTTTATCTTCATGGGCGATGAATTAGGGAGATGATAGGGGTAATTTGGTGACTCGCAGATTGTTCCAGCCCCTCGCGCATTTCCTTTTCTTCCAAAATACGAACTCCAACCTGCGCATCAAACAAACGTTATTCAAATAACAAAAAGTAAAGCTTGGGTTGCCTCCCAAGAAGAGACTTATTTAACGTCGTGGCACGACCTGGACATGCATTCAAGTATAATCAACATACACCACATCAATTGTAGTCACATTGGGGCATTCTCCAAAGTAAAGCTTCAACCTTTGCCCATTCACTTTGAACATTGACCCATCTTCGTTCTCAACTTCTATTGCTCCATTTGCAAACACCCAATTTACTTTGAATTGGCCCAACCATTTTGACTTGTGTTTCCCCGGAAAAAGTCTCATATGAGAGTTGTAGAGCAACACAAGATCACCAACTTTAAACTCTCAATGAAGGATTTTGGCATCATGCCATTTCTTCATTTTCTCTTCATAAAGGGCTCAACTCTCATAAGCTCGAAGCTGAATCTCTTCCAAAACATGGAGTTGGTCAACTCGATCCTTCGACGCATCCTCCCAATTCAAATTCATGGCCTTCAAGGCCCACAAGGTTTTATGCTCAAGTTCAACCGGTAGATGACAAGATTTACCAAACAACAATTGATACGGGGACATACCAATCAGGGTCTTGAATGCAGTTCTATACGCCCAAAGAACATCATCTAACTTGCGGGACCAATTGGTTCAATTGCATTAATGCTCTTGGCCAAAATTCATTTGATTTCTAGGTTTGACACCTCGACTTGCCTACTTTTTTGTGGATGATAAGGAGTGGAAACCTTATGCTTCACTCCATACTTGCTTAACAACATGCGAACATCCAGTTGAAGAAATGAGAGCCCCATCACTAATGATTGCACGTGGAGTGCTAAACCTCATGAAAATGTACCTCTTGAGGAATTGAACTACACTTCTTTCTTCATTGTTTGGTAAGGCAACCGCCTCTACCCATTTAGACACATAATCAACGACTACCAAGATGTATTTGTTCCCATAAGAATTTAGAAAAAGGCCCATGAAATCGATTCCCCATACATCAAACAACTCTACCTCTAAAAGAGGAGTGAGAGGTAATTCATGCTTTCACAATAGTCCTCCTTTCTTTTGATATTGCACACACTTCTTAACAAGGGTATTCACATCTTGATACAACGTTGGCCAATAATAACCACTTTGTAGTACCTTAGCAGCTATACACACTCCACTATGGTGCCCCCATCCGGTGACACATGGAAAGCGTCAAGAATAACATCTACCTCAACTTCCAAAACACATCTTCTAATCATGTTATCAGTAACTCTCAAAATAGTTAAGGTTCATCCAAAAAATACTTTTTTGCGTTAAAACCGAACCTCTTTCATTTGTAAAAATTCAGCCCATCGGGAAGAATCCCACACACCACATAATTGGCAAAAACAACATACAAGGGTGATGTACCATTCGACACAACCATCACCAACTCATCGGGAAAGGCTTCCTCAATATTTTTTTCACTGAAAACAACCGCATTTGTTTCAAGCCTCGACAAGTGGCCTGCCACTTGGTTCTCACACCCCTTTTGATATTTTACTTCAAAGTCAAACTCTTGCAATAGAAATACCCATCTGATCATTCTTGGCTTTGCATCTTTCTTAGCCATTTTAAAATAACTGCTAGACTCGACCTACGGTTCTAACCTACGGACCGTAGGAATTCCTACGTTCTGTACTGGTTAACCTTAGACCAAGTACTAGTACCATGATTTCACCTATCTTTTAAAGGAACATTTCTGCGGCTCGTAGGTCTTCCTACGTACCGTCGATACCAAGTGTAGAAACCAACTTTGACTCTCAAAATTTCACTATGTCTGGGACTCATCGACAAGACCTATCTATAACTCATACATGGGATGAACGACCGTCCTGGTGAACCGTAAAAAGGGTACTGAGACTTGATTTTTGAAAATTAGTTTCCCCCTTCCTACGATTTCAATCTATTACCCGGAGAAGCTTCTACGGTTCGTAGATGGGACTCGTAGAACCATACTAAAGCCCCAAAAAGATCATTTCTTTCTTTTTCCAAAATCCGAGGTGTTACAATATCTCCCCCTTAGGAACATTCGTCCTCAAACAGAACTCAAGACAACATAAGGAGGGTAGGGGAGGAGATCTAACAGTCCAACAAGAATTTAACTTCATCAACAACACATAACCAAGGAGGAATATCAACTCCTAGCTAATTTATATTAAGACATCATTTCATAAGGCATACATGCAAATCATACTCAAAAGCACATAATCGTAAAGAAATAAATCAAATCAACTCATTTTCTCAAAAATCAAGTTTTCATGAGTATGCATGCATGGGAAACATGAGAACAACTAAGACACATGAAAACAAGAGAATGAACCAGAAGGAGCTACATACCTCTAGCTAGAATGGGATCATAGGGAACGAGATGGGGATAAAATGATATCATATCAGCCTCGGACTCCCAAGTAGCACCCTTAACTCTTTGATTCCCAAATAAGACTTTCACATATGCAACTTCCTTATTTTTCAACTTCTTAACTTGCCGGTCCGAAATCTCAACCGAAACTTCTTCATAAGAGAGACGTTCATTTATACCAAGACTCTAGATTGGTACAATGGATGTCGAATCACCAACAAATTTCTTCAACAAAGAGACGTGGAAAACAGGATGCACTATTGTTAAGTCATTAGGAAAATCAAGTTCATAAGTAACTTTACCAATACGCCTCAAAATCTAATGTGGGCCTACATTATGGGGACTAAGCTTCCCTTTCTTCCTAAATCTCATCACACCCTTCATAGGTGAGATTTTCAAATAAACCTAATCATCTACATCAAATTCAAGGTCTCTCCGTCTAACATCGTCATAGGACTTTTGTCGACTTTAAGCCATTTCTAATCTTTCTGTAATAAGCCAAACTTTCTCCTTAGCCTCATGTACCAATTCGGGACCTATCAAGACAATCGCACCAACTTCAAACAAATCTATAAGAGATCTACACCTCCTACCATAAAGAGCCTCAAACAGAGCCATACAAATGCTTAAATTGTAGCTATTTATTGTAAGCAAACTCAATCAAAGGCAAATGATTGTCCCAATTACCCTTGAAGTCAATCACACAAGATCTCAAGATATCTTCCAAAGTTTGGATAATATGCTCCGCTTTCCCATCGGTTTGAGGATTAAAGTCCAAACTAAGTTTAACACAAGTAACAAGACCCTTTTTGAAAGACTTCCAAAATTGAGAAGTGAATTGGGTACAACACTCGAAGATAATGGATAGGGGCACTCCATGCAACCTAAACATCTCCCTTAAATACACTTAAGCATAGTCCTCCGATGAATAATAAACCTTGACGAGAATGTAATGAGCCGACTTCGTCATACGATCTATTATAAGCCAAATTGAGTCATGTTTTCACTGAGTACGGGGTAAACCAATAATAAAGTCCATATTCAAATCTTCCACTTCCAAGTAGGAACGCTAATATCTTGGGACAAACCTCCCAACTTTTGATGCTCAACTTTCACTTGTTGACAATTAAGAAACTTAGCCACAAATTCTGCAACCCTCTTCTTCATCCCATTCCACCAATAGACTTCCCACAAGTCACGTACAACTTTGTGGCTTCGGGTGAATGGAATGTCCAGAGCTGTGTGCTTCTGATAAGATTTTCTCTCTCAAGTCATCAAAATTGGGAATACGCAAACGTCCATGATATCTAAGCACACCATCTCCCCTTTGGGAGAAAGTCTCAACAGACTTTCTAAGCACCACTTCTTTCAGCTCAACAAAAATTGAATCAAGACCTTGCTTGGCTTTCACATCCGACATAAAGGATGATTCTAAACCATTATAAACAATAACACCACCTTCATTAGAATAAACTAACCGAACAACCAACCAGACCAATCTATGAACATCACAAACCAACTCCTTTTTATCATTTTCAACATGAGCAATACTACCCATTGATAGTCGACTAAGCGCATCTGCCACCATATTCACCTTACCAGGGAGATAAAGCATTTTTATGTCACAATCCTTAAGAAACTAAAGAGACCTCATTTGGCAAAGGTTTAGATCCTTTTGCTTGAGATAATATTGCTAACTTTTGTGGTCGGAAAAAACATCAACATGAACACCATATAAGTAGTGCCTCCAAATCTTTAAGGCAAATACAACCGCCCGAATCATTGATAGGATAGTTCTTTTCATGAATCTTAAGTTTTCGTGAAGCATAAGCAATAACCTCCCCATTTTTCATAAGAACACAAACTAGTTTAATCCTTGAAGAATCACAATAAACAACAAATATATCGAACCCTTCCGGTAGAGTCAATACCGGAGCGGAGGTAATTGTCACAGACTTAGAGTCTCACTAAAGCTCTGTGAAGCACTTAATGTATTCTCACCACAAATTACGAATAAAATGCAGAAATTAAAGACAAGAAATAAAGATAGATAGATAGACACAAAAAGATGAAACAAAAAGCAACAAAAAGGTATATTAAACCTTAAGACCTCAATTCATTAATCCTATAAGAAGCAACTATCTCTTATGAAGACCTCGAGGGAATTGAATTCACCTCGCAACCCACGTTTCTAAGCAATAGTCAACCAAAGCTAGTACTAAGCTCTCAACACTCATAGAAGAGTTCAACATATCAATATTCAAAATAGTCTACCTAAAGAAGACCCCAAACTAGCTAATTATAGTTTTAGGAATTTATTACATAAGAGGCCAAAAAGTGGCCAAAAAAGGATAATGAACTCGGTGAGTCGCCAACTAGGTCGGCGACGTGACCCTTCCTTGGAAGCATTCTGTAACTTTCAGCAATCTGGGGACCTTGCCCAACCCATTGGGGGATTCGCCAAACGGCTCCTGCTCCCCGAAAGTGGCAGTTTCTTCAACTGCCTTCCTTTCACTTCCCCAAGCGATCTTCAAAACATGGAACCCCATCTTTGCCATCAATACAAGCTCAAGGACCTCTAACTTCATGAACAAACTTTGCATTCTCTGAAGGTCTCAAGCTTGACTTCGAGTGAAAGACCTTGGTGCAATCATAATTGCACCATTTTCTCCTTCTTGAAAAGAATTTGTCCACAAATTCGACGGATTATCATCATCAAGAGTTGAAAATGGAGAAAGGTCACAAACATTGAAGGTGTTGTGAACTTTATACTCCGGAGGAAGATCAATTTTGTATGCATTTTCATTGAGTCTTTCAAGCACTTGAAAGGGATCATAACCTATTGGCATCAACTTTGTCTTCCGATGAGTGGAAAAACACTCCTTGAGAAAATGCACCCACACCCACTCACCCGATTCTAGAACAATCCTCTTGAGACCCTTGTTCGCCTTTTTGGCTACCTCTTAGTTCTTCTTTTCTAGCTGAAGTCTCACTGTCTCATGAAGTTTCTTCATGGCTTCTGCTCTTTTGCTCCCATCTAATCCTAAGACAACATCTTGAGAAAGAGGAGTGAGATCTAAGGGGGTTAGGGGGATTAAAACCATACACCAATTCAAATGGAGTCATGCCAATAGTTCTATGAATAACCCGATTGTAAGCAAACTGAAGTAAAGGAAAATGTTCCTCCCATGAGGCCAACTTCCCATGTACTATGACACGAAGCATAGAACACAAGGTCCTATTCTCAACTTCAGTTTGGCCGTCGGTTTGTGGGTGACAAGAAGTTGAGAACAACAACTTAGTACCAAGTCTACCCCACAATTCATTCCAAGAGTGACTAAGGAACTTTGGGTCCCTATCACTTACGATGGTTTGAGGAATTCCATGCAATTTAACAACATTTTCAACAAACAAGGATGCCACATTAGAAGCATCATCACATTTATGACATGGAATGAAATATGCCATCTTTGAAAATCGATCAACAACAACAAAGATGCTATCTCTACCACTTTTTATCCTTGGCAAACCTAAAACACAATCCATTGAAATATCAAGATAAGGTCTTTGAGGAGTGGGGAGTGAAGTGTATAAACAATAGGCAAGAAGACGTGACTTAGCACTTCGATATTCAATACATTGGCCACAGATTCGAGCAACATCTTTGTGCATCTTAGGCCAATAGAATTGTTCTTCCAGAATTCCCCTTGTTTTATCAACACCAAAATGACCCATTAATCCCCCATTGTGTGCATCCCTCACAAATAGTTCTCTTCAAGAGCTCATAGGCACACATAGTCTCTTTCCTTTGAACAAGAAACACTCAAATTTAGAATAGGGAGTAGAAATCTATCCCTAATCCACCTTCCCCTCTCCCATTCCTCACAATCTTGGAAGATTTGAGCAAACATGGGATCCTTGGGATACATCATCTTCAAAAATTCAAAGCCAAGCAATTTAGAAGACAATGTATTTATCGACACATGTTTCCTAGACAAGGCATCGACCACACATTTTCCTTCCCCTTTTTGTATTGAATTACATAAAGGAAAGTTTCAAGGAATTCAATCCATTTGGCATGCCTTTTGTTCAACTTTCATTGGGCCAGAATATGCTTTGGGGACTCATGGTCGGTCCTAATGACAAATTCCTTGGGCCACAAATAGTGTTGCAGAATACCTAAAGTTCTAAACAAAGCATACAATTCAAGATGATAAGTGGAATAGTTTAAAGTAGTACCTTTAAGCTTTTCACTAAAATAAGCAGTAGGATTTTTGTCAGTCATTAAGATGGATCCAATGCCTACTTTACTAGCATCACATTCCACTTCAAACATTTTCTCAAAATCAGGTAATTACCACAAAGGAGTGGAACTAAGTATTGATTTTAATGCCTCAAAAGCTTTGGCTTGCTCTTCCCCCCACTTAAAAGGCTTATCCTTTCGGATTACCTCGGTCAAGGGAGCGGCTATGGTACTAAATCCTTTGATAAACTCCCTATAAAACTAGCTAATCCATGAAAGCTTCTAATATCACTTATGGATTTGAGAATTGTCCAATTCTTAATAGCATCTATCTTATACTCATCAACCTCAAACCCTCTTGAACTCACAACAAACCCCAAGAAAATAACTTCATTAACATAAAATGAACACTTTTCAAGATTAGCATAAAGTTATTCCTTCCTAAGCACATCAAAAACACATCTCAAATGATCTATATGCTCATGCATGGTTTTACAATAAATCAAGATATCATCAAAATAGACAACAACAAACTTCCCTATGAAGGGCTTCAGCACATGATTCACGAGATGCATGAAGGTACTAGGAGCATTAGTGAGACCAAAAGGCATCACCAACTATTCATAAAGACCAAACTTGGTCTTAAATGCAGTTTTCCATTCATCACCGGGGTTCATTCGGATTTGATGATAACCATTCCTAAGATCAATCTTTGAAAACACACAAGAAACATTGAGCTCATCAAGCATATAATCTAATCTAGGGATAGGATGATGATCATTTACCCTAATCTTGTTGATGGGCCGATAATCAACACACATGCGCCATGTTCCATCTTTCTTTGGAACCAATATTACCAGCACGACGCAAGGACTCATACTTTCTCTCACATACCCCTTTTTAAGGAGTTTCTCAACTTGTCTTTGTAGTTCTTTGGTGTCCTCCAGATTACTTCGATAAGCCGGTTTGTTTGGCAATTGTAAGCCCAGCATAAAATCAATTTGGTGCTCAATTCCCCTAAGAGGGGTAATCCACTTGGTAGTTCCTTTGGGAAGACATCCTCATAATCCTGCAAAAGAAGAGAAATAAAATAGGCTATAGAGGAATGAGATTGGTTAGTTTTCAAAACATGAGTCCTATGTGTGACAAGGATCAAATAACTTTTGCCCTCCACTTCCTCCCTTATCTCTTTGTACTTAGACAACAACACTTGGGCCTTTCCCTTCAACTTCATCCTTTCTTCCTCTTCCTTTCCCTGAGCCTCCACATATTTTTCCTCATCCTTCCTTTTCTACCTAAACTCACTCATCTTTTGATACACTTCATTGATTTGAGAGGGTGACATAAGATGAAGGACATATTTATGATCTTCCAACAAAAGTGAATATTTGTTGGTTCTCCCCTCATGTTTGGTTGAACAATCATATTGCCAAGGTCTTCCATGTAGCACATGACAAGTTTGCATTGGGACTACATCACATAGAATCTCATCTTGGTACTTCCCAATTTTTAACTTGATCAACACTTGTCTATGATCCCTCAATTCTCCACACTCACTCAACCATTGAAGCGGGTAAGGTGTATCATGCTTAGTGGTAGAAAGTTTCAAGAATTCCACTAAAGTGGTGCTAGCAACGTTTGAATAACTCCCACTATCAATGATCAAGAAACACACATTATCTTTGATGAGGCACTGGGAGTGGAAAATATTCTCTCTTTTAATTGGATCATCCTTGGCTTTGCTAATCATAACTTGCCTCACCACAAACATTGGTATGGTTAACTCTCCTTCTTAAGGCCAAGCTTCTTCAATTGGGACCTTGCTCATCAAACCATTAGGAACGACAAGATCTTTTCCCTCACATGGGTCTTGTTCTTTATCTTCATCACCTTCAAATTCATCCTCTTCTTGGGTTTCTTCTTCACAACCCTCTTCTTGATCCACCCCTTCACAAAGATACAATTCCCCTCCTTGAACTAGCACGTTCAACTGATTGGGACATTTACATATCATATGACCCCATCCTCTACACTTGTGACATTGAATGAATTTAGGAAATTTGGTTGGGTCGTTATTACCTCCCTCTCTTGGTGGGTACTTTGGAGTGTTTCCTTCAAAGGGTTTATTCTCATAAGGCTTCTTGAAATCATTATTTTTGTTCCAACCCGAAGATGTTTGAGCTCTCCCCTTGTTCTTACTCCAAGAATTTGAAGATGAAATACCCTTGTACTTAGGTACTTTCTCCTTTTTGAATTCCCTCTCTACCTCATTGGTCGCTACAAAGATGCCATTCAAGCTAGCAAACTTGTGAATAGTCATCTTGGAAGAGACCTCCTTGTTCAATACTACATTGAAGCGAATAACGAGATGCTCTTCATTCTCAGTTTATTCTAGCTTCAAGATCAAATTTTGGAACTCATCATAGTAAGCCGCAACACTTTTGATTTATTGCCTCAAGTTGTACAACTTAGCAAGTAACTCTTGGTGATACCTCTCTGGCACATACTTGACTCTCATAAGGTCTTTCGATCCGGTCCATGGTGGAGGATGACCATATTGAAGTACTAGGTAATACCTCTTCATGTGTTCCCACCACGTAATAGCAAACCCTTCAAATTGAGCAATGGCAAAGCAACTCTTCTTGACCTCAATTAAATCATTGACTTGGAAGATCCTTTAACAAAGCGACTCCCATTCTAGATAAGCATCGGGATTGCATTCCCCTTTGAAAGGTGTGAGAATAGTCTTGACAGAGTTTATCCACACATCTCGGACTCCATTTCCACCTTGGTCGTTGAGTTAGTAACCTCTTTGGACTTCTCCTTGATATTGGTTACCATGTTCTACTCTCAATTCTTGACCATACTCTTGATTGGCATAGGCTTCCTGTGGTTCTCCACCTTGAGGTTGGTTATCATATTGTCTTCTCCCATGTGGTGCCACACCATATCTACCTCCTCACCCTCTATACCCCATTTGACCTCTTGGTCGATTCCTTGGAGCTTCATTGCATGGCGCTTCTTCACCTTCACAAATATATCCCCCTTGGTACTCATCATTCCTCACCTCTATAACGGGGATTGGTTGGGTTTGTGGTATTTGTAGGGTGGATTTTTGTTTAGTGGTGCTTGGTAAGGTCGGTTTTGGTTTGGTGGAGCTTCTTGATTGAGTGGGGATTGGAAAGGTCGATTGGAATTTTTAACATTGCAACCGAAAGAGATTGGTGTTGGGTTGAACGCTTGATGGAAGGATCTGTGTGTGATAGTAGGAGAAATAGTGTGGTCGTGACCACTTGTGAAAGCACGAAAAGTATATTGTGGGGGGGAATTAGTAGAGTTAACTCGACCCTCCACATTGTTCATTCTATCATCCATCTTCGACATACTACCTTTCATGGTGGTCATTTTTCCTTCAATATTCTCCATCCTCCAATCCATATTAGTAATCGCCTTCATTATAGATTCCAAAGAAACCCCTCCCGTTGTTGGATGGGTTTCGCTTCTGGTTTCCATTGTACCTAGCAATAAGACAACTCAACAAAATCAATATACAACGTTAGCGTTAGTAAAATAACTCACAATCCCTCGTGTTTACACACCTTTGATTGCCACTCAAATTTGCTAGGCTAAAGTTGAAGATTGCTTATACTCGTTTCATCACAAAGTGTAAATTTTTACTCTTGGCCGGAATGGATTCTTGTTTTACGAAAGACAGACGACTCGATTAAAGCAAACATACTTGAATAAAAAAGAACTATGGAGTAAAACTACTAAAAGCATGAAAAGAAGTGGCACTAACAAAGAAGAGAATTCAAGAACCAATAATCAACGAATAAATCAATTACGAGTTCAAAAATTAGTTGAGGGATCTTGAGAACGATTGAGAATCAAGAAAAGGAAACTAAGGAATTAGAACCTGAGATTAGGGGAGTAAAATGAGTTTCTGATCGCCAATGCCATGTTTTCTACGCCAAAGTTAAAGTTCAGCTCGCCAACTTAAAGTTTAGCTCATCAAGATTTACAGACTGTCAAAGCAATTTGGTGAAATGGGGGTCAAATCGGCGAGTCTCCCTTTGGACTTTGGCGAGCAAAGTCGAGTTAGCCGAAAGTTCCAGTGAGTGCAGCTGAAGATCTCCTAATTTTGTGCTTTTGTGGTCCCCTCTGTACTTTTTCCTTTATTCCTTACCCCTTTTGGTAAATTCCCTTTTGTACTAACACGTATCCACTTTCTCTTTCCTTTCCTTTTGGATTAAAACACCCTTTTTGAAGATTCTTTCTTCTTGAAGATTTTAATGTTCTTCAAGAACACTATGAACAAGATGAAGACCCAAAATAAAAACCTCAACAATTTTAGCTCGGAATTTCATGAAATTTGAGATATAGGTTCCCCTTGATGTAGGAAACAAACCCCAATACTTTTTATCTTTTAATTCCTTGCCGAATCCTTCAGATTTCAAAACCCATTTGCACCTTCTTCAAGCTTCTTCACTCAACAATGGTGGAATCTTCAATACTACTCCAATTTAGACTCAAAAAAGGCTAGGGAACACTAATCTAACCTTAGAAACTTCAAACAAGACTCAGATCAACAAAATAATTTTGGGGTTTTCTCCAAAAACGATTTTGACTATTTTTTTGTATAAATAAACCCAAGACTAGAATCGTTGGAACGAATCTAAGCTCAGTACTGATACCAAATGATGTAATTCTCACCATGAATTACGGATAAAATATGGAAATTAAAGACAAGATATAAAAATAGATAGATAGACCCAAAAAGAGGAAACAAAAAGCAACCAAAAGGTATATTAAACCTTAAGACCTCAATTCGTTAATCCTACAAGAAATACCTAACTCTTACGAAGACCTCGAGGGAATTGAATTCACCTCGCAACCCACGTTTCTAAGCAATAGTAAACGAAAGCTTGTACCAAGCTCTCAACACTCATACAACAGTTTAAAATATCAATATTCAAAATAGTCTACCTAAAGAAGACCCCAAACTAGCTATTTATAGTTTTAGGCATCTATTATATAAGAGGCCCAAAAGTGGCCCAAAAAGGATAGAGGGCAAGCTGGTTCGTGCTCGCATAATGAACTCAGCAAGTTGCCAACTAGGTTGGCAATGTGACCCTTCCTTGGAAGCATTCTATAACTTTCGTTGATCTGGGGACCTCGCCCAACCCATTGGACGATTCGCCAAACGGCTCCTGCTCATCTAAAGTGGAAGTTTCTTCAACTGGCTTCCCTTCACTTCCCCAAGCGATCTTCAAAACATGGAACCCCATCTTTGCCATCAATACAAGCTCAAGGACATCTGACTTCATGAACAAACCTTGCATTCTATGAAGACCTTGAGCTTGACTTTGAGTGAACGACCTTGGTGCAATCTGAATTGCATCAGCACTCAACAACTTACTCACGAATCTTTCACGGTCTTGTAAGCTCAAGTAAGCCTTTGAACTTAAGATCGCTAAGAGAATGCAAAGAAAGACACAAGAGCTTTGATAGAAGGCTTTCTATTGCTTTGTGGAATGATTTACACTTTGTTGGACGATTTACAAATGAGAGGCCTTCTATTTATACTACTTCCTAGGGGCCTAAGTGTAAATAATATTTACTTTACAAGTTCCTACAATATTTACACTTTATTCCTATTATAGAATTCTCTCCTATTCTAGAGAATTCCAAATCCTTCTTGGAAAATATCTTGTCCCTCTTCTAGAATTCTCTACTAGTATAGAGAATTCTAAGGCTTTCTATGATATTTTCTAAGGCATTCTAGAGTTTTCCAAGGAAAGATCTAGGGAATTCTAGAGTTTTCCACTAACCTCTCCATAACTCTAGATTCTTCCTACATATTTTATGATAAATTTGAAGGGCAAAGTGGTGAGTCATGACACTCTCCCCCACTTGTTGATGCGACGACCGTGTCACATTGCTGCTACATGGAAAACCGAGTCTTGTCTTCTTGTATGAGTCACCAGTAGTCCATTGACTCGATAAATGACATCGTGCAACTCCCTTAGTTGCTTCCTTATCTCTTCTAGCTCAGTCTTATATTCTACCTTCTTCCTAGGAGTCAAGCACCTTGGCGGCTCCCCTAGAATCATGGCCTCGTTATCTTCTAGAAAATTCTCCATGCATAGTGGCAAGGACTATTTATCACCAATTTCTTCTTCTGAACTTGCAATGGTGGCTACCAATGTTGAATCCTTCTTCTTAAGGCCTCTCACGAGCTGTATGGCCGTTAGTCGAACTTGTCCTTCCATTGTTGGTACCTTAACCAGGGGTACCATACATGATCCTTCTTGCTCCATGACCAATAGTTGTTGGAGGTAAGAATTGATCACTACGTTACACTTCGGGAAGAACTCTTGCCCATGTATTATGTCAAAGAGGTCCAAAGGAGCGACTGTGAAGTTGGTTTTACCTTGACACTCGCCTAGCGTGATTCTTACTCCATGCGAGACTCTACACACTGGAGTAGATGGTGCATTGACCGTCCGGAGTTGGGCGTTACTTGGACTGTAACTCAGCCCCAACCTTGTCATTACCCTCTTGGTCATGATATTCGCCTCTGCACCCATGTCGACCATAGCACGAGCTGGTCTTCCATTAATTGTGATGTCGACATACTGCGCGTCATATTCTCTTGGCTTCCCTGGCTACTTTGTGATAGCTCCGCATAGCCCTATCAAGCCCAACTGCATCATCTCTCCACCTTGTCTATGCATCCTTCTCCTTATGCAACACCAAGGCTCTTCAGTTCACGGCACTTTGTATAGCCATGCATCCCACCGCATATGTAGCAACCATTTCTTTTGGTTGTTTCTACCTTCTTTTGTGTATCATCAAGATGTTGAGACATCTTGCCATCAGACCTATAGGTACCATAATCCTTGGGTTGTGACTGCTGGTCCTTGATTTTGCCACGATCTCCCCCACCTTTGTCATCACTACCTTTCATCTGCTCTACTCTGACTCTGTTGGGCTTTTCATACCTGAAGTCTGTCAAAGCATCGGCCTGTGTGATGTCTTCATCGACTGTCCTGACCTGTCAGCATTCCAACTCCGCCATGGCCCAATTTTGCAGCCCATCGATGAAGTGGAACAACACATCTTCATCCGCAAGGTACGGAATCTGAAGCATGAGGGTGGTGAACTCCTTCAAATATGCTTGTATGCTTCCCTTCTACTTCAGCTCCCTAAACTTATGCTTTACCTCATAGATGGCGTTGTTAGGGAAGAAAGACTTCTTGAATTCTACTCGGAATTGCTCCCAAGTGTTGATGGAGCAAATCCCCTTCCTTATTTTCGACTCTTTACTCCTCCACCATAGCATGCCCATCTCCGAAAGATACAACACGACAGTGTTGATCTTGTTTTCGTCGCTCTTCACTCGGCTACACATGAAGTAATTTTCCATGTGCCATAAGAAATTTTTCACCTATTGTGCGTCATAGATGCCTTTTGAACATAAGTGGATTGAGAGCCTCAACCTTGGCCTCCCTATCTCGTTCAAACGAAGATGATCCTACAACTTCTACGCCCTCCTTGAGTTCTTTCATCTTGGCCTTCATGGTCTCAATCGTGCTTAACGCCTCCATGAGCAGACACTTCAAGGAAGTGATGACCTCCTTCATTTCAAACTCGGCACGCTGGCGGCCTTTCAACTCCTTGCGGATGTTGTCGTTCTCCTCAAGGGTGAAGTCCTCTAGAGTCTTAAACTTTCCATTGACCTCGTTCAAACGCCGGCCTAATACCTCCACAGCCTTCCTCACCATTTCAACCCTTGCGACCCATTTCTCTCCAACGGTGACGTCAATGGCCTCCTCACCATGTTCATCATCACTTTCTTCGGTGGTCGGAGGAGGGTGAGATGTTAGTGCCTCTCTTGATGTAGCGTTTAGCAGCATTTCTTCACTACTCTTGTGGTGCTTCTTTGACTTGCAGTTCTTCCTTCAACCATTCAGCCTGACATTGGTGGTGATAGCAGCGTTTACATCTCCTTCATTGGCCATTCCCTTAGTGACAAACCTTTTCTCTGATACCACGTTGTCACGGACTTAGGTCTCACTAAAGCTCCCTACAGCACTCGACAACTTACTCACGAATCTTTCACGGTCTTGTAAGATCAAGTAAGCCTTTGAACTTAAGATCGCTAAGAGAATGCAAAGAAAGACCAGAGAACTTTGAAAGAAGGCTTTGTATTTCTTTGTGGAATGCTTTACACTTTATTGGATGTTTTACAAATGAGAGGCTCTCTATTTATACTACTTCCTAGGGGCCTCACTGTAAATAATATTTACTTTACAAGTCCCTACAATATTTACACTTTAGTCGTATTCTAGAATTCTCTCCAATTCTAGAAAATTCCAAAGCCTTCTTGGAAAATATCTAGTCCCTCTTCTAGAATTCTCTACTAGTGTAGAGAATCTTAAGGCTTTCTAAGATATTTTCTAAGGCATTCTAGAGTCTTCTAAGGAAAGATCTACGAAATTCTAGTGTCTTCGACTCACCTCTCCATAACACTAGATTATTCCTCCTTATTTTATGCCAAATTTGATGGGCAAAGTGGTGGGTCATGACATAAGTCTATCTTTCAATTCTTGGAAAATTTTCTCACATGTTTCCGACCATAAGAACTTAACTTTCTTTTAGGTCAATGCCGTCAATGGAGAGACAATCAAAGAAAACCCTTCCATAAACCTTCTATAATAACCAGATATACCCAATAAACTTTGAATATTCGAAGAGGATAGAGATCTAGACCAACTCTTAACCACATCGATCTTCTTAGGTCCCACCTCAATACCCTTACCAAAAACAATGTGACCAAGAAAATCCACGTATCTTAAAAAAAATTGCATTTACTAAACTTTGCAAAGGGTTGTTGGTCCTTTAGGACTTGCAACACAATGCTCAAATGATTGGCGTGCTCATCATCACTCCTCGAATAAATCAAGATGTCATCGATAAACATAATCACAAACATGTCTAGATATTGTTAAAACACTCTATTCATCAAGTCCATAAATGCAGCAGAAGTAATAGTCAAACCAAACGGCATTACAAAAAACTCATATTGAACATACCGATTTTGAAAGACCGTCTTCGGAATGTCATCTTCTTTCATCCTTAATTGGTGATAACCAGATCGGAGGACGATTTTGGAGAACTAACTTTCACATTTGAGTTGACCAAATAAATCATCGATCTTTGGAAGAGGACACTTTTTTTAATTCTAATGTTGTTCAATTGCCGGTAGTCAACACACATTCGAAGTGAACAATCTTTCTTATGAACAATAAAAAATGGAGCACCCAATGGAGAGATACTCGGTCAGATGAACCCCTTATCCAACAAGTCCTTCAATTGCTCTTTTCATTCCTTAAAATCTATCGAAGCCATATGGTATTGAGGGATAGAGATGGGTTGCGTATCAGGGAGAAGGTGAATACCGAAGTCTATTTCCCTTTCGGGAGGAACACCGGGTAAATCATTAGGAAACACTTCAAAAAACTCATTAATAATGGGGACCGACTCAAGAGTAGGGGTTTCATAATCTCTATCCCTAACCCAAACAAGATGATAGACACAACCCTTAGAAATTATTTTTCTAGCTTTAAGACAAGAAACAAACTAACACTTAGGCATAGGATTTTATCATGCCTCAATTACTCTTAAGACGGCCAGGCACTCGATGCCCTAAAGGCCCGAGAGAACCAATATGTAACCTGTGCTTACTATGCATATAACTATGACAATCTTAAAGTTGTGACAAGTTCACATAGGATGCAGCGATACGAACCAACATAAGTAGACCCAAAGCATATATACAAGACTTGGTCGTTGAGGCCACAACTTGTTAAGAGACAAGATGCAACTGAACTATATACATTATTTTACAAAGCCTCTAAAATATAGAAAACCGTAGTTTAGGATGGGAAAAGGCCCCACCTTACCCTTAATTATCATACAGTAACAAAATAGGTGCCAAAGACTCGGTAAGCCTCGAATCAACTTGGAGCTTCACCAATAGTAGTTGACTACCTGTGCTCCTACTAAAGAGGTCTACTAGCTGGAGTACTTGTGCCTGGAGCATGAAATGCAGCGTCCCCTGTGAGGGACGTCAGTATGAAAAAATGTACTGAATATGTAAGGCAACAACATATGTAAGACAAGTCTCAAATGAAATCAAGTATCAGTATATAAGTGCACAAATCAGAACAAGAGACCACCTTTGCTTACTCTTATGAGATAATATATGTTACATTCATTTCCTTACTTTTCTGTGTGTTATAATCTTTATAAGGCATCTGATACAAATGACCAGCTGATTAGTGATAGAAGAGGATAACCCATGCTAGGCATTTTAACCCCTGGGATACTGTCCACATAATTACAAAAATGGGAATCAGCCCATGCTAGGCATTTTAACCACTGGGATGCTGTCCCCATAATTAAAAAGAATTGGAATCGGCCCATGCTAGGCTTTCACCCCTGAGATGCCACCTTTCTATAATAATTGGGATCGAACCATGGTAGGCATTTGCCCCTGGGCTGCCACCCATAAATATACAGATTGCTTCACTTAGTTTCTTTAATCTTTGAGATTGTTGTTTTGTTGGTGATAATCATTATTGAGCTTTGGAACCACAGACTAGTAGTAGAAGATATGAGAATAATAACTTTAAAGGAGTGAAAATGACATAAGGAGCTATGTAACATCAATAGATTACTTATGAGCATAAATGGCACAATTGACTTCAATTGACTAAGAGTAGAATTCGCCAAGCTTGCTGTTGCGAATACCATTTCTATACTAGCACATAGGAGGATAATTATGCAAATGTACAGTAATGAATATATAATGAACTAATTCGACACACTAGGAAGAGGGAAAAAATATTGTTAACTATTTGGAGATCGTACGCTGCCACTATGTTTCCTTTATGAGGAATAGAACTTAGGAAATTCACATCATTGTTATTTATCACAAATATCAGATTTTATGCCAAGGAATATGGAATAAAATAGCCTTACATACCTCGCTATACAAATCAAAAAGTATGACTTAAGCTCCTTCTCCCTTTTCGGTATGGGTAACACCAGATTCCATGTTAAGATCACATGGTCTATGTCAGTTAAGGCTTATTCCTACACAATAAAAATATGAACAAGAATATGAATGATGGCCTCAATATATTTACTTATGATGGGTGGGATTTATTGGATCTTATTCATGCATTGCACAAGTAAGCTTTAAGGTTGTTTATGAAGTGCTTATTTTATGATGATTTTGACTATGTTGATTATGTTTATGACTTATGCTCTCTAAACTCTCAATGATGTTTAAACTTAGTAAATTGCATACATTCAAATGAAATGTCCCTTTTAGCATGTCTTCAAATGTTTTATGCATGGCTATCATACTTAGTGCATTTTTGTACTAACGCTTAACTTTCCTACAGTTTTTCCAAGTGTAGGGTCCGGTTCTCAAGGCGATCACCGTTGTGGCTAAGCTTAGAATTTGCTCATTTCTCCTAGCTTGTGGTGAGTCCTCATGATTCGAGGACGGATGTTTCACCTGTAGTTTCTTTCTTGTATTTCCTTTTTTGACTAGGTTGTATGGGTTGTGTCCCGTTTTGTATTCGAATATTGTAATATATGGCTATGTTGAGACTAAGAGTCTAGACTTCCACTTTTTCTTTAAATGAAAAATTTAGACTTGGAATTAAAATGCATTTTTACTCTTATTGTTCTATTGCTTATGTTATGATATGCTAAGTGGCTTGTATGGAGTCCTTCGGGGTTCTATATGCCATGTTACATCTAGGGGGTACCCCTGGGTCGTGAAAAACTTGGTAATTAGTGCACAAGGTTTAGAATGATTATAGGATTATGTCTCATAAGCCACGTCTAGTAGAGTCTTGTTCATGAGTGTGAAGCGTGCCACATTTATTAATGAGAAGCTACAAGATGCTTAGGAAATTCCATTTCTTTCATTACTATTAAGTCGTGCGATAGAGTTTAACACTATAAGGTCTTTCTTCTAATCCTGTTTCGATGGTCTACAGGATATAACTACTCGAAGGGATTTCTCTAGAAGGAACGAGGATGACAATGTGAATGAAGGAGCTCTTCCTCAAGCTCCTCGAGCTGCTCATGCTCCGATTGATCCCTTGGTCGAGAATGTTACTCATGCGGAGTTTAGGGAAACTTTGCAAGTTATGGCTCAAGCCATGACGACTCAAACCAATAGAGAGATGATTCCTCCCATGAACCCTAATGTGAATTTCGCGGCTTCAAGAGTGAGGGATTATTTTATAATGAACCCTACGCAGTTTTATGTCTCCAAAGTGGAAGAGGATCCTCAAGAATTTGTAGAAGAGGTTTATAAAGTACTTGCTATCATGGGGGTGACTTCGGTAGAGAAAGTGGAGTTAGCCGCTTACCAATTAAAAGGTGTTTCTCAAGTGTGCTATAATCAATGGAAGGACGGTAGGCCGGTAGGCCGGTAGGATCGGGTCCCATAGATTGGGAAGTGTTTAAAGCGGCGTTTCTTGATAGGTTGTTTCCCCGAGAGTTGAGGAAAGCTAAGCTGGAAGAGTTCATTAACCTTCGTCACGGAGGTATGAGTGTGAAGGAGTATGCCTTAAAGTTTATTCAATTGTATAAGTATGCTCCAACTATGGTAGAAGATACAAGGAATAGGATGAGTAGGTTTTTGACGGGCGTGTCCGACTTGGTAGTCAAAGAATGTCGTACGGCAATGCTCCATCATGATATGGATATCTCACGTCTTATGGTGTACGCCCAACAAATGGAGGATGAGAAACTCAAAGAAAAGAATAGGGAGGTGAAAAGAGCTAAGACCGGTGATAGGAACTTCTCCAATGCTAGGTCTGATGGACAAGGTCGACCAAGGTTTAAACAAAGGTTTTCCAACTCTATACCTCAAGTACGTAATGGTAGTGGTTCTTATGTGGCTATATCTACTTGTACGAAGTGTGGAAGAAAACATGATGGTAAGTGCCTAGTTGGCACAGATGGTTGCTATGGGTATGGAAAAATTGGTCACAAAATGAGAGATTGTCTGATTCTTATGGCTAAGAGAAGAGAGGGCAAGCAAGCTCCTCCTAGTGGTTCAAAATTAAATGCTCCCAAGCAAAACCGCTATAATGCTCTCCAAAACCGAGGTGAATAAGAGAGTTCTCCGGACGTGGTGACAGGTATGTTAAAAGTTTTCCATATAGATATGTATGCTTTGTTAGACCCCAGTGCTACTTTGTCATTTGTGACGTCATATGTAGAAATGACATTTGATATGGTGTTGTTAGAACCTTTTTCTCTCTCTACACCCGTTGGTGATTCGGTGGTGGCTAAGAGGATTTAAAGAAGATGCCCCGTTTCCCTATCCCATAGAGTTACTCTTATTGATTTGGTAGAGCTTGACATATTAGATTTCAATTTTATACTTGGTATGATTTGGTTGCACTCTTGTTATGCGTCGATTGATTGTAGAACTCGGGTAGTCAAGTTACAATTCCTGAATGAACCTATCCTTCATTGGAAGGGGGGAAATTCTATGCCTAAGGGTCAGTTTGTCTCATGTTTGAAGGCTAGAAAGATGATCTCCAAGGGTTGAGGGATGTATATTCCGAGACCCCTTCTCTTGAGTCGGTCCCCGTTGTAAATGAGTTCCCAGCATTGTTCCCAGATGATCTACTCGGTATTCCTTCCGAATGGAAAATAGACTTCGGTATTGACCTTCTCCCTGATATGCAACCTATCTCAATTCATCCTTATAGAATGGCCCCAGCTGAGTTGAAAGAGTTGAAAGAATAGTTGAAAGACTTGTTAGATTAAGGCTTCATCCGGCCAAGCATCTCTCCTTGGGGTGCTCTGGTGTTGTTTGTAGAAAAGAAAGATGGGTCTCTTAGTATGTGTATTGATTATCGATAATTGAACAAAGTCACCATTAAGAACAAGTATCCTCTCCCAAGGATAGATGATTTGTTTGATCAATTGCAAGGGGCAAGTTACTTCTCAAAAATTAACCTTAGATCGGGTTATCACCAATTAAGGGTGAGGGGTGACGACATTCCAAAAATGGCTTTTAGAACCCGGTATGGTCACTACGATTTCTTGGTTATGTCTTTTGGGTTGACTAATGCTCCGGTGGCATTTATGGACTTAATGAATAGAGTCCTTCGACAATACATTGACATTTTTGTGATTCTGTTCATTGATGATATTTTGATGTATTCGAGGAGTGAAAATGAACATGTGAACCATTTGAGAATTGTATTGCAAGTTCTTAAGGACCATCTACTTTTTGCGAAGTTTAGTAAGTGTGAATTTATGTTTAGGTCTGTGGCTTTCCTTGGTCGCATTGTGTCTAGTAGGGGTATTCAGGTGGATACCAAGAAGACGGATGTAGTCAAGAGTTGGCCTATACCTCTATCACCGACAGACATTAGAAGCTTTTTGGGTTTGGCCGGTTAATATAAAAGATTTTTCTAGGGGTTTTCTTCCATTGCTTCTCCGATGACGGCTTTGACTCAAAAGAAGGCTAAGTTTGTGTGGTCGAAAGCTTGTGAAAATTTTTTCCAGGTGTTGAAAGATAGACTTACTTCTGCTCTGATGTTAACTTTACCGGAAGGTATGAATGGTTTTGTGGTGTATTGTGATGCCTCTAGAGTTGGGTTGGGATGTGTGCTTATGCAAAATGGTAAGGTGATTGCCTATTCTTCAAGGCAACTTAAAGTCCATGAGAAGAATTATCCTATCCATGACCTTGAATTAGCGGCGGTTGTGTTTGCCTTAAAGATTTGAAGACATTATTTGTATGGGGTTCATGTAGATGTGTTCACCGATCACCAGAGCTTAGAATATGTGTTTAGTCAAAAGGATTTGAATCTTCGACAAAAAAGGTGGCTTGAATTATTAAAGGATTATGACATGAGTGTTCTTTATCACCCCGGCAAGGCCAATGTGGTAGTGGATGCTCTTAGTAGATTGTATATGGGAAGTGTTGCTCATGTAGATGATGATAAGAAAGAATTGGTTCGGGATATTCATAGGTTGGCCCGGTCGGGGTGTTCAATTAGTGGATTCCACCAAGGGCGGTGTCATGGTCCATAATGGATCTGAATCGTCCTTTCTGATGGATGTGAAATCTAAGCAAGGCTTTGATCCTATTTTGGTTGAGTTGAAAGAGGTGGTACTTAAGAAATTCGTCGAGGCTTTCTCCCAAGGGGGAGATGGTGTACTTAGATACCAAGGTCGTTTATGTGTTCCTAATGTTGATAATTTGAGAGAGCTAATCTTGTAGGAAGCTCATTGTTCTCTGTATTCTATTTATCCGGGAGCCACCAAGATGTACCGTGACTTGCGGGAGGTCTATTGGTGGAATAGGATGAAGAAAGATATCATGGAGTATGTGGTGAAATGTCCTAATCATCAACAAGTTAAGGTTGAGAATCAAAGGTTGGGAGGCTTATCCCAAGATATAGGTATCCCCACTTGGAAGTGGGAAGAGATAAATATGGATTATATTGTGGGTTTTCCCCGTACCCGAAGGCAACACAATTCTATTTGGGTCATTATAGATCGAATGACAAAATCGACTTATTTCATACCCGTCAAGGTTTCTTTTTTGGCGAAAGACTATGCCAAGTTTTACGTCAGAAACATAGTGAAGTTGCATAGGGTTCCCTTATCCATTATTTCTGATCGAGGTACTCAATTTACTTCAGATATTTGGAAGTCATTCCAAAAAGGTCTTGGCACTGGCAAGCGGAACGTACCATCCAAATATTGGTGGATATATTAAGGGCATGTATAATTGGCTTCAAGGGTAATTGGGATGACCACTTGCCATTAATATAATTTACCTACAATAATAGCTATCACTCAAGTATCGGTATGGCCCCCTTTGAAGCCTTGTATGATAGGAGATGCAGGTCTCCCGTTGGTTGGTTTGAGGTAGGTAAAGTTGCCCTACTAGGTCCTGAATTAGGTTATGAGGCCATTGAGAAAGTCCGACTCATTAGAGAGAGGTTGAGGACGGCCCAAAGTCGGCAAAAATCTTATGCCGATGTTAAAAGAAGGGATTTAGAATTTGAGGCTAATGATTGGGTCTATCTAAAAATCTCACCTATGAAAAGTGTGATGAGGTTTGGCAAGAAGGGAAAGCATAGTCCCCGGTATGTGGGCCCATACCAAATTTTAAAACGTATTGGGAAAGTTTCCTATGAGTTAGACTTGGAAAATGAGTTGGCTCTGGTGCATCCGGTGTTTCATCTTTCCATGCTCAAGAAGTGTATTGGAGATCCAACATCCATTATTCCCTTAGAAGGTTTGGGGTTGATAAGAGTCTTTCGTATGAGGAAGTTCCGTAGAAATTCTAGACCAGCAAGTTAAAAGGTTGAGAAACAAGGAAATAGCTTCCGTGAAGGTTTTATGGAGGAATCATATAGTTGAGGGTGCTACTTGGGAGGCCAAGGCCGATATGAAGTCCCGCTATCCTCATCCTTTTCCTTCTACTCCTACCCTAGATTGAGGTAAGTAGTTCCTCTTGAGTTTTCCTTGTTTTGGGAGTCATGTGTGTTATATGAGTTTTTACATCATTCCCTAATGTTATGCATGTTCTTGAGAAAGAAATATATGTTTAGTAAGAAAATGAGTTTTATGATTGATTTTTCCTCATGTTGTTGTGCATTGAGTAAGAGTTGCCTAAATACTTTATGAGATGAGTTGTGAACATGCTTTAGTTATGCTTTTTGAAAATATGTTGCACAAAGGCTCCATGAAATTGTGTTGAGCATGCTTTTAGTTGGAGAAGGTAGTTCCTCCAATGAATATGTGAAATGTTAAAATTTTCATGAATAATGGGTTGCTAGATGTAGTTCGTACTCCCCTGTGATACATTGATTATGTTTGAGTTGGAGTTAAAGTTTCCTCCTTTAAATTGTGCATTATTTTGATACTTGCATGCATGATAGGCTGCTAGTCTTAAGTGTTTACTTCCATAAAGTGTCTAGCTCGTCATTCGAGGATGAATGTTCCCAAGGGGGAGATAATTGTAACACCCCAGAAACTAGTAGGCTAAACTAGAGCTAGATGTCAGGGTTAGAGTCGTGAATAACTTCCCGTACTTAAAATAAAGGTTTTCGTGTTAGAACTACAAGGTACGACCCCCAAGGACCAACCATGGGTCCTTGAGGAAGACCTTAGAAAATTTCCTGGACAGAGACCCACGAAGGGGACCTACGCCCCGTAGGTCCATCCACGCCCGTGGGTGAGGAGTCGTGGGTGGAGGTCCCACGAACAAAGTCCCAAAACCAAACCACGGTTCACCAGCACGCCACATAGGTCAATCTACGAACCGTGGTCGTGCTGTCGTGGGTCATGGCCTGGAGACAATTTTGGGGAATTAGTTAGGGATACTTTGGGGTTTTCCGATTTTAGTTATATTAAGTGGTGTCGTTTTAGTCTAAATTAAACCACCTATATAAGGATTTTAGACCTCTAAACTAAAGCATCCAAATCATTATTTCTAAATTTTCAAAGGAACTCATCCTCTCAAAAAATTCTCTCTCTAGAACTCAAGGAAGAAGACGAAGGAAGTTGGGGCTAGGGTTTCAAGAAAGCAAGGTTTTTCGCTCAAATTCATAGGGATTCATTGCTAAGGTATGGTAGCTCTTCATCCATGGATATAATTCATCCATGGAGTCCCTTCAAATTCAATTTCAAAACTAAAAATTCTCCAAAAGTTAGGTTTGACTTCAATCTCATGGATTCCTTTCAAATTCATTTATAATGATTGAATTATGTCTTATTATGAATAAATTGATTATTTTACATCGTTTTATGTTGAATTCCCCAAGAATCCATGAATTTCCCTATTTTCCCAATTGTGACATTGTAATGTGGGTATTGATTGATGAGTAGGGAATGTTGTAGAATTATGCATTTGTAGTGATTTAGCTACTTGAATTATGATTATATCCTTGTCTAATGTAGTGAATTCTAGATGTGCTGATTGAATATGATCTTTGATCCTTGAAAGGCAAAGTATGAGAATTATGTATGTTTATGAGATTTAAGTATATGCTTTATGAACACTTTGAGAGTGAAGTGTCTATGATTATGATGCAATTGTTATATTGTTGAAAGAGTGTCCTCACGTACACACCTATGCATGAATATGATATGATGTGAAAGGTTTTCTCATAATATGATGATTCTAATGTTGAAAGGCTTTCTCACCTAATTGAATCTAGGAGCTATCTTATGAATTATGTTGGATTGATTGTCAAGATATTCCTTCCTTCCATGATTATGAACTAAGTCAAGATTTAATATCTACTCCGTGGGAATTAATGCTTAGCATCGAGTGGATATTGATATGAGATGGGAGCCCTCACATTAGTTGAGGTCGGGTTTCTAGAAGCAATCTCTTAGGATGGAAGCCCTCAGGATAGTAGAGGCTGGGTTTCTAGAAGCAATCCCCTTATCCCATAAACTATGTGCCCTCATAGGTTAGTTAGCTAATGGATCTACCTAAGATAATTGAATCGTTCCACCTTAGGCAAGTAGGACAACCCTTTTCGGTGTGGGTAACACTGGATTCCATGTTAAGCTCACATGGTCTATTTCGGTTAAGGCTTATTCCCACACAATAACAATATGAACAAGAATATGAATGATGGCCTAAAGAGATTTACTTAGCATGGGTAGAATTTATGGTGTCTTATTCATGCATTGCACAAGTAAGCTTTAAGGTTGTTTATGAAGTGCTTCTTTTATGATGATTATGACTATGTTGATTATGTTTATGAATTATTCTCTCTAAACTCTCAAATGATGTTTAAACTTAGTAAATTGCATACATTCAAATGAAATGTCCCTTTTAGCATGTCTTCAAATGTTTTATGCATGGCTATCATACATAGTGCATTTTTGTACTAACGCCTACTTTTCCAACATGTTTTCCAAGTGTAGGGTCCGGTTCTCAAGGCGAACACCGTTGTGGCTAAGCTTGGAATTTTCTCATTTCTCCTAGCTTGTGGTGAGTCCTCGTTATTCGAGGACGGATGTTTCACTTGTAGTTTCTTTCTTGTATTTCTTTTTTGGACTAGGTTTTATGGGTTGTGTCCCTTTTTATATTCAAATATTATAATAGATGGCTATGTTGAGACTTAAAGTCTAGACTTCCGCTTTTGTTTTAAATGAAAAGTTTAGACTTGGACTTGAAAAGTCTTTTTACTCTTATTGTTCTATTGCTTATGTTATGATATGCTAAGTGGCTTGTATGGAGTCCTTCAGGGTTCTGTACACCATGTTACATCTAGGGGATACCCCTGGGTCATGACAGAGAATGTATGTTACAGTCATTACTTTACTTTTCTGTGTTTTATAATCTTTATAAGGCATCTAATACAAATAACCAGCTGGTAGAAGAGGATCACCCATGCTAGGCATTCTAATCCTGGGGATGTTGTCCTCATAATTACACAAATTGGGATCGTCCCATGCTAGGCATTTTAACCTCTAGGATTCTGTCCTAATAATTACACAAACTGGGATTGGCCGTTGCTAGGTTTTCTCCCCTGAGTTTCCACCCTTCTATACAAATTGGGATCGACCCATGCTAGGCATTTGCCCTTGGGCTGCCACCTATAATTATACAAATTGCTTCATTAGTTTCTTTAATATTTGAGATTGTTGTTTTGGTTGTAATAATCAGTATTGAGCTTTGGAACCACAGACTAGTAGTAGAAGACATGAGAATAATAACTTTAAGGCAGTGACAATGACATAAGGAGCTATGTAACATCAATGGATTACTTATGAGCTTAAATGACACAATTGACTTCAATTGACTAAGAGTAGAATTCACCAAGCTTGTTGTTGCGAATACCATTTCTATACTAGCACATAGAAGGATAATTATACAAATGTAGAGTAATTAATATATATAGAAGTAATTCGACACACTAGGAAAAGGGGAAAAATATTGTTAGTTATTTGGAGATTGTACGCTGCCACTATGTTTCCTTTATTAGGAATAGAACATAGGAATCCACTTCATTGTTATTTATCGCAAATATCAAATTTCAAGCCAAGGAATATGGAATCAAATAGCCTTACATACCTTGCTATACAATTCAAAAAGTATGACTGAAGCTCTTTCTCTTCAGATTACTAATCTAAAATAAAATAAGTTGTAATATTAGTATTAGTAGCTAATCAACCAATTTGAGCTACTTGATCTCACCAAAGTAGTAACCAAGTAGTAAGCATGCAATTTATCTAGCCAATCTTTTCTTTCCCCCCCCCCCTTTCCCTTTAATCGTGTCTATATACTATACAACCTTCGTATCAGGTCCTCTCCAAAACTCCTTGCAATATTTAAGTCCTTTAACGTCTCCATTACTTCTCTACACATCCAGTTACATCCCTTATCATAATAAACATAAAACATTCCTTAAACTTAATAATGTAATAGAATCAATATTAATCATGGTTTCTGATCACCAGCACTTGAAGAGCTAACATTACTTTTAAAATGCTCAAACGAGCTCATAATTGAATTGGAAGGGGACTCCCCTCCATGGCTGTCCCAACATGGACTAACCACCAGCACATCCTCCCCAATATTAAACCATGTAAAAGGAACAATTTCCAACTCACTAACACATACCAAATGTCCTAATTAACTCAAGCACAAGAGGGAGAAAATTGCATTATCTTACCTTGTTGGACAGAACTACCACTTACTAAGACTTGAATTCATCAAGATCAAGGTTATCCTCCTCAACTTGTCTTAACTTATACCTTCCAATAGCTTGAACTCCCAAATATTCAAGAACCCTAATGGTATTTAATGGTTGTTGTATGAATCTAAGAGAGAGAAGAGAGAAAGGTCTAGAAATCATATTTTTGTCAAAGTAAATAAATAGTTGGAAGAAGATGATATAAATCCTTTTTAAAGGGACCTGCTTTGGCCGACTTTCTCAATGATTTTGGGCCATAATTTATCAAGTAGGTTATCCACCTACTTGGACTTTTCACTTGGGCCTTTTTGGACTTTAGAATATTGGGGCTTGGCTGTCCATTTTCTCCTTATTCTTCGACTCAACTTGGGACAGATTAAGCAAAGTAGGTGGTAGTGTACTTGGCCCAAATACATGGTCAAAAGAGTCTTTGTAGGTGATGCACCTACTTGGTCCCTTGGGGTGGTAAATAAGCAAAGTAGGTGATGCACTTACTTGTCACCTAGTAGCTTAGTTAAGTCAAGCAAACAACTCACTTATTTTATTTCATTTTCTAAATCTTACTTCTTTTTGCTTTAACTTCACACTTCACCTTAAACATTAAGCTCAAATACGACCTTACTATCTCGAGTTAAATGCTTTCATTGGAGTTGACTTGGTGTATACATGCTGAAACGTGATAGGCAAACAATACATTCCAATCTATTTTAAACCAACGCTACTCATCTAAGAAATATGGTCCCTCACCTATACCATAAGTCTATGTAAAGTGTCATATGAATAAAAGAAGCATATGGAGAATACATGGCGTTACATATTTCTCCCTTCCCACTCTAGGATGGGCTTATATGAAAAACTGAAACTTGACCACTCGGGTTCTATATTCAATAGAAGCATAACAAAAATGGAGCCAATCCATACCAAGAATAATATCAAAAGCTATCATATCAAGGTCTACAAGATCAACATTAGTGACTCTATGGGATAAGGAGACGAGACAACTTCTATAGACTCTCTTAGCCACAATAGATTCACCAATAGGTGTAGACACAAAAAAATGGTCTATCAACACATCCGGAGAAACATCAAACCTCATAGCGACATATGACTTCACAAAAGACAAGGTAGCACTAGGATCTAGCAAAGCATAGACATCAAGATGAAAGACTTTCAACATACCAGTAACAACATCGGGAGAACCCTCTTAATTATGACATGTTTGAAGTGCATAAAATCAGTTTTGCATTAGAGCACTCGAACCTGAGCCACTAGGCAGCGCTTGCCTACCATCTTTTCCCTTGTCCATTCTAGATGGACAATTATCTCAAGCAATGACCACTTTTGCCACAACCAAAGCAATTATCCATACCCATCAAGCTTTTTCTCAGATGACTCTTGCCACACTTTTGGCATGCGGAAACCAAAGAACCATTTCCACCACCAATTCCTCCTTGAGGCTTAGGGTTAGACACCTTATCTTTGTTGAACATGGAAGTCGGAGCATTGGAAGGGCCTTAACCTGAAAACATTTTTCGAAACCTAGAACGACCATGTCCATCGGTCCTTGAATGTGAAAAGTCACCATCGCTGGTTTTTCCCCTCTTTACCTCCCTGGACTTTTCCTTAAGTTTCTCCTCGTCAACTTGTTGACCATGAATCATTAGATGAGAAATGTACATTTCCTTGATGATCATTGTGGTATGACGTGCTTTAACCACAATCTCGGCCACTCCAAAAACACCGACCTCACCTACTTCAAACCAGCCTATGGGAGATCTACACCTCCTACTATAAAGAACCTCAAATGGAGCCATACCAATACTTGAATGATAGTTATTATTATATGCAAATTCAATCAAAGGCAAATGGTAATCCCAATTACCCTTGAAATCAATCACACAAGATCTCAACATATCTTCCAAAGTATTGATAATATGCTCTGCTTGCCCATCAGTTTGAGGATGAAAGGTCGTACTCAGCTTGACATGAGTACCAAGACACTTTTGGAAAGACTTCCAAAATTGAGAAATAAATTGTGTTCCACGATCAGAGATAATGGATAGGGGCACTCTTTGCAACCTAACCATTTCCCTTAGATACAACTTAACTTAATCTTCCACCGAATAATAAACCTTGACGGGAAAGAAATGAGTCGAATTTGTTATACGATCCACTATAACCCAAATAGAGTCATGTTATCGCCGAGTGTAGGGTAATCCCACAATAAAGTCCATATTCACATCTTCCCACTTCCAAGTAAGAATGCTAATATTCTGGGACAAACCTCCCAACTTTTGATGCTCAACTTTCACTTGTTGATAATTAAAATATTTAGCCAAATTTTTTATAATATCCTTCTTCATCCCATTCCACCAATCGACCTCCCGCAAGTCACGGTACATCTTGGTGGCTCCCGAGTGAATGGAATATCGAGAACTTTGGGCTTCTGATAAAATTTTCTCTCAAAAGTCATCAACATTAAGAATACATAAAGGACCTTGATATCGAAACACACAATCTCCCCCTTGGGAGAAAGCCTCAATGGACTTTTTAAGCATCACTTCCTTCAACTCCACCCAAATTCGAGCAAGACCTTGCTTGGCTTTCACATCCGACATATACGAGAATTTTAAACCAATATGGAAAACAATAATGATGTCACTTGTATCAACCAACTGAACACCTAACTGAGCTAGTCAATGAACATCACGAACCAATTCATTCTTAATTTACTCGACATGTGCAACACTAGTCATGGACAATCGACTTAAGGCATCAACTAACACATTGGCTTTGCCGGATGATAAAGAACACTCATATAATAGTCATTCAAAAGTTCTAGCCATCTACCTGGCGAATATTTAGATACTTTTGCTTGAATACATATATAAAAATTTTGTGGTTGGTAACGACATCAACATGGACACCATAAAAATAATGCCTCCAAATCTTTAAGGCAAAAACAATTGCCGCTTGTTCCAAATCATGGGTTGGATAGTTCTTTTCATGAATCTTGAGTCGCCTTAAAGCATAAGCAATAAATTTCCAATTTTGCATAAGAAAACATCCTAATTAAATCCTTGAAGCATCACAAATAAGAATAAACCCATCAGATCCTTATGGTAAAGTCAACACCGGAGAGGAGGTAAGTCTATCTTTCAATTCGTGAAAACTCTTCTCACATTCTTCCAAGCATAAGCACTTAACTTTCTTTTGGGTCGATGCAGTTAATTGAGAGGCAATCAAAGAAAACCCTTCCACAGACCTTCTATAATATCCAGCAAAACCTAAAAAACTTTGAATATCCTAAGGGAATAGAGGTCTATGCAGACTCTTAACCACATCCGTCTTCTTAGGATCAACCTCAATACCATTACCAGAAACCATGTGGCCAATAAAATCCATGGATATGAACCGAAACTCGTATTTACTAAACATTGCAAATAGTTTATGGTCTTGGAGGACTTACAACACAATCCTCAAATGATCAGCTTGCTCATCCTCACTTTGTGAGTAAATAAAGATTTCATCAATAAAAACAATCATAAACACATCAAGATATTGGCTAAACATGTAACACCCCATATTCGAAATAGGGTGTTATGTTAGACTTCAGGAAAATTGTAGATGGCACTACGAGGGCCACCCACGGCCTGTAGATGGGACCACGGACCGTAGGTCTGGTTCATGGATGGCCCTGCCAAAAGTTTGTTTGAAGGATCAGGACCACGGCCTGACCAACGGACCGTAGGTCAGACCACGGTCCGTAGTTCACTGGCCCAAAATCAAGTTCCTGATCCCAACGACGGTCCACCAGGATGGGCCGTGGGTCAGTCCATGGTCAGTCGACTGGGGTCCATCGGTGGTGGGCTGGATGTTATTTTTAGGGGCAGTTGGGTCTTTTCCTAATTACTTAACTCCTACACTATGTCGTTTTTACCTACAGTAAGGCCCCTATATAAGTATTTTCAACCCCCAAATTAGTTCATTCACTTCATTCTTCCAAAATCACAAAAGAAGATGATTTCTCCTCTCTAAAATATTTCTCTCTAGAAACTTGAAGAAGAAGAACAATTCAACCTAGGGTTTCAAGTCAACTCTCAATTCCTCCATTAAAGGCTAACATTTGGATTCAAGGTATGATAGTTTTCATCCATGGAGTTCCCAAATTCCTTTATTTCCAAAGTTAGAAATCCGCAAGTGAGTTAGGATTTTCTTCAATTACCATGGGTTCTTTTGATTATTAATTATATGATTGAATTATGATTTTTTATGCATGAATTGATGAAATGTTATGATTTTATGAGGATTTCCCCCATGAACCCATGTAATCCCTTATGTTTTCAAGTTATGAATCATATGATGTGATATTTGATCTTAAAGGAAGAGTTTTATGAAATTAAGCATGTATTACTATCTTTACTTGAATTTTATGATGAAATCCATATCTAACCCATATTTTATAAGCATTGATGATTGAAAGTGGGTTTTGACCTCAAGAGATAAATTATGGACTTATGTATTTTCTTATGAAATCTAAGCAAATGTATTAAAGATGCTTTGAGAGTAAAGTATCAATGATGATGTTGTTGTTGTGTTGTTGAAAGGACATTCTCATAAATACATATAAGCATGACCGGAAAGGTTTTCTCACATGGAAAGGATTCTTAGGTTGAAAGGCTTTCTCACCTAAATGAATCAAAGACTAAGAGCTATCCTAATGAAAATAGCTTGGATTGGTTATTCTAGGATGCCTTTCCATGGATAATAAGAACAAGTAGGAAATAACTATTCCATGGGATTTATTCTTAGTACCGAGAGGATATTGAGATGGAAGCTCTCCTGTTAGTAGAGACTGTATTTCTAGAAGAAATCTCCTTATCGCTTACCTATGTGCCCCCATAGGATAATTGTCTTAGATAGACATTATCTAGTGGATCCACTTCAGCTTGAAGTTCATGGTTCTACCTTGGAAAGTAGGGTAATATTTCTCGGTGTGGGAGACACCGGGGGATCATGTTAATGCTCACATGGTCTCTATATCGGTTAAGGCTAATTCCCCACGTTAACTATGAACTAAGGTTACTTCAAGAAGTATCTCACATGAGTTCAAAAGTTTTAAAGATGATTTTAGCTTGCATTGACCTTGGTTTTATGACTTATGTTTTCTAATCCCTTATGTCATGTTTTAGCTTGGTCAATTGCATGTCATGAAATGACATGTCCCCTTTAACGTGATTTAAATATTTTATGCATGGCTATCATACTTGGTACATTATGTTGGACTAACGTATACTCTTGCCTACATTTTCCCCAAATGTAGGGTCCGACAGTCAGGGTATTCAGTTTCTTGGCTAGTGGTTGAGTTTGAGAATTCCGAGCTTTGGTGAGTCTTCATGCTTCGAGGAACGAGTTTTATTATTTTCAGCTTCATTCATGTATTTCTCTTTTGGACATGATGTATGGGCTAGACCTAATTTCATTCTATTGTATTAGATGGCTACTATAAGATAAGTGTTTTAGACTTCCGCTTTTCTTTTATAAAATGTTTTGGACTTGGACTATTGTTTTACTCTCATTGTTTTATTTCTTATATTATGAGAACTAAGTGGCTTGTATGGAGTCCTTTGGGGTTTTATACCCCATGTTACATCTAGGAGGTACCCCTGGGTCGTGACAAACTTGGTAATTAGAGCACAAGTTTTAGAATGGTCCTACGATGTCTCATAAGACACGTCTAATAGAGTCTTGTTCATAAGTGATAAGCGCGCCACATTTATGAATGAGAGGCTACAAGATGATTAGGAAACTCCACTTCTTTCATTACTTCAAATTCGTGCGATAGAGTTTAACTCTATAAAGTCTCTCTCCTAATCCTTATCCTATGTTCTTCAGGTATGGCTACTCGAAGAGCTTATGCTAGAAGGAATGTGAGGGAGAATGAGGAACAAGAAGATCTTCCCCAAGCTCCTCAAGTTTTGGTTGATCCCCTTGCCAAGCAAGTGTCTAATACGGAGTTTAGGGCTGCTTTTCAAGTACTGGCTCAAGTGGTGACGGCCCAAGCCAATAGGGAGGTTACGGTTCCCATGAACCTAAATGAGGGTACGATGACTTCTATAGTGAGGGACTTCACTAGGATGAATACTCTGGAGATTAAAGGTTCTAAGGTTGAGGAATATCCTCAAGAGTATATTGATAAGGTCAATAAGGCTTTGATGATCATGGGAGTTACGCCGGTGGAAAAGGTGGAGTTGGCCGCTTATCAACTAAAAGCAGTGGCTCAAACATGGTATAACCAATGCAAGGAAGGGAGACAGGAAGATGCGGGTCCTCTTGATTGGAGAAGTTTAAAGCAACTTTTCTTGATAGGTCCTTTCCCCTTGAGATGAGGGAAGCAAAGGTGCTTGAGTTCATTAACCTCCGACAAGGAAGTATCAGTGTTAGGGAATATTCTCTAAAGTTCACTTAATTCTCTAAGTATGCTCCAACAATGGTTGCGGATTTAAGAACTAGGATGAGTAAGTTCATTTTGGGTGTGTCCGAAATGGTGGTTAAAGATTTCTGAACCGCCATGCTCATTAATGACATGGACATCTCTCGTCTCATGGTTCATGCACGACAAATTGAAGAGGAAAAACTTAAGGAAAAGTCTAGGGAGACAAAAAGGGCTAAGACCGGTGATGGAAATTTCTCTCATGCAAGGTCTGATAGACATTGTCGTCCTAGATTTTGAGAAAGGTTTTCCGGTCAAGATTCCTCCAATGCTCCTCCTAAGTTCAACAAAGATAGGGAGTCTTACCCTAAGACTTAAGGAGGAAATGGTAGTGGATCTTTATTGCCTAGGTCTACTTGTACTAATTGTGGAATGAAACATGAGGGTAAGTGCCTAGCCGGCACGGATGTTTGTTTCGATTGTGGTAAAATTGGTCACAGAATGAGGGATTGCCCAATGCTTGCGGCTAAAAGAAGAGAGGTCAATCAAGCTCCTCCTAGTGGTTTGGGTTCCAATGCTTCTAAGAAAAACTAATTCTATGCACTTCAGAGTCACGGTGAACAATAGGGTTCTCCCAATGTGGTTACCGGTATGTTGAAAGTTTTACAACTTTATGTTTATACTTTACTTGATCCTGGTGCTACCTTGTCTTTCATGACACCATATGTGGTTATGAGATTTGATGTCCTCCCTAATATATTGTTAGTACCTTTTTATGTCTCTACTGCTGTTGGTGATTCTATTGTGGCTAAGAGGGTCTATATAAAGTTTCTCGTTTCCTTGTCCCAGAGAGTTACTCTTTTTGACTTAGTAGAGCTTGATATAGTAGATTTTGATGTTATCTTGGGTATGTATTGGTTGTACTCATGTTTTGCTTCTATTGATTATAGAACTCGTGTAGTCAAGTTTCAGTTCCCGAATGAGCCTGTCCTAGAGTGGAAGGGGGGAAATTCTATGCCTAAGGGTACGTTTGTCTCTTGTCTTAAAGCTAGAATGATGATCTCTAAGGGTTGCATTTACCACCTAGTTAGGGTGAGAGATGTAGATTCTGAAACCCCTTCTCTTGAGTCGGTCCCCGTTGTTAAAGAGTTCCCAGAAGTGTTCCCAGATGATCTACTCGGTATTCCTCCCGAGCGGGAAATATACTTCGGTATTGACCTTCTTCCAGATACGCAACCTATTTATATTCCTCCTCACCGAATGGCTCCGGCAGAACATAAGGAGTTAAAAGAACAATTGAAAGATTTGTTGGATAACGGTTTCATCCGACCGAGTATCTCTCTATGGGGAGCTCCAGTTTTGTTTGTTAGAAAGAATGATGGTTCTCTTCGGATGTGTATTGAATATAGTCAGTTGAGCAAGGTGACAATTAAGAATAAGTATCCTCTCACAAGGATAGATGATTTATTTGACCAATATCCAGGAGCAAGTTATTTCTCTAAGATTGTTCTTCGATTAGGTTATCACCAATTGAGGGTAAGGGAAGATGACATTTCGAAGAAGGCTTTTCGAACTTGGTATGGTCATTATGAGTTTTTGGTAATGTCATTTTGGTTGACTAATGTTCCGGTGGCGTTTATGGAGTTGATTAATAGGGTGTTTAGATAATACCTTGACATGTTTGTAATTGTGTTCATTGATGATATTTTGATCTATTCGAAAAGTGAGAATGAGCATGTTGATCATTTGAGAATCGTGTTGCAAGTTCTTAAGGACCAACAACTCTTTGTAAAGTTTAGAAAATGCAATTTTTGGTTAAGGTCTGTAGCTTTTCTTGGTCATATTGTTTCAAGTAAGGGTATTGAGGTAGATCCTAAGAAGATGGATGCGGTAAAGGGTTGGCCTAGACCTCTAACTCCTTCGGATATTAGAAGTTTCTTGGGTTTGGCCAGTTACTATAGAAGGTTTGTTGAGGGATTTTCTTCAATTGCCTCTCCTTTGACGGCTTTGACTCAAAAGAAGGCTAAGCTTATATGGTCCGAAGGGTGTGATAAGAGTTTTCAAGAGTTGAAGGATAGACTTACTTCCTCTACGATGTTGACCTTACCGAAAGGGATGGATGGTTTAGTGGTTTATTGAGATGCCTCGAGAATTGGGTTAGGGTGTGTACTTATGCAAAATGGGAAAGTTATTGCCTATGCCTCAAGGGTACTTAAAAGTCATGATGAGAATTATCCTACTCACAACCTTGAATTAGCGGCGGTCGTTTTTGCTATAATGATTTAGAGACACTATTTGTATGGAGTTCATGTAGATGTGTTTACCGACCACAAGAGTTTGCAATATGTGTTTAATCAAAAAAATCTAAATCTTCCCCAAAGAAGGTGGCTTGATTTATTGAAAGATTATGATATGAGTGTTCTTTATCACCCCAGTAAAGCTAATATGGTAGCGGATGCTCTTAGTCGATTATCTATGGGTAGTGTTGCTCATATCCAAGAAGAAAGGAAATAGTCGGTTCCAGATGTTCATAGATTGGCTCAATTAGGTGTTAAGTTAGTGGACTCCACAAGGATGGTGTTATAGTTCACAATGGTTCCGAATAGTCTTTTGTGGCGGATGCGAAAGCCAAGCAAGGTCATGACCCAATTCTTGTAGAATTGAAAGAAGCAGTGCTTAAGAAATCTGTTGAGGCTTTCTCCCAATGGGGAGATGGGGACTTAGATACCAAGGTGGGTTGTGTGTTCCAAATGTTGATGACTTTAGGGAACAGATTTTGAAAGAAGCCCATAGTTCACGGTATTCTATTCACCTGGGAGCCATCAAGATGTATCGTGGTTTACGGGAGGTCTATTGGTGGAAAGAGATGCAGTAGGATATTACGGGATTTGTGGCTAAGTGTCCAAATTGCCAACAAGTTAAAGTTGAGCATCAGAAACCGGGAGGTTCATCCCAAGATATTAGCATTCCTACGACAACATGACTCTATTTGGGTTATAATAGATTGAATGATGAAATTGGCTCATTTCCTTCCCATCAAGGTTTCTTATTCGGCGTAGGACTATGTCAAGTTATACTTGATAGAAATGGTAAGGTTGCATGGAGTGCCTTTGTCCATTATTTCCGATCGTGGTACCCAATTCACTTCTCAGTTTTGTAAGTCATTACAAAATGGTCTTCGTACTCGTGTTAAGCTTAGTACAACCTTTCATCCCCAAATCGATGGGCAAGCGGAACGTACTATCCAAACTTTGGAAGATATGTTAAGATCCTGTGTGATTGATTTTAAGGGTAATTAAGATAACCATTTGCCATTGATTGAGTTTGCTTATAACAATAGCTATCACTCGAGTATTTATATGGCTCCATTTGAGGCCTTATATGGTAGGAGGTGTAGATGTCCCATATGTTGGTTTGAGGTGGGTGAAGTTTCCCTAATAGGTCCCGAATTGGTACATGAGGTCATAGAGAAAGTTCGACATATTGGAGAAAGGTTGAAAATGGCTCAAAGTCGGAAAAAGTCATATGCCGATGTGAAAATTAGGAGTCATGTGTTTTATCTGTTTCCATGATTTCCTTATGATTATGAATGTTCATGAAAACCTTGTGTTTTGGAAGAAAATGAGTTTACATGATTGTTTTCTTCATGTTGTTATGGATTGAGTATGAGTTACCTATAGACTTCATGGGATTGTGTTGAGCATGCTTTTGGCTTGGAGAAGGTAGTTCCTCCTTGAACATAAGTAATTTTGAAATTTCATGCATATTGGGTTGCTAGATGTAGTTCCTACTTAATTGTGATTCATTGAGTATGTTTAGCTTAGAGTCGATGTTTCCTCCTTGATTTGTGCATTGCATCCATGATGGGCTGTTAGACTTAGTTTCACCCCTCTTGTGATGTTTTTAGAACGCCTTAACTTTGAGTCAATAGTTCCTTCTTGGTTATATGCATTTAGAAGAATTTGCATTGTAGATTGGGTCGTTAGTTCCTCTCCTAATCTTTTAGAACCAGTTTGAATCTCATTCGGGGACGAATGGTCCCAGAGGGAAGTAATTGTAACACCCCAGATTCGAAATAGGGCGTTATGACAGTTCAGGAAAAATGCAGATGGCACCACGAGGGCCACCCATCGCCCGTGGATGGGACCACGGACCGTAGGTGTGGTCCGCTGATGGCCCTGCCAAAAGTTGGTTTGGAGGCTCAGGACCACGTCCTAACCAACAGAACGTAGGTCAGACCACGGTCCGTGGTTCATTGGCCCAAAATAAAGTTCCTGATCCCTACGACAGTCCACCAGGACGGGCCTTGGGTCAGTCTACGGTTTGTCGATTGGGGTCCGTCGGTGGTGGGTTGGCAGTTATATTTAGGGGCAGTTGGGTCTTTTCCTAATTAATTAAATCCTATACAACATCATTTTTACCTTCACTAAGACCCCTATATAAGTATTTTCAACCCCCAAATTAGCCCATTCACTTAATTCTTCCAAAATCACAAAAGAAGATCAATTCTCCTCTCCAAAATATTTTCTATCTAGAAACTTGAAGAAAAAGAAGAATTCAACCTAGGGTTTCAAGTCAACTCTTAATTCCTCCATTAAAGGCTAGCATTTGGATTCAAGGTATGATAGTTTTTATCCATGGATTCCTTTCATTCATGGAGTTCCAAAATTCCTCTATTTCCAAAGTTAGAAATCCCCAAGTGAGTTAGGTTTTTCTTCAATTACCATCGGTTCTTTTGATTATTGATTTATATGATTGAATTATGATCTCTTATGCATGATTTGATGAAATATGATGATTTTATGAAGATTTCCCCCATTAATCCATGTAATCCCATATTTTTTCAAGTTATGAATCATATGATGTGGAATTTGATCTTAAAGGAAGAGTTTTATGAAATTAAGTATGTATTGCTAGCGTTACATGAATTTTATGATGAAATTTATATCTAACCCATGTTTTCTAAGCATTGATGATTGAAAGTGTGTTTTGACCTCAAGAGGTAAATTATGGACTTATGCATTTTCTTATGAAATCTATGCAAATGTATTAAGGATTCTTTGCGAGTAAATTATCAATGATGATGTTTTTATTGTGTTGTTGAAAGGACTTTCTCATAAACACATATAAGCATGATGTGATAGGTTTTCTCACATAGAAAGGATTCTTAGGTTGAAAGGCTTACACACCTAAATGAATCAAAGAGTAAGAGCTATCATAATGAAACTATCTTGGATTGGTTATCCTAGGATGCCTTTCCATGGATAATAAGAACAAGTAAGAAATTACTATTCTGTGGGATTTATGCTTAGCACCGAGAGGATATTGAGATGGAAGCTCTCCCGTTAGTATAGACCTGGTTTCTAGAAGCAATCTCCTTATCCCTTACCTATGTGCCCCTATTGGATTATTGTCTTAGATAGACATTCGCTAGTGGATCCACTTAAGCTAGAAGTTCCTAGTTCTACCTTGGCAAGTAGGGCTACCTTTTTCGCTGTGGGAGACATGGGGGGATCAAATTATAGCTCACATGGTCTCTATGTTGGTTATGGCTAATTCCCTACAATAATAATGAACTAAGGTTACTTCAAGAAGTATCTCACATGAGTTCAAAGGTTTTAAAGATGATGTTAGCTTGCATTGACCTTTGTTTTATGACTTATGTTTTCTAACTCCCTTATATCATGTTTTAGCTTGGTCAATTGCATGTCATGAACTGAAATGTCCCCTTTAGCATGATTTAAATGTTTCATGCACGGCTATCATACTTGGACATTATTTTTTACTAATGCATACCCTTGCCTAGATTTTCCCCAAATGTAGAGTCTGACTGTCTGGGTCATCAGTTTCGTGTCTAGTGGTTGAGTTCGAGTTTTATTGTTTTCAGTTTCTTTCATGTATTTATCTTTTGGACATGATGTATGGGTTAGGCCCAATTTCATTCTATTGTATTAGATGGCTATGATGAGACAAGTATTTTAGAATTCCGCTTTTCTTTTATAATATGTTTTGGACTTGGACTATTGTTTTACTCTCATTGTTTATTTGTTATGTTATGAGAACTAACTTGCTTGTATGGAGTCCTTCGGGGTTCAATACACCAGGTTACATCTAGGGGGCACCACTGGGTCGTGACAAAACACTCTATTTTACAAGTCCATAAATGTGGTCGGTGCACTAGTCAAAGGAAATGACATTACCAATAACTCATAATGACCATACCGAGTTCGAAAAACTATTTTTGGAATGTCATCTTCCTTCACCCTCAATTGGTGATAACCCGACCGGAGGTCAATCTTTGAGAGGTAACTTGGTTCTTGGAGTGTATCAAAAAAATCATCTATCCTTGGAAGAGGATACTTACTTTTAATGGTATCCTTGTTCAATTTCTGGTAGTCAATATACATGTGAAGTGAACCATATTTCTTACGAACAAACAAAATTTGAGCAGCCCATGGAGAGATACTCGGTCAGATGAAACCCTTATCCAACAAGTCTTTCAATTGTTCCTTCAATTCCATATGTTTTGCCGGAGCCATACGGTAAGAATGAATAGAAATAAGCTGCATATCTTAAGAAGGTCAATACTGAAGTCTATTTCCCTTTCTGGAGGAATACCGGTTAGATCATATGGGAACACCCGAAAACTAATTCACAATAGGTAGGGACTCAAGAATAAGGGTTTTAGAATCTGTATCCCTAACCAGAACAAGATAATATATGCAATCCTTAGAAATCATTTTTCTAGCTTTAAGATAAGAAACAAACTAACCCTTAGGCTTAGAATTTCCCCCTTTCAACTCTAGGATGGGCTCATTTGGAAACTGAAACTTAAAAACTCAGGTTTTAAAATAAACAAAAGTATACAAAGAATAGATCCAATCCATACCGAGAATAACATCAAAATTTAATATATCAAGCTCTACAAGATCAACATGAGTGACTAATAACGCATCTAGAGAAACATCAAATATCATAGCCGCATATGGAGTCACAAAAGACAAAGTAGCACCAGGTTCAAGAAAATCATAAACATCAAGGTTAAATACTTTCAACATACCACTTACCACGTCGGGAGAACCCTCTTAATCATGACGAGTTTGAAGTACATAAAATTGGGTTTGCTTTGGAGCACTTGAACCCGAACCATTAGGCGTAGCTTGCCTACCTTCTCTTACCTTAGCAGTAAGTGATGGAAAATCCCTTATCTTATGACCATTCTTACCACAACAAAACAACCATCCGTACCACCTAAGAATTTATCATCATACTTCCTTCAACACGGGTACAAGTAGACAAAGAAGATGCACTACCATTTCCTCCTTGAGGCTTATGGTTAGGCACCCTATATTTGTTGAACTTTGGAATCGGAGCATTAGAGTAACCTTGACTACAGAACCTTTGTTTGAATCTAAAACGACCATGTGCATTGGACCTTCAATGTGAAAAGTCACCATCACCGTCTTTGCCCTCTTTGCCTCCCTAGATCTTTCTTAAGCTTCTCTTGTTCTATTTTCTGAGAATGTCTCATTAAACAAGAAATATAAATTTCATAAATGAGCATGGCCATGTGACATTCCTTAACCACTATTTTAGACACACCCGAAAAAAACTTACTCATCCTTTCCCTAGAGTCGGCAACCATAGAAGGAGCATATTTGGACATTTGTGTGAATTTCAATGCATATTATTTCGCACTCATATTCCCTAAATGAAGGTTAATGAACTCATGTACTTTTTCCTCCCTCATCTCATGGGGAAATAACCTATCAAGGAAAGTGATAACGCTCAACTACACTTCATCTGATTCTAAGTGTAGGCGGTCCCTAACAAGTATAAACCCAACTAAGAGTTGGGGTTGATCCCACAGGGAGTGATACGGTAAAGAATTCGATTACAAAGTAAAATGGTGTTCTAATCGTTAGTAGATGTAGACATATTCGCGACAAATAAAGTAAATGAGAAGGATTTGAAAATTAATGTCAAATGGGGGGATTTGGGTCAACAATTAACAACTACAAATAACCGAGAATAAACAAGTAGAGAGGGTTTCTTAGGAGTGTGATAAATTGAATGTCAATTTCGCTAAATGAGTGATTATTATTTACTAAAAGTCGTTGAACCTCAGTGGGTAGGCTAGGCTTTAGGTGCAATAGACATTTCTCAATCAACTATCACGAATCAAGCGAGTTCTTTCGAACCTCGACAAGCACAACACATAAAAACAACCCAATATATTAATCAATCTACTTTTTCAAGCTAGATTAGTAGGATTGAATTTAGACCCTCTTTCTAAAGCTAAATCTACAATAACCCAATGACTACAAACATCAACTAATATTTTTAACTCTAATACTTCATTCTCAAGCGAGCGTAGAATGATAAACTAGAATTGTATTTGCAACTACAATTCATCAATTAAAACTCAAATTATTAATTGACCCCACTTCAAATCAACAATAAAATCAGTAAATACTAACACCCATAAGCTAATTAAAATATTCAACTACATAATCACACCCCCAAGAATGTGAGTTTTAGCTAAACATAATAAAGAACAAGAAATTATTACCAACTATGTTTTCCATCAGCTTGGACAACAATCCACAAGTCTCCAAAATGATCAAATTGAAGCTAAAAATTAAACAAACCATAAATCTCTACTCAAAAATTTAAAAAAGAATGGTAAGAATGTGTAGGAACAAAAATCCAGAACTGGACAATTTGGGAACTCCTTTTCTTCTTTTGAAAATTGCATTTATACGTTCCCAAAATTTTAACTTCGGAGTCACTCGGTTAAGTAAGTCGGGTTTCACCGACCTGATCGGCGATGCGCCGAGTGTCCATTCCATCATCTTCTTGGCTTGGCTTTTTACCCTTTCTGTATTGTTACTTTAGGCGATCAAGGTCTGGCTCGCTGACCTAATCGACAACATGCCAAGTACTCATCTTCTCGCCTTTTTGACTTGCCGTTTTACCAATTACTTTGTAACTTTTGGCGGGCTAACTGGGCATCGCCGAAACACCCATCCAATCGCCAAGTTGATCTTTTCCATGGGCTGGCCTGCTGAAACTTTTGGCGAGCTGAAGGTTCACTCGGCGACTCGCCGAGTGGCTTCGGAGAGTACTGGCCTTTCTTTCTTTCAACTTCTTCAGCTTTTTCACTCCTTTTTGCCCGGTAATTCCCTTACCTTGCTCTTTTGCCTTCAATGCTGCAAATTAACATTTTAACATCAGTTATGAGAGTAAAATAGGCATTGAGGACACTAAATCCTTAACAATTAAGCCCTAAATGAGTCGAAATCCCCGACTCATCAACACCCCCAACTTTAACTTTTGCTTGTCCTCAAGTAAAACACAAGATCAATCAGTTCAACATAGATGTCTACAAATAGTGCTACTTGAGACTCCACATGAATGTAAACAAGGTTCAATCTACCCATCCGATGTTTAATTGTGCACTACAAGTTTCAAATTGTGACTAGTCATCATCAAATAGAGGTCAAGCTCACCATGCTTGCTTCAAATGCAAATTCAATCTCAATAAAAGTATTTGAACGTTCTCACATCAAGAATGATTCCATGCCCACAAAGTTCATCAAAATTTAAAAATTAAGGAATCAAAATCAACTCTCACACTCTCAAATATAAGCACCTGCACGATTCTACTCATAGGCTTTCCCGTATTTTCCAATCAATAGGACATTCAGTTCAATCAGGATCACTAAGGTCTTTCAAGACTTCTTCTCATTTTCTTTCACTCTTTTTTTATTTTCACAATCCACCTTAAGTTCTTTCACGCATTGGGCACCCCCTTTCTTTTATCCATGCATAAGTTTCATTCCACATTCTTTTTCAAACTTTTTTTTCTTTTGTTTTTCTCTTTATTTTTTATATGGAGGGGTTCCATCTTTTTCAACACAATCCTTCAAGGGTGAATTTTTTACAAACTTCTTGACTTTTCTCATTTTTCACCACACCCCCAACATAGGCTCTTGGCCTAAGTTGGCTATTCAAATGGACCAATACTTCATTAAGGTTTTTGGTGGGGAGGAAAGAGGTCAAATGTGTTCATGTTTCATCCAAAAAAAAGGTTAGGCTCAAATGGTGCCAAGCTAGGTTCACACTCTCTCAAGGTGGTCACAAAGATGTAACACCCCGTATCCGAAAAAGGGGAAAATAATTAATTTTGGAAAACTTGCATGTGCCAGCAACGAGGGCCACACACGGCAAGTGGATAGGACCACTGACCGTAGGTGTGGTATGTGGATGGACCTCTTATGGGAGGTCTTGAGGCTCAGGACTACGGCCTGACCTACAGACCGTAGGTCAGACCACGGTCCGTGGTTCACTTGCCAGAAATCAAGTCCCTAACAACCATCGACGGCCATGCAGGACCGTCCGTCATCCTGACCACGGTCCGTTAGTGGGGTCTCATGGGTCACAGCTGGCAGTTAAGTTTCAGGAGTAGTTGAGTCTTTTCCTAATTAATTAACTCCTATACTATGTCATTTTACCCTTCACTAATACCCCTATATAAGCAATTTCAACCCCAACCCCCAAACGAGCCCATTTACTTCATTCTTCCAAAATCACAAAAGCAAAACTCTCCAAAATATTTCTCTCTCGACAAAACTTGAAGAAGAAGAAAAATTCAACCTAGGGTTTCAAGTCAACTCACAATTTCTCCATTGAAGGCTAGCATTTGGATTCAAGGTATGATATTGTTCATCCATGGATTCCTTCCATCCAGGGATTTCCCAAATCCCTCTATTTCTAAAGGTAGAATTCCCCAAATAAGTTAGGGTTTTCTTATATTACCATGGGTTCTTTTGATTATTAATTTATATGTTTGAATTATGATCTCTTATGCATGAATTGATGAAATATGATGATTTTATGATGATTTCCCCCATGAACCCATGTAATACCCTATGTTTTGAACTTATAAATCATATGATGTGGGATTTGAGCTTAAAGGTATAGTTTTATGAAAGTAAGCATGTATTGCAAGCTTTACATGAATTTATGATGAAATTCATTCTAACCCATATTTTCTAAGCATTGATGATTGAAAGTGGGTTTTGAACCTCAAGAGGTATATTATGGATTTATGCATTTTATTATGAAATATATGTAAATGTATTAAGGATGCTTTTAAAGTAATGTATCAATGATGATGTTGTTGTTGTGTTGTTGAAAGGACATTCACATAAACACATTTAGGCATGATGTGAATGGTTTTCTCACATAGAAAGTATTCTTAAGTTGAAAGGCTTTCTCACCTAATTGAATCAAGAGTAAGAGCTATCCTAATGAAAATAGCTTGGATTGGTTATCCTAGGATGCCTTTCCATGGATAATAATAACAAGTAAAAAATGTCTGTTCCGTGGAATTTATGCTTAGCACTGAGAGGATATCGAAATGGAAGCTCTCCATTTAGTAGAGGTCAGGTTTCTAGAAGCAATCTCCTTATCTCTTACCTATCCACTTAAGCTAGAAGTTCATGGTTCTACCTTGGGAAGTAGGACAACCCTTTTTGGTGTGGGAGACACCGGGTGTCACGACCCAGGGGTACACTCTAGATGTAACAAGGTGCACAAGACCCCAAGCGATCACATACAAGCCCCTTAGCATATCGTAACATAAAGCAATAGAAATGATGCGGAAATTTTCAAACTTTTTGCATACAATGGAAGTCCTTTAAAAAAAACAAGCGGAAGTCGTTAAACCTTAGTCTCAAACCATCTAATACATGATAATCTTTGGGACGCCACCCATACAAAGGTTTAAAACATAAAATGAAAGAACATAAAGGAAATGGTGGCTATATCCTCGAATGCTATGAGGACTCACCAATCTTCAACTCCTAGCTCTACTAGAAACTTAGCCAATGGATAAAACTCAATATCGCCGGACCTTACATCTGATAAGAATGTAGGCAAAAGTATGTGTTAGTACAAAATGTACTAAATATAATAGCTAGCATAACACCATAAGAGTATAACATCTCCAATATAGACATAACATAAACATTAGTCAACATAAGGCACAATCCATAACATAAGAACTACATCATGTTCATAAGCATAGTAAATCCTTAGATCTTCATAATATAAGAGGACTACTCCATAAGTAACCTCAAAGCATACTTGTGCAATGCATGGGTAAGACCTCATAATTTCACCCATACCAAGTACCACTTTTAGACCATCATAATCATACTTAACATCTTTCGATCTCATCCTTAGCTTAATTCTCATAGACAAGAGAACCTTCACCTTTAGTCAAACATATCAAGGAAGGCAACTATAGCAACAATCTAAGCTAAGCATGCAACATATAAGAGAAACACTTCATAAGTAGCTTCAAGTCAGACTTGTGCAATGCATGGATAAGACCCCATAATCTCACCCATACTAAGTACCACTTTAGGCCATCATGATCATACTTCTTGGTTGGGGACTAGTCCCTCTTTTAAAACCTTTGAACACTACGAGATACTTCTTTAAGGACATCTTAATTCCTCTTTACTTTGAACACTATGAGATACTTCTTTAAGCATTTCTTAGTTTATTATTAGTTTGAACACTATGAGATACTTCTTGAAGCATGTCTTAGTTCATTATTGCTTTTGAACTCTAGGAGATACTTCTTCATGTATGTCTTAGTTCATTATTATTTTGAACACTAGGAGATACTTCTTTAAGTATGTCTTAGTTCATTAGATACGAAAATTGCTACTAGAAAACTGGACTCCACTAAGTGAAGGCTTCCATCTTATGAGACCTACTTTGGGAAAATCCAGACCATACTATGTGAGAGTTCCCCCTTCTTATTTGGAATCCCAAACTCAACTAGGTGAGAACTTCCATCTCATTGTCAATATCCATTCGGGGTCAAGCATAAACCGCTTAGGCTAGTTATTAAGCCTTACTTAACTCATGTTTCATGAAAGGATGTCCTTGACAACAAATCCATGCTTCATGTGATTATATCACATTATGCATTCAAACATTCATAAGGTAGATTAGGTGGGTCAAGTCCTTCCACTACAATGTTATCTACTAGTCTACCATTCTCATATAGGCTTAACTCTCAAACCCTTTACATACATAATTCAACATATTAGCTTTACTCTCAAAGACCTAGTTATCAAAATTCATAAGTACAAGTATTACTCTCAAAGCTTTACTTCATACAATTATCACATAGTCCTAGATCACAAGACATTCTAATCACATGCTTCATTCTTAAGCAATTCTAGTCATGTATCATCATAAAGGCTAAATCTCAAGCATTACTAATCATGATCCATCATATATACTTTATTCTAATTCAATTCATTTCCACATGCTTTTACTCTCAAGCAATTACTATATATATTATCAACCCTAGAAGATTATCTCTAAATCCTCAATTTCCCTTCATAAGGCATAAACCCACATTACTTCAATTAGACTAGGGTTAGGCATAGAAAATATGTAATTTCATCATAATAACATGATTCACTAATAATTCAATCATAAAAAATCATTATTCAATGAATTGGATCAACATCCATCATAACTCACTACATTGAAGAAACCCTACCTTGCATTGGGAAATTCTTCATCAAATTGGGGAATTCTAGGGGGATCCACGGATGGAATAATCCATGGATGAATAAGCTATCATACCTTGATTACAAAGCCTTTACAAAGCTTGGAAGATTGGAGGATTTTTACCTAGCTTGATTCTCTTCTTCTTCACTTTCTAGAGAGAGAATATTTTGAGAGAATTGGGTTTCTTTTTGGTGAGTTGAGAGAATGATTTAACTAACTTAATTTAGGGGTTTAAAGCCTTTATATAGGTGGTCTAAATGATGGTAAAACGACACCACTTAATCCCTAATTAATTTCGGAAAGTTCCATTAAGCCCTCACTTTGCCAACCTACTGCCCATACTCCCTCAACCCACGAGACCATGCTGACGGGTCATGGGTCCACCCACGAACCGTGCTGTTCAAGCATGGGTGGGGTACTGGGAGTTGGAAATTGGGGCTTGGATCCACGAGGCCTGGACACATCCACGGGGCTTGGGTCCAGTCGTGGTTGCTGCCTTAGGAAGATTTTTCTTGGGCATTATCTCTAGGGTGCTCATCCACGAGGCTTCTCAAGGAGCGTGGGTCCAACCACTGTGCGTGGATCCAACCACGGTGCGTGGATGACCCTCGTGGGTTACACCTTGGTGCTCTTACATGCTAAACCCTTTAAAACATGTTAAACTTCCCTCTCAAGGTTACGGGGTGTTACACCAGGGGATCATGTTATAACTCACATGGTCTCTATGTCGGTTAAGGCTAATTCCCCACATTAATAATGAACTAAGGTTACTTGAAGAACTATCTTACATGACTTCAACGGTATTAAAGATGATGTTAGCTTGCATTGACCTTGGTTTTATGACTTATGTTTTCTAACTCTCTTATATAATGTTTTAGCTTGGTCAATTGCATGTCATGAAATGAAACGTCCCTTTATCAGGTTTTAAATGTTTTATGCATGGCTGTCATACTTGGTACATATTTTTCTACTAACGCATACTCTTGCCTACATTTTCCCCAAATGTAGGGCCCGACAGTCAGCGTCATCAATTTCCTGGCTAGTGGTTGAGTTCGAGATTTCTGAGCTTTGGTGAGTCCTCATGCTTCGAGGATGGAGTTTTATTATTTTCAGTTTCTTTCATGAGTTTCTCTTTTGGACATGATGTATGGGCTAGGCCCAATTTCATTCTATTGTATTAGATGGCTAAGTTGAGACAAGTGTTTTAGACTTCCGCTTTTCTTTTATAAAATGTTTTGGACTTAGACTATTGTTTCACTCTTATTGTTATATTTCTTATGTTATGAGAGTTAAGTGGCTTGTATGGAGTCCTTCGGGGTTCTATACGCCATGTTATATATAGGGGGTACCCATGGGTCGTGATAAACTTGATAATCAGAGCACAAGGTTTAGAATGGTCCTAGGATGTCTTATAAGCCACGTCTAGTAGAGTCTCATTCACAAGTGTGAAGCGCGCCACATTTATGAATGAGAGACTACAAGATGTTAGGAAACTCCACTTCTTTCATTACTCTAAAGTCGTGCGATAAAGTTTAACTCTATAAAGTCTCTCTCCAAATCCTCATCCTATGTTCTTCAGGATATGGCTACCCGAAGAGCTTATGACAGAAGGAATGTGAGGGAGAATGAGAAAAAAGAAGCTCCTCCCCAAGCTCCTTGTCACTCCCCAAGGCCCATTGAGACGGACAGGCACCCGATGCCCTAAAGTACCGAGCGAACCAACTTATGACTTGTGCTTATCGTACATGCAACTATGATAACAATAAATCTTTGATGAGTATAGGTCAAGTACGTTGATAAAAGACCAACATAGATAGGCGCAAAATAAATGTACATGCTAGGCAGTTGAAATTGTAATAACTAGAAACAAGACATAACCACACTTTACTTTAACAATTAGTCTACAAAGCCTCTAAAAGATAAACACTTAGCTTATAACGGGACAGGACCCCATCATACCCCTTAACTAATATATAATTTTAAATATATGCTAGAGACTCGGCAAAGCCCTGAGGCAACCTGAAGCTTACCAAAGGTCGCTGAGTATCCTATGCTTATATTGAGGGATTGTATTAGCTTGAGTACATGTACCTATGGCATGAAACACAACATCCTCCCAGGAGGGACGTAAGTAGAAAATAATGTACTGAATATGTAAGGCATAAAGTAACCATATGAAAAATAAGAGCTCAAGTGAAATCAAGTACAAATGCACCAATATTTTGTATAGATAAGGATAAGAGACCACATTTGATTATACTTGTGGAATCACATACCTTACATTCACCTTTGCTTATACTTGAGGAATCATGTACATTACATTCTTTTGTTATACTTGAGGAATCATGTACGTTACATTCTTGGATTTAGTTTACTCTACTTTTCTTTATAGAGTTTGTAGCGTGTGACAAAATGACCAGTTGATCAGTGGTAGGAGAGGATGACCCATGCTAGGCGTTTTAACCCTTGGGATGCGGTCCTCATAAATATACAAATCGGGATCGACCCATTCTAGGCTTTTAGCCCCTGGGCTGCCACCCATAATAATATAGATTGGGATCGGCCCATGCTAGGTATTACTACCCCTGATCTGCCACCCTTAAGCACAAGAATTAGGATCGGCCCATGCTAGGTATTTTAACCCCTGAGCTGCCACCCATAATTGTATAGATTCACTTTACCTTGTCTACTTTATCTTTGAGATTTTTCTTTTTATGTTCATAACTTTTCTGAGATTTATGACTATATACCGGTGATGTGGACATGTGGATAAATTAGTTGAGGCAAAAAATAGTGATATAGGAAGCAAATGTAACTTTGTTGCGCTACTTATGAACTTATATGACTCATGAACTTTATTTGGGCACAAAGAACATATATAGGTGATCCACGAAGGTGTGTGGCAACTGCCTTACATGTAGCAAATGATTCATTAAGATGTATAGCAAGTGAGCAAGTAATTTTGCTTAGAAGATGCTTCATTTAAAACAAGATGGACATTTCACATGGGGCATATGATAGCTAAACATATAGTAGAGATTGTAACTTCCCAAATGTAGAGGCAAGGACTATAAAGATGATATGATAGCTAAACACTTAGTATACGATGTCAAATTAAAGAGTGCATAAACATCCAAACTAATGAAGCACATGACATAACCCAAATAAGGGTTGCACATTCCACGTAAGGGGACATAAAATGAACAATTGATATAATATGTATCTGACATATAAATACCTATAACATGTATAATGTAGGATCTCATTAACTCAATGAATCTCAATTGAATTGGTGGATAACTCATGAAACTTACTGTTTAAAGTACCGTTGTCAAGTAGTACTTGGAAGAATAAACACACCAATATTGGACAATGAACATGTATAGAAGTAGTTTGACATATTTTGAAAACTTGGACTGTATAAGGAAGACCATTAGCTACATTGGAGATTGTACACCCTCACATTGTATCTTTTACCATGAGGATCACTTAGAGATCTCAATTTGTTGGTACACAGAATATAAGACTTTATGCCAAAAGATATGGGATCATAGCCTTACATACCTCAATTCCCAATTCATATAGCTTACGAAGTGTCAACCTGTCCTTTAACGTCATAGTCTTCATCTACAACAAACAATCATTAATGCTAATATTAGCAGCTTACCAACCAACTCGGGATATTTCAACTCATCAATACAGTAGCCAGGCAGCCAGCCCATAATCCTTCAAATTAATTGTTTTCTTTCACAAATTATGTCCATTATAGTTATTTACACGAACCAACTTTCCCATGGGATGGGCAGTGAACTTAAAAAAACTTTAATTTAATGGTGCATCACCATAGCTTATAAATCTACCCCCTAACAGCTTTCCTTAATCATTCTCTAAGTACATCCATGACCTCCCACAAACAAATCAATAAAATAGTAGTCCTCAACACTCCAAAATAATCAAAATACTTGAATTTATGGTTTTCAATCACCATCCCACGAGTTGCAATAAACAAGTAAGTCTAGAATTCTCAAATAAACTAATAATTAGAGGTTCTGGCAGCTCCTTACCTTGGCTATCTAAATATGTTATTCTCCTTCAATTATTGTTTTTGTAACCTTCTCTTAATATTTGGAAGATAGTGGCAGCGCCTTGGCTGCCAACACATATACCTATCTCTATTTCACTCCCCTTGAAGAACTGACCAATATACTTGAAGCAATAGAGGAGAGAAGGTGATCTTGTGGATGCTTTGGATGAAAAAAGATAAAATATACCTAGAACCCTAGTGGGAATATTGGGTGGCTGTTTCATCTTGAGAGAGAAATATATGATCTTGAGAGCTTAAAATTTGGATAAGAGGAAAATGAGATATTTGTATCAGATTTTTGGCCTTAATAGGTTCTCTTTTGCCACCTTTCTTGTACTTCATTTGCAGCCAACATGTGTCTTTAATTTAGGCGACTCATTTAAGTAGGTGATGGACCTACTTTTCCATTCAAATTATTTCTTGTGGGCTTGGAAATATTGGGCCTTGGACTGCCATTCTTTTTCACTTTTTCCCTTTTCTTGGACAGATTGGGACACAAATTGATCACTTAATGTAGGCCTCCATATGTCCCATAAGTCAAAGCAGGTGATGCACCTACTTGGTCCTTTTAACTTGGTCCGTATACCTTAAGTAGGTGATGCACCTACTTGTCACCTAGTAGCTTAATTTAGTCAAGCAAGCACCTCACTTATTTTACACCCATATCTTAGTTTCTTTACAAGATGTTAACACTAACACACACTTGACCACTTATTTCTTTAATATCAAATATCGCCTTTACATATCTCGAGTTCAAATATTTTTTCACGTTCACTTAGTTGTATAAGTTTTGGAAGGTATGGGGTATTACATCATCCCCCCCCCCTTTGGATCATTCCTCCTCGAATGAGATGTGTTACTCAAAACAAGGTCATCTGTGTGTATTTTTCAAACTTTTGCCAGAATTCCCTTGGTAAATCAAACTACCCAAAACATATTAGCTGACCAAAAGCATGTATGAGAATAGGGCGTTGCAGCAGATGTAGCATATGTAATAATCAAATGACAAGTAAGTCTCCTCCTAGCCATATATAATCAAGTAACAATTATGTACACCACAATTTATCGTTCTCTCCCTTTTATAAACCAGCCTAAAAAATACTTGGAATACGAGAATTCCAAATATTAGAAAAAGTTAACTAATGTGAAAAAAAACTATGAACAATTTGATAGATGCATATGTTATAAACGTGTTGGAAAGACACATAATATAGGACCATGGAAACTTTCCTATCCATTTTCTACTTATAAGGGTTGTACTAAAATTTACTAGGTCCCCAACCTTTTCTTGAAAAATCCTTTGTTCATCCCGATAAAGGGGAAACTTTATGCCAACGTGTTTAATACTTAAGTCAATAAGACCAGAGCGGTATAACATTTTAATGCATAATCCAGATGAAGCTTATGACACATAAGCAGGCAGGCATGTGTGAACAATGAGCCATAAAGAAGTACTTTTAGCATATTAACAAGTGCATATACGTGACATACAATGCATATACATTTGAGTTATAGGGACATATGTTGTAAAAGTCAGTAACATATAAGGAAGTGAGCTAGATAGCATTAGCTGTAAGACATTTAGCACATGGGAAGATGTATTACAAAAATTTATTACATAAGAATGTAGACTATGATATATGTTGTTATAAATCACATGATCACGTGAACTATCACATGAAGAAATATACTTCATAAATATGAGCAAGTGGGTGAAACATGGACAAATAAACTTTGGTGCCTATAATGTTTAAACAAGTAGGCTATGAGTTACGTAACATATATGTAGATGGTCTATGGAGCATATGATATATAGACAAGTAACTTATGGTACATATAACCCATGAGCAAGTAATTTATAATGCGCATAGCATATGAGCCATTAATCTATAATGAATATAAAAAATGGACAAGTGATTTATGGAAAGTTATTGGCGAAATAAGGCAACATCCTATAAAACGTATAGAACTAAGCCAGTTTTTAAGCAAGTAACACCCACATGCAAGTGTTTTAAGATATATGTAACATGTGTGAAAATGATCCATAAAAGGGTATATGAGTACAAATAGTTGAGCTATAGGATATATAACATGCTTATTGTATAGGCAACCATAGCCTTTGAAACCAAGAGACATCATATATAAACACTCCACCATATCTTAAGTACAAAGCTACTACCACTAGTTCAAACACCTGGGTGCAGTTTCACTTGTTTTTATTTACTCACCTCAAAACATATGCAATTGATTTTCTATGTTGTCTTTTAACTCTTGAGAATTTTTCTCACAAGTGTTCCGACCATTAGAATCAAGCAGCTTTCTTAGTAAATTCAAACATAGGGGGCAAGGGTAGGAGAAGTCTCCTATAATCTTCTATAGTAATGAGGGTCTGAGACAGCCCAACAAGTTAGGCATGTCCTAGCTAATGGATTTTCTGTAACGATATAACAAGTTGCTGGTTCTAACTTGGCAAGTAGGACAACCCTTTTCGGTGTGGGAGAAACCGGGGGATCATGTTATAGCTCACATGGTCTCTATGTCGGTTCAGGCTAATTCCCCACAATAATAATGAACTAAGGTTACTTCAAGAAGTATCTTGCATGACTTCAAAGATATTAAAGATGATGTTAGCTTGCATTGACCTTGGTTTTATGAGTTATGTTTTCTAACTCTCTTATATCATGGTTTAGCTTGGTCAATTGCATGTCATGAAATGAAATGTCGCTTTTAGAATGTTTTAAATATTTTATGCATGGCTATCATACTTGGTACATTGTTTGGTACTAACACATACTCTTACCTACATTTTCCCCAAATGTAGGGTCCAACAGTCAGGGTCATTAGTTTCATGACTAGTGGTTGAGTTCGAGTTTTCCGAGCTTTGGTGGGTCCTCATGCTTCGAGGATGGACTTTTATTATTTTCAGTTTCTTTCATGTGTTTCTCTTTTGGACATGATGTATGGGCTTGGACCAATTTCATTTTATTATATTAGATGGCTATGATGAGACAACTGTTTTAGACTTCTGCTTTTCTTTTATAAAATATTTTGTACTTGGACTATTGTTTTACTCTTATTATTCTATTTCTTATGTTATGAGAGCTATGTGGCTTGTATGGAGTCCTTCGGGGTTTTATACGCCATGTTACATCTAGGGGGTACCCATGGGTCGTGATAAACTTGGTAGTCAGAGCACAAGATTTAGAATGGCCATACGATGTCTCATAAGCCACGTCTAATAGAGTCTTGTTCACAAGTGTGAAGCGCGCCACATTTATGAATGAGAGGCTACAAGATGTTAGGAAACTCCACTTCTTTCATTACTCTAGAGTCGCGTGATAGATTTTAACTCTATAAAGTATCTCTTCTAATCCTCATCCTATGTTCTTAAGGATATGGCTACCCGAAGAGCTTATGCTAGAAGGAATGTGAGGGAGAATGAGGAACAAGAAGCTCCACCCCAAGCTCCTCAATCTCTGGTCGATCCTTTGGCCGAGCAAGTGTGTAATGCGGAGTTTAGGAAAACTTTTCAAGTGTTGGCTCAAGCGGTGACAGCCCAAGACAATAGGGAGGTTCCGGTTCCCGTGAACCCAAATATGGGTATGACGGCTTCAAGAGGGAGGGACTTCACTAGGATGAATCCTTCAGAGTTTCATGGTTCTAAATTTGAGGAAGATCCTCAAGAGTTAATTGATGAGGTCTATAATGTTTTGATAATCATGGGAGTAACGCCGGTGGAAAAGGTGGAGTAGGCCGCCTATCGACTAAAAGGAGTGGCTCAAATATGGTATAACCAATTAAAGGAAGGGATACCGGAAAATGTGGGTCCTCTTGATTGGTAGAAGTTTAAACCCGCTTTTCTTGATAGGTTCTTTCCCCTTGAGATGAGGGAAGACAAGATGCTTGAGTTCATTAACCTCCGACAAGGGAGTATGAGTGTGAGGGAATATTCTCTAAAGTTCACTCAATTGTCTAAGTATTCTCCAACAATGGTTGTGGATTCAAGGGCTAGAATGAGAAAGTTCGTTTCGGCTGTGTCTGAAATAGTGGTTAAAGAGTGTCGTACCACCATGATCATTAATGACATGGACATCTCTCGTCTCATGGTTCATGCACAACAAATTGAGGAGGAAAAACTTAATAAAAAGTCTAGAGAGGTAAAGAGGGCTAAGACCGGTGATGGAAATTTCTCTCATGCAAGGTCCGATGGACAAGGTCGTCCTAGATTTTGACAAAGGTTTTCCGGTCGAGATTCCTCCAATGCTCCTCCTACGTTCAACAAAGATAGGGTGTCAAACCCTAAAACTCAAGTATGTAATGGTAGTGGATCTTCATTGGTTAGGTCTACTTGTACTATGTGTGGAAGAAAGTACAAGGGTAAGTGCCTAAGCGGCACAAATGGTTGTTTCGGTTATGGTAAAACTGGTCACAAAATGAGGGATTTCCCAATGCCTTTGGCGAAAGGAATAGAGGGAAAGCAAGCTCCTCGTAGTGGCTCAGGTTCCAATGCTCCTAAGCAAAACAACTTCTATGCACTTTAGAATCGTGGTGAACAAGAGAGTTCTCCCGATGTGGTTATCGGTATGTTGAAAGTTTTCTAACTTGATGTATATGCTTTACTTGATCACGGTGCTACTTTGTCTTTTGTGACGATATATGTGACTATGAGATTTGATATGCTCCCTGATGTGTTGTTAGATATTTTTTCTGTCTCTACTCCTATTGGTGATTCTATTATTGCTAAGAGGGTCTATAGAAAGTGTCCCATTTCCTTATCCCATAGAGTTACACTTGTTCACTTGGTAGAGCTTGATATTCAAGATTTTAATGTAATCTTGGATATGGATTGGTTGCACTCATGCTATGCCTCTATAGATTGTAGAACTCATGTAGTCAAGTTTCAGTTTCAAAATGAGCCTGTCCTAGAGTGGAAAGGGGGAAATTCTATTCCTAAGGGTCAGTTTGTCTCTTGTCTTAAAGCTAGGAAGATGATTTCTAAGGGTTGCATTTACCATCTAGTTAGGTTGAGGGATATAGATTCTGAAATCCCTCTTCTTGAGTCGGTCCCTATTGTTAATGAGTTTCTCATAGTGTTACTAGATGATCTACCCGGTATTCCTCCCGAGCGAGAAATAGACTTCGGTATTGACCTTCTCCCAGATACGCAACCTATTTCTATTCCTCCTTACCATATGGCTCCAGCAGAACTTAAGGAGTTGAAAGAACAATTGAAAGATCTGTTAGATAAGGGTTTCATCCGACCAAGTGTCTCTCCATGGGGTGCTCCAGTTTTGTTCGTTAGGAAGAAGGATTGTTCTCATCGTACGTGTATTGACTATCGTCAGTTGAACAAGGTGATCATTAAGAATAAATATCCTCTTCCAAGGATAGTTGATTTATTTGACCAACTTCAAGGGGCAAGTTATTTCTCTAAGATTTATCATCCATCGGGTTATCACCAATTGAGGGTTACGGAAGATGACATTCTGAAGATGACTTTTCGAACTCGGTATGGTCATTATGAATTTTTTGTAATGTCGTTTGGATTGACTAATGCTCCGGCAGTATTTATGGATTTGATGAATAAGATATTTAGAAAATACCTTGGCATGTTTGTGATTGTGTTCATTGATGATATTTTGATCTACTCAAGGAGTGAGAATGAGCATATTGATCATTTGAGGATAGTGTTGCAAGTTCTTAAGGACCAACAACTTTTTGCAAAGTTTAACAAATGTTAAGTTTGGTTAAGGTCCGTAGCTTTTCGTAGTCATATTGTTTCAAGAGAGGGTATTGAGGTAGATCCTAAGAAGACGGATACGGTCAAGAGTTGGCCTAGACCTCTAACTCCTTCAGATATTAGAAGTTTCTTTGGTTTGGCCAGTTTTTATAAAAGATTTGTTGAGGGATTTTCTTCAGTTGCCTCTACTTTGACGTCTTTGACTCAAAAGAAGGATAAGTTCATATGGTCCGAATTATGTGAAAAGAGTTTTCAAGAGTTGAAAGATAGGCTTACTTCCGCTCCGGTGTTGCCTTAGCGGAAGGGACAGATGGTTTTGTGGTTTTTTGTGATGCCTCGAGAATTGGCTTAGGGTGTGTGCTTATGAAAAATATAAAAGTTATTGCATATGTATCAAAGCAACTTAAAATTCATGAGAAGAATTATCCTACTCACGACCTTGAATTAGCGGCAGTCATTTTTGCTTTAAAGATTTGGAGACACTATATGCTTGGAGTTCATGTAGATGTCTTTACCGACCACAAGAGTTTGCAATATGTGTTTAATCAGAAAGATATAAATCTTTGCCAAAGAAGGTGGGTTGAGTTAGCGAAATATTATGACATGAGTGTTCTTTATCACTCCAGTAAAGCTAATGTGGTAGCGGATGCTCTTAGTCGATTATCTATGGGTAGTGTTGCTTATATTGAAGAGGAAAAGAAAGAGTTGGTTCAAGATGTTCATTGATTGGCCCGATTAGGTTTTCAATTAGTTGACTCCACCAAGGGTGGTGTTATGGTTCACAATGGTTCCGAATCATCTGTTGTGGTGGATGTGAAAGCCAAGCAAGGTCTTGATCCAATTTTAGTCGAATTGAAAGAAGCGGTGCTTAAGAAATCCGTTGAGGCTTTCTCCCAAAGGGGAGATAGAATACTTAGATACCAAGGTCGGTTGTGTGTTACAAATGTTGATGGCATGAGAGAACAGATCTCTTCAGAAGCCCATAGTTTGCAATATTCCATTCACCCGGGAGACACCAAAATGTACCGTGATTTACGTGAGGTCTATTGGTGGAATAGGATGAAAAGAGATATTGTGGGATTTGTGGCTAAGTGTCAAAATTGCCAACAACTAAAGGATGAGCATCAGAAACCGGGAGATTTGTCCCAAGACATTAGCATTCCTACTTGGAAGTGGGAAGATTTGAATATGGATTTTATTGTTGGTTTGCCTCGCACCCGGTGACATCATGATTCGATTTGGGTGATAGTAGATTGAATGAGGAAATCGGCTCATTTCCTTCCCGTCAAGGATTCTTATTCGGTGGAGGATTATGCAAAGATGTACTTGAGATAAATGGTAAGGTTGCATGGAGTACCTTTGTCCATTATTTCCGATCGTGGTACCCAATTAACTTCTTAGTTTTAGAAGTCATTCCAAAAGGGTCTTGGTACTCGTGTTAAACTTAGTACGGCCTTTCATCCCCCAACCGATGGGCAAGCGTAGCGTAGTATCCAAACTTTGGAAGATATATAATGAGCTGGTGTGATTGATTTTAAGGGTAATTGGGATGACCATTTACCATTGATTGAGTTTTCCTATAATAATAGCTATCACTCGAGTATTGATATCGCTCCATTTTAGGCACTATATGGAAGGAGGTGTAGACATCCTATTGGTTGGTTTGAGGTGGGTGAAGTTTCCCTAATAGGTCCTGAATTGGTACATGAGGCCATAGAGAAAGTCTGACTTATTAGAGAAAGGCTGTGATGTGAGAAGAAGGGATCTTGAGTTTGGCATTCCTGATAGGGTTAACTTGAAAATCTCACCCATGAAGGGTGTAATGAGGTTTGGTAAGAAAGGAAAGCTTAGTCCCTGATATGTAGGCCCATATCAGATTTTGAGGCGTGTTGGTAAGGTTGCTTATGAGCTAGATTTTTCAAATGAGTTGGCATCGGTGCATCCGGTTTTCCATATCTCTATGTTGAAGAAATATGTTGGTGAGCTGACATCCATAGTTCCCTTAGAAGGGTTGGTAGTTGATTAAAGCCTTTCTTATGAGGAAGTTCCGATTGAGATTTTAGATCGGCAAGTTAAGAAGTTGATAAATAAGGGAGTTGCTTCTGTGAAAATTTTGTGGAAGAATCAGTTAGTTGAGGGTTCTACTTGGGAGGCTGAGGTCGATATGATTTCTCAATATCCTCATCTCTTTGCTTCTACTCCTACTCTACCTTGAGGTAATGAGTTCCTCTTGGTTTGACCTTTGTTATGGAGTTATGTGTTTTATGTGTTTCCATGATTTTATAATGTTATGCATGTTCATGAAAAACATGTATTTTGAAAGAAAAATGAGTTTATATGATTGATTTTTTTCCTCATGTTGTTGTGCATTGAGTATGAGTTGCCTATAAATTTCATAAGATGAATTAATGAACATGGTTTAGCTATGCTTTTTGAGAAAGAATTGCATATGGGCTCCATGAGATTGTGTTGAGCATGCTTTCAGCTTTTAGAAGGTAGTTCCTCCTTGAACATGAGTAATTTTGAAATTTCATGCATATTGGGTTGCTAGATGTAGTTCCTACTTCCTTATGATGCATTGAGTATGTTTAGCTTGGAGTTGATGTTTCCTCCTTGCTTTGTGCATTGCATGCACGATGGGCTGTTAGACTTAGTTTCACCCCACTTTTGATGTTTTGATAACGTCATAGCTTTGAGTCAGTAGTTCCTCCTTGGTTATATGCATTTAGATGAAGTTGCATTGTAGGTTGGGTTGTTAGTTCCTCTCCTAATCTTTTAGAACCAGCTTGAATACCATTCGAGGACGAATGGTCCCAAGGGGGAGATATTGTAACACCCCATATCCGAAAAAGGGAAAAAGAATCAATATTGGGAAAACTGCAGGTGCCAGCCACGAGGGCCACCCACGACCCACGGATGGGACCATGGACCGTAGGTGTGGTCTGTGGATGGCCGTGGCTAGGGGAGGTCTGGAGGCTCTGGACCACCACCTGACCTCATGACCATAGGTCAGACCACGGTCTGTGGTCGGGGTCCGTGGTTGAATGGCCAGATATCAAGTCCCTAACCACCATCGATGGCGGTGCAAGACAGTCCGTCAGTGGGGTCTCGTGGGTCCTAGCTGCCAGTTAATTTTAAACGGTAGTTGGGTTTTTTTCTAATTAATTAACTTACAACATCGTTTTACCCTTCACTAAGACCCTTATATAAGCATTTTCAACCCCGAAATTAGCCCATTCACTTCATTCCTCCAAAATCACAAAAGAAGAACTCTCCAAAATATTTTTCTCTCTAGAAAACTTGAAGAAAAAGAAGAATTCAACCTATGGTTTCAAGTAAATTCTCAATTCCTCCATTGAAGGCTAGCATTTTGATTCAAGCTATGATAGTTTTCATCCATGGATTCCTTCCATCCATGGAGTTCCAAAATTTCTCTAATTCTAAAGTTGGAATTCCCCAATTAAGTTAGAGTTTTCTTCAATTACCATGGATTCTTTTGATTAATGATTTATATGATTGAATTATGATCTCTTAGGCATGAATTGATGAAATATGATGATTTTATGATGATTTCTCCCATGAACCCATATAATCCCCTATGTTTTAAAGTTATGAATCATATGATGTGGGATTTGAGCATAAAGGAAGACTTTAATGAAATTAAGCATGTATTGCTAGGTTTACATGTATTTATGATGAAATCCATATCTAACCCATGTTTTCTAAGCATTGATGATCAATATTGGGTTTTGAACCTCAAGAGGTAAATTATGGACTTATGCATTTTATTATGAAATCTATGTAAATATATTAAGGAGGCTTAGACAGTAAAGTATCAATGATGATGTTTTTGTTGTGTTGTTGAAAGGACATTCTCATAAACACATATAAGCATGATGTGAAAGGTATTCTCAAATAGAAATTATTCTTAGGTTGAAAGGCTTTCTCTCTTAAATGAATCAAGAGTAAGAGCTATCCTAATGAAACTAGCTTGGATTTTTTTTATCCTAGGATGCCTTTCCACGGATAATAAGAACAAGTACGAAATGACTATTCTATGGGATTTATGCTTAGCACCGAGAGGATATCGAGATGGAAGTTCTCCCATTAGTAGAGGTCGGGTTTCTAAAAGCAATCTCCTTATCCCTTACCTATGTGCCCCCAAAGGATTATTGTCTTAGATATACATTAGCTAGTCGATTAACTTAAGCTAGAAGTTCATGGTTCTACCTTTGCAAGTAGGACAACCATTTTCGATGCGGGAGACACCGGGGATCATGTTATAGCTCACATGGTCTCTATGTCGGTTAAGGCTAATTACCCACATTAATAATGAACTAAGGTTAATTCAAGAAGTATCTTACATGAGTTCAAAGGTATTAAAGATGATGTTAGCTTTCATTAACCTTGGTTTTATGACTTATGTTTTCTAACTCTCTTATATCATGTTTTAGCTTGGTCAATTGTATGTCATGAAATGAAATATCCCTTTTAGCATGGTTTACATGTTTTATGCATGGCTATCATACTTGGTATATTTTTTTGTAATAGCGCATACTCTTGCCTACATTTTCCTCAAATGTACGGTCCGACAGACTGGGTCATAATTTTCGTGGTTAGTGGTTGAGTTCAAGATTTACGATCTTTGGTGAGTCCTCATGCTTCGAAGAAGGAGTTTTATTATTTTTAGTTTCTTTCATGTGTTTTTCTTTTGGACATGATGTATGGGCTTGGACCAATTTCATTCTATTGTATTAGATGGCTATGATTAGACAAGTGCTTTAGAATTTCTCTTTTCTTTTATAAAATGTTTTGGACTTGGACTATTGTTTTATTCTTATTGTTCTATTTCTTATGTTATGAGAGATAAGTGGCTTGTATTGAGTCCTTCGGGGTTCTATTCGCCATGTTACATCTAGGGGCTACCCCTGGATCGTGACAAAAGAGGTATATTAGAAATTTGGTTCACTCTTCAAAACTTATGCCTAAGATCATCTCTATCATTCGCCTACATTAGTCAATTGGACGAACGGGGAAAGTTCTAGGTATCACCAAGCACATATTTCAAGATAATCTCACCACACATGGAAATCAATACAATCATCAATCAAGATTCTACAAATTTAGCTCGCGTGCAACGATCATCACAAGACTCATTTCAACAATCGGCTAGTCACAATGAGATGCTAAGCGTTCACACATGACTTATGCAACTCAATTTTTTTCTTTTGTGACGCTATATATTGCTATGAGATTTTATGTGCTCCCTGATGTGTTGTTAGATCCTTTTTCTGTATCCACTCCTGTTGGTGATTCTATTGTGGCTAAGAGGGTCTATAGAAAGTGTCCCATTTCCTTGACCCATATAGTTACTCTTTTTGACTTGGTAGAGCTTGATATTCTAGATTTTGATGTTATCTTGGGTATGGATTGGTTGCACTCATGTTATGCCTCTATAGATTGTAGAACACGTGTAGTCAAATTTCAGTTTCAAATGAGCCTGTCCTAGAGTGGAAGGGTTCAGTTGACAAAGGACGTGGACCAGCAAAAGTTCACAGATATGTCAATGATTTTTGGGACCGTGGAGATCCCTGAGGACATGGGCACAGATGTTTCGGTTTGTTCTGATATGCCTCTACCTACCACCGGAGATATGATTAGAGCCGATGATGTAGCTGCTGAGTCCGATGCTGAGACTGATGAGGAGCAGCTCGGTGTTCAGGAGAAGACCACTTACGAGGGCCTGACTGAAGTTGAGGAGGCCATGGTGGATTCAGCTGTGTAGACGTCTTTGAGGGACACGTCTGTGGTAGGCTCTAGTGGAGACAATTTTCATGTTGCACCGGGCACTAATGCCCAAGATCAGAGTGTAACTCCGGGAACTTATGCCCCGACAGATGGAGCGACTTTGTAGACAAGATTCTTCTTTACCTCCCTCTCTATTATTTTTATTGATTTGTGATTATTTTTGTTGCATTTGAGGACAACTCCATTTTATTTGTGGTGGGGTGAGGTATTTCTATACCTACCTCTTGTGTATATATTGGGTTTTCTGTTTTAAACTGTGTTTTGATATTATCTTGTGAATGTTTGAGCTTATGCCTCCTTGTTATGAATGAAAATGGTTTTTTGAGCCATCTAAAAAAATTTTCCACCTCTTATTATTTGTGAATGTGGTTGTTCTTGTGCAAATTTGAGTATCGGTTATGATCAATACAGATGACTTGAATAGTGCTTTTAATCGAACAAAAATGAATGCGCGGCTACGATGAGGCCAAATGAAGTTGCATAGACAATATGTGGACTTTTTGCATCTCGTTGTAAATAGCCGGTTATCGAATGGAGTCTCTTGTGATGAACATTGCACACTAGATCGAATGAGTCTCGTTTGATATTGGTGCCAATGCCTTGTGTGATGAGCTTACTTTGAACCTTGTGTGATGACACCTAGAATTTGCCCCATTGGTCTGGTTGACTAAGTGATGCAAGTTCTTGAAATGATCTTAGGCAACTATTTTGAAGAGTGAAACAATTTGACAATATACCTCTTTTGTGGCCAACCTTGTGAGGTTTGTGAACCTTGCTTGAACCCCCTTTGATCCTTATCCTTTTCTTGGAAGAAACTTGATGCAATTATGACCCCTCTTTATCCATTCACCCATAATCCTCATGAAGTGTGGTTTGATTGAATAGCCAACTTAGGCCAAAAGCCTAACTTGGGGGTGTGGTGAAAAGAGAAGGTAAATCAAGAAGTGTAACAAAATCCCCCTTCTAGCAATGGTCTTTAAAAAGATGGAACCCTAACATATAAAAAAATAGGAGAAAGAAAAGAATAAAGCAAAAGAAAAGGAATGAAAAAAAAAATTGTGAAATAAAGTTGTGAAAGTTGCAAAAGAAATGGGGTGTCCGGTATTCCATTGGAAGTTGAATAATGGGGTGAATTTTGAGCATGATTCAAATGTTGAATAAAGGGAAGAAAGTGATGTTCAGACCACATTTCATGAGGGTAGCAGCCACTGAGCCTAAATGACCATACATTTACACTAAGCCCCGTTACAAGCCTTGAAAAGACCTTTGAGATCTTGAGTGATCTGAAATGAGTGTTGATTCAAAAATAAGGGCAAACCTATGGGTGAAGTTATGCATGTGTTCATCTTTGTGAGTGTGAGAGTTGTATGTGATTCCAGAGCTATAAATTGTTGATATATTGTGTGTGAATATGGAATCATCTATGTTGTGAGGGCATTTGAGTACCTTCGTTGTGCTTAAACTTGTATTTGAAGCAAGTATTGTGAACTTGAGTATCCTTGATAATGGTGAGTCACAACTTGAATCTTTGAGTGCACAATTGATCCTTACATGAGTAAGTTGAGTCTTGTTGTGTGCATTCATGATTGAGTCTTATGCAGCACTGTTTGAGACATCCTTTTTAAACTGCTAAACTTGAGTTTTACTTGAGGACAAGCAAAAGTTTAAATTGGGGGTGTTGATGAGTCAGAGTTTTGGACTCATTTAGAGCTTTATTTATATTGATTTAGTGTCCTCACATGCTTATTTTGTGCAAATAACAGATGTTAAATCCTTGATTTTCAGGAATATGGATTGAGGAACAAAACAGGCTGAAGAAATGAAGATGGGCGAGCCTGAGGATCGCCAAAAGAATTCAGCGTGTCGCTGAGTGGCTCCTCAGACCGCCTAAAGTTCCAGTGTGCCAAGCTCTAAAGGAAAGAACCAAGTCGGCGAGGAAAAGGGGCAGTCGGCGGATTGTCGAATGATTCTGCAAAGCTAAGATAGATCGCCCAAAGTTACTGACCTCGAGGATGCTGAATGAAAAGACGAAAAGGCGATGGAAGAGGTCAAAGGGCGGCTCACCGAGTGGCCCTTCGTGGATGATTTTCGGCGATTATAAAATACATATTGAACATTAATTTAGTATCAAATTTTTAATCCATCTTAGGGTAGAACAGTTTCTCTGAAGTTTGTAATTAGACTTAAAGGTTTTGAGACTCAATTTGGAGATTTTTCAAGTGGGTTTCTAATTTTCTTCTAATTGGAACACTGTAAAGCTTGAATTCCTCTTACCCAGTTGATGGCTAATCGATTTGGTAACGGTTTTTATCTTTTTATGATGTTCGGCTAAAACCCCAACTTTTAGGGTGTGATTATGTGATTATAGGCTAAATTAGTGTGTGGGTATTGCTAATTGTTAGTTTAAATGCTATTTAAAAGTGGGTTTAATCATTATCTGTGGTTTAATTTAAGAATTGTAGTTGCAAATGCAGTTTTATGTTTGTGTTCTTGCCCTGCTCGAGAGAGAGGTTTTAAAACTAAGGTTTTTGATTAATGGTTTGTGGGTATTGGGTTGATTTGGGTTCAGCTCGAGAGAGTGAATCCTTAACCCAATTCCACACATTTAGCTCGAGAGAGTGAATGGATTAAGGTGTGGGCTGCTCTTATTTTGCATGCTTGTTAATGTTAGAGAAAAATCACTTGATTTGGGGTAAATTGTTCAAGAGAAAATATACCTCCCCTATAGCCTAGCATACTCACTAATATCTAGCTATTTACTAATAATTGCAATTATCCATATGTCTATATTGCCTATAATCGATAACATCCCAAGAATCCGTCTCATTATTGTTAATTCTTATTGTTTGTGACTGCTATTTGCAGTTGATAATCGAAACCAAAACCCCCATTTGACATTCGTGTCACCCCTTAATTTGAATGATGTCCTTATTCGATAATTTTTATTTATATGACTGATTTGACCGCATTTATACTTCCCAATTCAATCTGAAACACGTACCGCTTCCCGTGGGATTCGACCCCAACTCATTTAGTTGGGTTTTATACTGATTTACGATCGTTGACACTTAGAATTGGATGAAGTGTCTTCGAAACGTTATTAATCAGGCAACAATCCACAAGTCTCCAAAATACTCAAATTGAAGCTAAAAATCAAACAAACCCTAAATCTCTACTCCAAAAGTGGAAAAAACAATGTTTTGGATAAAAAACCCAGAACTAGACAATGTGGGAACTCCTTTTCTTCTTTTAAAAATTGCATTTATACGTTCCCAAAATTTCAGCTTTGGATTTACTCGACGAAGTAAGTCGGGATTCGCCGACTTGATCGGTGATGCACCGAGTGCCCCTTCGATCGCCTTCTTGGTTTGGCCTTTTACCTTTTCTTTGTTGTTACTTTAGGTGATCAAGGTCGGGCTCGCCGACCTAATCGGCGGTGCGCAAGTACTGATCTTCTCACCTTTTTTGCTTGCCTTTTCACCAATTGCTCTGTAACTTTTGGCGGGCTAAATTGGCAATGCCGAACAGTTCGGAAAATCGTCGAAATGCCCATCCGATCGCCAAGTTAGTCTTGTCTATGGGCCTCCTAGAACTTTGGGCGAGTTAAAGGTCCACTCGGTGACTCGCCGAGTGGCTTCGGTAAGTACCAACTTTGCTTTCCTTCAACTTCTTCAGCTTTTTTACTCCTTTTTGCCCGGTAATGCCCCCTCCTTGCTCTTTTTCCTTCATTGCTGTAAATTAATATTTTAACATCAGTTATGAGCATAAAATAGGCATTGAGGACACTAAATTCTTAATTATTTAGCCCTAAATGAGTCCAAATCCCCGACTCATCAGAAAGCAGCCTAAAACTTTTCCCAATCAAGAGGACCTGTATCACCCTCCCTCTCTTCCTTCATTGTTCAAACAAAACTTCAACAATAACCTTAAGTTGATAAGCGGCCAATTCCTCCTTTTCTACCGACATCACTTCCAAGATCATCAAAACCTTGCATACCTCCTCAAAGAACTCTTGAGGATCGTTCTCAACCTTAGAACCATGAAACTCTGGAGGTTTCATTCTAGTGAGGTCGCTTATTCTAGTTGCCACCATACCCACATTTGATTTCAAAGGGACCACAGCCTCCCTATTGGCTTGAGCCAGCACTTGAAAAGTGAATCGGAATTCTACATTAGTCACTTCTTCAGCCAAAGGGTCGACCAGAACTTGAGGAGCTTCTACATGAGTTTCTTATGGAGCTTCTTGTTCCACATTCTCAGCCGCATTCCTTCTAATATATGCTTTTCAAGAGGCAATATCCTGAAAAATACCGGATAATGATTAGGAGAGAGACATATAGAGTTACACTCTATCATACAACTTTCTAGTTATGAAAGAAGTGGAGTTTCCTAAGCCTTTTATAGACTCCTATTTAAAAATGGGGCATGTTTCACACTCATGAATAATACTCTACTTGACATGGCTTGTGAGACATCCTAGTACCTTTCTAAACTTTGTTCTCTAACTACCAAGTTAGTCACGACAAAACGTATACCCTAGGCGTAACATCGCGTATAGAACTCCAAGAGGCCTCACACAAGCCACTAAGCATACATCATAAAAGATGATAGAAATAAAGATTCCACAAAATTAGTCTTATATCATAAATGAGTATGACAAGCAGAAGTGTAACATAAGTCTCAACAAGCCATATATCACATCATAAGGAAAGTGTCTTGGACGTAACCCATACATTACATACAAGCTTGAAAACTGAAATAAAGAAAGCAATAAAAGTTTCTTGGTCCTCGGAACATGCAAACTCACCAACCTTTGAGCGTCTAAAGATCAACTAGACACTAGTGTTAGAAAAAAGAGCATCAAACCCTACATTAGTTAAACAATATTGGCACAAGTATGCATTTGTACATGAAATTTACTAAGTATGATAGATATGCATAAGAGTTATAAAATAATGTTACAAAGGAATTTAAATGACATGCAATAACCAAGAAAAATCATATCATAAAATGTTAGAAAACATAAGTCGTAATCATGGTCAATGCAAGCTAAGAATCTTAAAACACTTGTGGGATACTTTAGAAGTAACCTTAGTTCATTATTGTGGGAAGTTTACCATATAACCGACATAGAACATGTGAGTTATAACATGGAATCCAGTGTTTGTCCTACATCAAAAAGGGATGTCCTTACTTGCCAAGGTAAGAACCATAAACCTAAGCTAAAGTTGATCCACTAGTTAGTGTCTATCTGAGACAAATCCTATGGTGGCACATAGTTATGGGATAAAGAGATTGTTGCTAGAGATCCGACCTTTACTAACGGGAGAGCCTCTATCTAAATATTTTCTCAGTGCTAAATATAAATCCCACTGAATAGTCTGATGAGTCCGAGATTTTGACTCATTTAGGGCTTTACAGTTTTCTTCTAGTTTTTGAGTTCTTATTGAAAACTTTGAGGATTTGTATTTAATCACTTTGGAGCATTGTAAAGGCATGGAGACTTTTATCCAGCTGATGGCTAATCTAGTTGGTAACTGTTTTTACCTTTTTATGATGCTTAGCTAAAACCCCAATTTCTTGGGGTGTGATCATGTTATTATGATTTCAATTAGCTTATGGATATTGTTATTTACTAATTTTTAATGCTTAATTGAAATGGGTTTAATTGTTAGCTGCGTTTTAATCTAAGAATTGTAGTTGCAAATGCAATTCGAGTTTAGAGTTCTGGGCTTTCTTGAAAAAAAGGTTTTAGAAACAAAGATTTTGATTAATGATTTTAGTTATTGGGTTGATATGGTTTTAGCTCGGAAAAGTAAATTCTAAATCTGATTCTACCCATCTAGCTCGACAAAGTGGATGAATTAAGGTGTGGGTAGTTCTTATTTGCTAAGCTTGTTGATGTTCGAAAGAAATCACCTGATTCGTGATAGTTGTTCGAGAGAAAACTATTGCATCTATAGTCTAGCCTACCCGCTAATATTTAGCTATTTATTTGTAATTTCAATTAGCCATACAGTGAAATTTGCCTATAATCGATCACATCCCGAGAATTCATCTCTTTGTTGTTACTTTCCTCGTATTTGATTGTGTTGTAGCTGATAGTTAACAATACAAAACCCTTCATCTGACATTTGTTGTCACCCCTTTAGATTTATTTGCATGTTTTCAATAAATTCTATTTCTATAACCGAATAGACCACTTTATAACTTCATAACTGAATTTTAGACACGTACCTCTCCCTGTGGGTTCGACCCCAACTCTTCTTTGGGTTTTACGCTTATTAATGATCGTTTACACCTAGAATCAGATGAGTTGTACTTGAAACGTTAATCAAAATGGCGCCGCTACTGGGGAGAAGACGAAGAAATAAGCGTTAACGGGAGAAATGGTAGCCAAGTGGGCCACAAATAGGTAATTTAAACGATATTAACAACCCTATACAATTAGGTGGTGTCGGAGCTATACGTCTACCTCCTGCTGATGGGAACACTATTTTTCACATCACTTGCACAATGGTTCAGCTCCTACAATTGAAAGGATTGTTTGGAGGGCTGGCTCATGAGGATCCCCATGAGCATGTTATGAATTTCTTTGACGTTTGTGGACCTTTCTCGTTCAAAAACATTTCTCAAGAATCCGTCCGTCTTTGATTATTTCCATTCTCTTTGATGGGAGAAGCCACAAAGTTGTTGGTTGATCTTCTGAGAAACTCCATTAAAACTTGGGAAGAGTTGACTGCTGCTTTCTATGTGAGGTACTTTCCCCCATCATGGATGATGACCATAAGGGATAGCATTCAAGGGTACAAACGCTTGGAAGGCGAACCAATCCACGAGATGTGGCTGAGGTTTCAGAAGCTATTACTTTAGTGCCCAACTCATGTACTGCCATATGATGTCTTGTTGCAATACTTTTACAGGAGTCTTGACTCAGTAAACAAAGGAGTTATTGATCAACTTGTTCCCGGTGGCATAATGCAACAGTCTTGGGATGTCGCATCTCAGCTCCTTGATCGTATGACCAAAATTAATAGAGCATGGTACACTCGTGAGGACCAAGTGTCTCCTCTCACTTTTAGAATGACAAAAGAGCAGATCGAAAAAGATCAAGAGAGAGACCAAAACGTGGTAAAAATGATGACCCAGCTGGACTTATTGTCAAAAAATGTGATGGGTAGTGGATTGAAAAGTGGAAATATTGTAGGTGTTGGTGAAGCAAATCCTAAGTAGGCACAATTTGAAGCGTTGTATAATGAGGAAGTGAACTTCCTTGCAAATTAAGGAGGAGGTTTTCGCCAAAACTATCAAAGGTCGGGTGGAAATCCGGGTTGGAACAGAGATGAAGGATGGAGAGATTATGACAGAGAATAGAGTGATCGTAACGCCACTTGGACAGAAAGAGAGGGTCACAAGGATAGGTACATCCCACCTCATGAGCGTCAGAAGCCCAAGAAACCAAGGGCTGACTCAGAGAATGTCCAAACGGAAGACATGCTCTCACGCATTCTTAACAAGGTCGAAGGTTCAGACAAAGTGTTGAAAGAGATGAAGGAGGACGTCTCAACTCTCAATCAGACTGTGACTTCTCATTCAGTCTCTATCAAGCAGCTAGAAACATAGATGGGTCAAATCTCGACCCATCTAAATCCAAGGCCAAAAGGAGGGTTGCCTAGTGACACAATACCAAACCCCAAAAATGAAGCTTCAATTGGTATTTCCGTCGTGCCACGAAGTTAAATAAGGTGTTTCTTAGGAGGCAACCCAAGTCTTTGAGTCCGAGATTTCGAATCATTTAGGGCTTTATTTTGATAGTATATATGTCCTCAAATGCCTAATTTATGTGCTAAACTGATGTTAAAGTGTTGATTTGCAGCTATGAAGGCTAAGGAGCAAGGCAATGATATTACCGGACAAAAAGGAACTAAAAGTTGAAAAAGTAAAGAAAAAGCGATCCTGGTGATCGACAAGACCACCCGGCGTACCGCCGGGTGGCTCTTTAGCTCTCCCAAAGATCCAGCACTCCAACCCTGGGGAAGAACCAAGTTGGCGACAGAAATAGGCAGTCACTGAATCGCCGATCGACTCCACGATGGTAGCTTTGATCGCCCAAATTTACAGGACCTAAGCTGTTGAGGACCAATGCAAAATGGCGATATAAAAGAGCAAACGGCGGATTGCTGAACCACTCGGTGAGGCGTGACTTATACCGCTGAGTGGACTTTCAAGACAAAATGCAGGCAACTATAAATTAGATTTTAAAAGGAGTTCTGAAGAGGGCTGAAAAATTCCAAAAATTCCCAGATCTTTTTTGATCCCCAAGTTCTAGTTTAAGAGTTTTCTTCTAGTTTTTGAGTTCTTATTTAAAACATTGAGGATTTGTAAGTGGGTCTTTGAATTTAATCACTTCGGAGCATTGTAAAGGCTTGGAGACTGTTATCCAACTGATGGCTAATCTAGTAGGTAATTGTTTTTACCTTTTTATGATGCTTAGCTAAAACCCCAATTTCTTGGGGTGTGATCATGTGATTATGAGTTGAATTTGCTTCTGGGTATTGTTATTTACTGATTTTTAATGCTTAATTGAAGTGGGTATAATTGTTAGGTGCGTTTTAATCTAAAATTGTAGTTGCAAATGCAATTCGAGTTTAGAGTTCTGGGCTTGCTTGAAAAAGAGGTTTTAGAAGCAAAGCTTTTGATTAATGATTGTAGTTATTGGGTTAATATGGGTTTAGCTCGAAAGAGTAAATTCTAAATCTAATTTTACTCATCTAGCTCAAGAGAGTGGATGAATTAAGGTGTGGGCTGTTCTTATTCGCAAAGCTTGTTGATGTTCAAAAGAAATCACATGATTCGTAATAGTTGTTCGAGAGAAAACTATTGCATCTATAGTGTAGCCTACCCGCTGATATTTAGCTATTTATTAGTAATTTCAATTACCCATACAGTGAAATTTGCGTATAATCGATCACATCCCGAGTATTCATCTCTTTATTGTTACTTTCCTCGTATTTGATTGTGTTGTAGCTGATAGTTAAAGATCCAAAAACCCCCCATCTGGCATTTGTTGTCACCCCCTTAGATTTATTTGCATGTTTTCGATAAATTCTATTCCTATAACCGAATAGACCACTTTATAACTTCATAACTGAATTTTAGACACGTACCGCTCCCTGTGGATTCGACCCTAACTCTTTCTTTGGTTTTCTACTAATTAATGATCGTTTATGGAAAAATTATGACTTATTAGAGAAAGGTTGAGAAAGGCCAAAAGTCGACAAAAGTCCTATGCTGATATTAGAATAAGAGATCTTGAGTTTGATGTTCATGATTGGGTTTACTTGAAAATTTCACCCATGTAGGGTGTGTTGAGATTTGGGAAGAAAGGAAAGCTTAGTCCCCGTTATGTAGGCCCATATAAGATTTCGAGACGTGTTGGAAAGGTTGCTTATGAGCTTGAGTTTCCTAATGATTTGGCATCGGTGCATTCGGTTTTCCATGTTTCTATGTTGAAAAAGTGTGTTGGAGATCCGACATCTATAGTTCCATTAGAAGGTTTAACAGTTGATGAGAATCTTTCTTATGAAAAAGTTCCGGTTGAGATTTTAGACCGACAACTCAAGAAGTTGAGAAAGAAGGAAGTTGCCTCCGTGAAAGTATTATGGAGGAATCATTTAGTTGAGGGTGCTACCTATGAGGCCCAGGCCGACATGATGTCCCGATATCCTCATCTTTTTCCTTCTACTCCTACTCGAGCTTGAGGTAATGAGTTTCTCATGGTTTACTCTTTGTTTTGGTGTCATGTGTTTTAGATATTCCCATGATTTCCTTATTTTATGCATGTTCATGAAAAATTTGTATTTTGAAAGAAAATGAGTTTATATGATATATTTTCCTCATGCTTCTGTGCATTGAGTATCAGTTTCCTATAAACATCACGAAATAAATTATTGAACATGGTTTAGCTATCCTCTTGAGTATAGATTGCATATAGGCTCCATGAGATGATGTTGAGCATGCTTTTAGCTTGGAGATGGTAGTTCCTCCTTGAATATAGGTAATTTTTAAATTGCAGGCATATTGGGTTGCTAGGTCTAAAGCCTATCTTCCTTATAGTGCATTGAGTATATTAGCTTGGAGTCGATGTTTCCTCCTTGGTTTTTGTGTATTTTGAGGAGATTGCATGAATGATGGGTTGCTCGTATTGTGTCTTTTCCTTCATGAGGTGTCTAGATTTCCATTCGAGGACGAATGATCCCAAGGGGGAGATAATGTAACACTTCGGAATCGAGAGAGGGCAAGATGGGAGTTTTCAGGAGTCGCAAGTGCAAGCCCACGGAGGCCAACCATGGCCCGTGGATGGGACCACGGACCGTAGTTCTGGTCCGTGGTCGGTCACCCCCAGAACTCATAGAACACATGACCCACGACCTGGACCACGGACCGTCGATGGGTCCACGGTCCGTGGGTGAAGGTCAGTAGGTCAGGGCCCCAGAAACCAAGTTCCTGACCACGAACAACGGTCGTGCAGGATGGACCGTCGGTCTGTCCACGGTCCATTGGTCGTGGTCAGTGGATGGTGATCTGATAATTATTTTTAGGGGCAGTTGGGGCTTTTCCTAATTAGTCTAGCCTAATACTATGTCGTTTTACCTTTATCTAAAACCCCTATATAAACGTTTTAACCCCAAATTTCGCTCAATATAAATCATTCTCTCAAATTTTTAAAAGAAGAACAAGTCTCCTCTCCAAAATATTTCTCTCTCTAGAACTTGAAGAAAAAGAAAGAGTTGACTCTAGGGTCAAGGTCAAGTCGCCATTCCTCAAGAAATTGTGGACTTTGATATCAAGGTATGATGTCTTTTAATCCATGAAATCCTTGCATCCATGGAGCCCCTAAGATTCCCTAATTGAAAAGTAGAAATTCCCCAATTTGAGTTAGGGTTTTCTCCTAAGTTGTGGGTCTTGATGAATGTTGATCTAATTGAGTGGATTATGAATGTTTATGCAAGAATTGATAGGATTACATGCTTTTAGGATTAATTTACATATACCCATGCTTAACCCATGTTTCTAAGTTGAAATTGATCTATTGATGCCATGAAAGGAGAATTTATATGTTTATATGTATTCTTATAGGATTGATGAGATACATTAGAATTGCTCTGAGATTCAAGCATATGTGATGATTATGGTATGAATTGCTTTGAGAGTGAAGCATATATGATGATTATGAGATGTAGTGCTTTGAGAGTTAAGCTTATGTTATGAATTGTTGATTATTGATGTAATTGTTGTGGAAGGGATAGTTCCCACTCGATTTGCTTATGTATGAATGTGAAAGGCTTTCTCACATTGAATGATTCTAGGTTGAATGGATTGATTAGGCTAGAGGCGATTACCCTTAACCTCTTAATGAGATGTATATGAGGTGATTACCCATATTCCTTAGAATATAATAAGAGGCGATTACCCTTATTTTCTAAAGTGAACAAGAGGCGACTACCCACTTTCTTATGATGTGAATTGGACAAGAGGCGAGTACCCATGATCCTTATAGAAAGACAAGGGGCGAATACCCATGTCACATGATGTTGGACTAGAGGCGAGTACCCATGATCCTAAAGTATGTTGTACTAGAGGCAAGTACCCCCGATCCCAATGTTAAGAAGGGCTAGAGGCTACTACCCATGATCCTTTATAGTAAGGCAAGATGTGATTCCTCATGTCCATAAAATATAAGCTAGATGTGTTATGATAGGTGATGATCTTGGATTGTTGTTTGAGTTGCCTTCTATTATGAGTAAGGATGATTTGAGGTTACTTTAAGAAGTATTCCTTTTATTTTGAAATCATCAATTATGTGCATTGATTATACTTTTATGACTTATGTTGTCTAATTCTTATGTTTATCTTGATGTTTATGCAAACTATCATATTTAGTACATTCTCGTACTAACGCATGCTTGCCTACATTTCTTACCCAAATGTAGTGTCCGGCGTTCCCGACTCTCATCCCCGTTGCTAGGATCTATAGTAGAGGCAAGGTTGAAAATTGGTGAGCCCTCATAGCATTGAAGGATTTGCCCGCCATTTCTCTTATGTTTATTTTCATTTTAGTATCGAACATTTTTGCTTGGGCCGTGTCCCAAGATTCTATTGTATTAGATGGTGTCTTAGACTTCCACTTCGTTTTATAAATACTTTGATTGTGTGGAAAATGTTTTAGATTTTACCGATTTTCTATTATCTTGACTATGAATGCTAAGTGGCTTATATGAGGCCTCTCGGGGTCTTGTATACCATGTTACATCAAAGGGGTACCCCTGGGTCGTGTCAATAATATTTAACATATCAAGTTTCAACTACCATTCACACGTCATATACCTCATTCCAAATCTTAGAGAAATTCTTTACCATCCAATAACTATGTATACTATGAGCACATAATCTTTATTTACCATCAAGTGTCTATGTAATGCATGACAACAGTTTGTTGTGTAGTCCCATTCAACATAGTAGTTTCAATACCCTCGAAATCCTCAATAATCATGTAGAACTGTATGTCCATATCGTTTCACATCCATAAGTCACCTACTATAATTTGAAAAATCTAGCTCCCCACATAACAACATAAAATCTTCCACACATCACTGTTTCTCGTCCAAATGAAAACCCAATCATTATAAAAGTCGTTGATAAACCCCTAGTAAGTCTATGCAGAACAAGTTCAAATCTTATAGTCATGTTCGAACTCAAAGGCGAAAATTCATACCACCTTCAACCCTGAACCCTTACAAGAGGTCTTATTCCTTTACCTTTCTTAAAGTCTTCACATGACGCAAATTCAAAATACCTTGAACTCTTTAATACACCAAACTCTTGTACCTTTCACTGACTTGCTTACCAATCTTATCCTTTGACCAACAACCCATGCCATTTTACCTTATAATCTAAACCAACACTTTTAAGTGAAATCCTTGCTTAGGTCCTTTAACAATCAAAAGTAACAAACATTACGACTCAAACCATGCAGAAGTCTTTCAAAATACTCAATAATTGATCCGATTGATCATAACTTGACAAAAATTACAATCACAAACTTAGACTTACAATGAAAGACTTGAACTCAAATTGCCACCGTGCCAGTTACTAAACTAAAAATTACAAAAGAACTTATTACCACACTCGAGTCGAATGTCGGTAAACTTCTTTCTCAAACCTTATCCAATCGTTTTTCACCCATATGAATGAAACATAACACTATTATCATTACCAGAACAAAAGTGATGGAACCATGGGTCACTGATTCCATTTCTCCACTCTCTCTAACAATACATCTTTGGCCTTTACAATTAGAGTAAATATCCTTGTTCTCGTCTCCTTTCGAGGGCTAAACTACGTCCCAAAAATTCGTTCCATTTATGATTGTAGCTCCTTTTAATTCTATTCGAGTAGTGTCTTAACACATCCTACAACTTTTTATACGACCACACTTCTCACCAAATAGTAGCAAACCACAACTTTCGATACCCGCAGGTCACTATCACTATACCAAATCCATATGACCAAAAATCCTTTTAATATGGTTTTTCCTGGTCATAATTCATCAAAAATTATTATTACCGTTATGCTCAGTAGCCATTTTTATTATCTCAAAGTCAACCTTATTGTCGACATAACACCTTAAACGCAATTATACCAAGAAAATCCAAAGTAGTAACCCAATTTTATATGCACTTCCTTACTAAAATACTCAATTGCCTTCACATAAGTATACTCGCTGGGACTTCCTTTACCTATAAGCTTGTCATTCCGATATCAATCCACTCCCTTGGAGATTACGATGAAATCACCAGTTCTCATTTAGAATTCTTGGGATGTACTTCACAACATAAACACATTAATATCGTACCAAAGATCCTCCACTAAAATCTTCCTATTGAGTAGGTGCAAAACAATACCAAATCTATTCGGTCTATAACCCAAAGAGATATGCAATCTTTTGGAGATCAGGTCAATGGAAGAAATAACACTAACCAACTAAGTATGGATACCATTGCAGTAATCGTATCATGACCCCTCATTGATATACAAACGATCTATGAAACTGTAGTATAGATTAAAACCTAGGTTGGCGCAACATCATTTTCCCCATACACTAAGCAACCCCTATTTGTAATGATAACTTTTCTAACTGTAGTTTCCAAAGCTAAAGTGTTCATTACCTAGTTTTTCCTTTAATGATTCAACTTTTAATTGTGGAACCACTCCAGATATCGCCTACACCACACAAGTATTGTTCCCATTGCTGGGTAACTAACCTAAAAAGGATAACACGTTCATGAAGTCCCTAAGCCATTGTTAAACCTCATCATTCAAATATCCAAAAAATATAGATCGTCGAGCCATCACCTTAATCAACCCCTTCGAATCGTTGAACATTCAAAATCTCACCACACATATTTTCTATATGTCTATAATTTGAAACTTAGTATTATATGTAACATCCAAGCCATTCATGACACACAACCTTTTCGTATGAAGCACCACGCACGAGTCATCTCTATAAGTGAGAGAGAATGGGATGAATCGATAAGAGTTAGACCGGACCAAGAACGCAAGATAGAGATTCAACAAATGGAGATTTTTCCTAAAAGTCACCATAACCTCTCGAAGATAAACAACAGACGTCTCTATGACAATCCTCGATACTCTACTAGACTTGGCTTATACACACGTGATACCTATGAACATGGAGCTCTGATACCATTTATCACGATCCAAAAATTGATGTGATGGCACTCGTCATATTCCACCAAGACAAGTAAGTTTAAAACACATCCATTATGATAAAGTGCAAAAATAAAATAAAAATAAAGTTTAATAACAATTACCAATGCATATAACAAGTCAACTTAACTAAATCCCTCAAACTTGGTTTTCACGTGGACACGCCTCTAATATGTTACAATAGATTTGAAACAAAATACAATTCTCAAATGATATTGTCTATAAAGTAGAACAAAATCATAAATGGGAGTAAGAGTGTCTGTTGAAATGACAAATAACTAACTCACGAATCTCTACAAAAAGCCTTGGACAAGAAGAGTTTCACGAAGATCTGGGCTCGTAACCTACACAAATATAGAAGTAAGGTGTGAGAACAAAACCACACAGTATTGTAACATCTCAGATTCAAAACGGTAAGCTTTTGCTATTTTTGTAGGACCTGGTGCTAATACCGACAACGCCACCCACGACCAGTGGACTGACACACGGTCTATAGGTCGACTAGTGGTTGGCCAGTCCAGGTTCCTAAAAATTTTCAAGTTCCAGTACTTACCTATGGTTTACCAGGACGGTCCATCAATCTATGCACAAGTCATAGGTATGTTTCCTAGGTGAGTACCACACTTAGAGAAACTTCAAAGTCAAAAGTTGAGACCCTGATTGGGCATGTATGGCCTGTAGGTGGACCCATTGACCGATGTTACGACCAACGGTAACCTCTAGGCATAACATGGCATATAAAACCCCGAGAGGCCCCATACAAGCCACTTAGATTTCATCATACAAGATAATAGAATAAAAGATTAAAAATACAATTTCAACATATAAGAGTTTTATAGAGAATAGCAGAAATCTAAACAACGTCTCAAAGCCATCTAGTACATAAGAGTATTATCGGGGCGTAGCCCGTACATGAAGTTCCAAATGGAAAGTAAAGAAAAAAGGGGAAAATCAAGCTCGCTCCTCGGAGTTAAGGACTCACCAAACCTCAATCTTCTATGAGAGATCCCTAGCAATGGAATTGCGAATTTTTAAGGTCGGTCCCTACATTTGGTAAATGTAGGTGAGAGTGTGTATTAATACAAAATATGTACCAAGTATTATATCCATGCATAAAACATTTGAAAACATGAGAAAAAGGGACATTTTCAGAAAGTGCAATGACTAAGCTAAATCATGAATGTAAAAGAGCTAGAAGACATAAGTCATAAAACAGGGTCAATGCAATTAAACATCATCTTATAGCACATGTAAGATACTTTTTGAAGTAACCTTAGTTCATTATTGTGGGAAATTTACATTTAACCGAAATATAAGACCATGTGATCTATCAACACAGAATCCGGTGTCTACTCCACACCAAAAAGGGGTGTCCTATTTGCCAAGGTAAGACCATGAACTTCTAGCTTATGTGGATCAACTAGCTAATGTCTATCTAAGACAATAATCCTATAGGGGTACATAGGTATGGGATAAAGAGATTGATAGTAGAAACCCGACCTCTACTAACAGGAGAGCTTCCATCTCAATATCCTCTCGGTGCTAAGCGTAAATCCCACAGAATAGTCATTTTCTTAACTTGTCTTTATTATCCATGGAAGGGCACGTCATCTTGCCAATTAAAGCTAAGTCATATGTCATCCATGGAAAGGTACAATTAGGTAACCAATCCAAGCTAGGTTTCATTAGAATAGCTCCTTAACGTGGATTCATATTAGTTGAGAAGACTTTTCAACCTTAGAATCCTTTATGTGAGAAAACCTTTCACATTCATGCACGAGGTAGTTATGTGACAAATCCTTTCAAAAACACAACAACAACAATATCATTGATACTTCACTCTCAAATCATCCTTAAAACATTTACCTAAATTTCATAAGAACATGCATGGTTTCATAAATTCATCTTCCATAATTCCAAAACTCACATTAGATCATCATAACTTGGAAAGCATGGGGTATGCATGGGTTCATAAGGATTCATCATAAATCATAGAATTGTATTAATTCATGCTTTAAAGATCATAAAACACTCAATTAAATTAATGATTAAGAGAACCCATAACATGGAATACTCAATTGGGGATTTCTAACTTTGAAAATCAGAGAATTTAGGAACTCCATGGAGGAAATGGCTCCATTGATGAAAACTATCATACCTAAATGACTAAAGCTTGCCTTCAATGGTGGAATTGAAGGCTTGACTTGAAACCCTAGGTTGACTCCTTCTGCTTCAAGTTTTCTAGAGAGAGAAATATTTGAAAGGAAGACTTTTTCTTCTTTTATAAATTTGAGAGAATGATTTCTGTCAAGACCCAGGGGTACCCCCTAGATGCAACAAGGCGTACAAGACTCCGAGAGGCCTCATACAAGCCACTTAGCTTTCATAATATAAGATAATATACTTGAGCAAAAATTTAAAACATTTTCAACAACATCAAAGTTTCATAACAAAAGCGGAAGCCTATTAAACTTTGTCTCAAAACCATCTAAAACATGCATATTTTGGGGCACAGCCCATACAACAATGTTCAAAACTTAAAACAAAAGAACATAAGAGAAATGGTGGCTAAATCCTTGAATGCTATGAGGACTCACCAATCTTCAAGTCTTGCCTCTACTAAGATCCTAGCCACGGGGATGAGAGTCGAGATCGTCGTACCCTACATTTGGATAACATATGTAGGCAAGAGTATGCGTTAGTAAAAACTTGTACTAAATATGATATCCTGCATAAACATCGACATAAGCATAAGAGTTAAACAACATAATTCATTAACCATGATCAATGCAAGTGAATAGCATCTCAAGGCATATTTATGATAGTTCCTTGAAGTAACCTTGTTTCATCATAACCATGCTAACTTGATGTGAGAAGTAGTCAATTCTTAGTTTTTCTTATTATCCATGGAAGGCACGTAATCTTGCCAATCCAAGCTAAGTCATTGTCCATGGAAGAGCACATCATCATGTAAATCCAAGCTATCCATGGAAAGGTATCATCTCCTTACCAATCAAAGCTACCATGAAAAGGTATCATCTTCTTACCAATCCAAGCTACCATGAAAAGGTATCATATCCTTACCAATCCAAGCTACCATGAAAAGGTATCACATTACCAATCCAAGCTATCCATGTGAAGGTATCACATTACCGATCCAAGCTATCCATGGAAAGGTATCACATTACCGATCCAAGCTATCCATGGAAAGGTATCACATTACCAATCCAAGCTATCCATGGAAAGGTATCACATTACCAATCCAAGCTAGGTCTTATTATCAGAGCTAATAAGTTCTTGGATTCATTTTAGGTGAGCAAGCCTTTAAATATTGAATCTTTCAATGTGAGAAAACCATTCATATTCATACATACGCAATTTTTATGGGAACTATCCCTTCCACAACAATTACATCTATATCATCAATTCATAATAGAAGCTTTACTCTCAAAGCCCTTCATCTCATACTCATCATATATGCCAAAATCTCAAGACAATTATAATCATAAATCATCATATATGCTTCAATCTCAAGAAATTCTTAATGTATCTCATCAATCCTATAAGAATGCATATAATCCCACAAATTCTCTTTTTATGGCATAAAACCCATTTAGATCAATTTCATCTTTCTAGACATGGGTTAGGCATGGTTACATGTAAATTCATCCTAAAACATGTAATCTTATAAACTCATGCATAAACAATCATAACCCAATCATTTGGATCAACATTCACCAATACCAACAACTTTAGAAGTAAACCTTAACTCAAATTGGAGAATTTCTACTTTTCAATTGAAGAATCTTAGGGACTCCACGGAACAAAGGATTCCTTGGATGAAAAGCCATCATACCTTGATAAAAAAAAGCCAACAGATTCTGGATGATCGGAGTCTTGACCTTGATCCTAGCTTGAACTCTTTCTTCTTCTTCAAGTTCTAGAGAGAGAAATATTTGAGAGGAACACTTTGGAATTTCTTTTGGGTTTTTGAAATAATGACTTGAATGGGTGATTTTTGGGGTGAAAATCACTTATATAGGGGTCCTAGGATTGGGTAAAACGACATAGAGTTAATCTAATTAAAATCGGAAAAGACCAAAAATCCCCTAACTTTCAGTTAACTCCCCATCACCACGTGAGGCTCCACGAGCCGTGGTGCCATTCGTGTTCTTTGACCAGTAGTTTAGTAAACCACCCCTAAACCCCTCTCAACCTAACTCATGATCACTCCCTCTCCCACGGCCCGTGGTAGCCTTCACGAGCCGTCCAGTGGCTCGTGGGGAGGGTCTCATTTTGGGCAAACTTGGAGGGCTTATTGCCTCACCTCCACGAGTGTCACCACGAACCGTGGTGACAACCACCAGCCATCTTGGTCCTCGTGGGAGGTGAGCTTCCCTTGGTCACTCGCTGCCTAGGTCCATGGGCACCACCACGAACTGTGGTGCCCTTCACGAACTGTGTGGATCTTCGTGGAGGGGGCCAACGTCAATTTCTCTAGCCCTTGACTTGGTACTTAGCCCCTAGCTTAGCCTACAAGGTGTTACATTATCTCCCTCTTGGGAACATTCATCCTCGAATAGAATTTCTAGACACATTTCAGAAGAAAAGACTCAATACTAGCAGCCCATCATGCATGCAACTCATCAAGATGAACACAACTAAGGAGGAAACATCAACTCCAAGCTAAACATACTCAATGCATCATAAGGATAGTAGGGACTAGACCTAACAAACCAATATGCATGAAATTTCAAGATTTCTCATATTCAAGGAGGAACTACCATCTCCAAGCTAAAAGCATGCTCAACACAATCGCATGGATCCTATATGCAATCTATATGCAAAACATATATCCAAGGAGGAATTCTCAACTCCAAGCTAAGGCATGTTCATCAATTCATTTCATGAAGTCTATAGGCAACTCATACTCAATGCACAACAACATGAGGAAAATCAATCACATAAACTCATTTCCTTTCAACACATAAGTTTTTCATGAACATGCATAAAATAAGGAATTTATGGGAATGTCTAAAACACATGACACCAAAACAAAGAGTAAACCATGAGGAGCTAATTACCTAAAGCTAGAGTAGGAGTTAAAGGAAAGAGATGAGGATATCAGGACATCATATCGGCCTCGGCCTCCCAAGTAGCACCCTCAACTAAATATTTCCTCCATAACACTTTCACAGAAGTAACTTCTTTATTTCTCAACTTCTTAACTTGCCGGTCTAAAATCTCAACCGGTACTTCTTCATAAGAGAGATTCTCATTAACTCCCAAACCTTTTAAGGCAACTATATATGTCAGATCTCCGACACACTTTTTCAACATAGAGACATGGAAAACCAGATGCACCAATGCCAACTCATTAGGCAAATCAACTTAATAGGCAACCTTACCAACACGTCTCAAAATTTGATATGGGCCTATATAACGGGGGCTAAGCTTCCCTTTCTTACCAAACCTCATTACACCCTTCATGGGTAAGATTTTAAAGTAAACCCAATCATGCACATCAAATTCAATATCTTTTCTTCTAACATCGGCATAGGGTAAGGATTAGGAGAAAGACCTTATAGAATTAAACTCTATCGCACGACTTAGAGTGAAGAAAGAAGTGAAGTTTCCTAAGCATCTAATAGCCTTTCATACATAGATGTGGCGCGCTTCACACTTATGAACAAGACTCTACTAGACGTGGTTTTGAGACATCCTAGAACCATTCTAAACCATGTACTCTGATTACAAAGTTTGTCACAATCCAGGGGTACCCCCTAGATGTAACAAGGCGTATAAGATCTCAGGAGGCCTCATACAAGCCACTTAGCTTTGATAACATACGATAATAGAAATGAGCAGAAATTTAAAACATTTTCAACAACATCAAAGTTTCATAACAAAAGAGGAAGTCTATTACAGTTTGTCTCAAAACCATCTAAAACATGAATATTTTGGGACACAGCCCATACAACAATGTTCAAAACTTAAAACAAAAGAACATAAGAGAAATGTTGGCTAAATCCTCGAATGCTATGAGTACTCACCAATTATCACGATCTAGGGGTACCCTCTAGATGTAACAAGGCATACAAGACCCCGAGAGGCCTCATCCAAACCACTTAGCATATCATAACAAAAAGTAATAGAAATGATGCGGAAATTTTAAAAAAATATTTCACAACATTCAAATTCTTTATAAGACGAGCGGAATTCTAACACAATTATCTCAAACCATCTAACAAATATGAATAAAGGCTTGGGTCATAGCCTATACAATAATCCAGGACATAAAATGAAAGATATAAAAGAAAGTGGTGATCACATCCTTGAACACAGTGAGGACTCACCAAATCATCACTTCTTGATCAACTATGAACCTAGCCACTAGTGTGAAAATCAATGTCACCGGACCCTACATTTGATAAGAATGTAGGCACAGTATGCGTTAGTACAATCATGTTCTAAATATGATAGCTAGCATAGACAACATAAACATAATGGTTAGTCAATATAAACCATAAACATAATCAATGCACATAATCATCATTATAATAAGAAAGGAATACTTCTCAAGCAACCTAACTTATCTTTAGTCGATACTTGGGTCATCCACCTCTAGTCAAACATACCTCATGGAAGGCATCTCAAGCAACAATCAAAACTATACATTCCCATAACATAATCACATTATTCATACTTACTTTTGGAGACATGGGGATTCGCCTCTTTGCCTAACTTATAAAGGCTAACGGGTATTCGCCTCTTGCCTTACTTGCTTTAAGATCATGGGTACTCATCTCCACAATCACATAATATCACACAGGTACTCGCCTACACATCATTCGTTATAATAGGAACGTGGGGAATCACTTCTTGTTCAATTCTAAGGAGTATGGAAAATCACCTCATATCCTTCTCATATGGAGGACAAGGGTAATTAGCTCTAGCCTCATCAATTACATAGTCTTTTAGTCTAAATACATTTTAGGTAAGAAATCCTTTCAACCTAGAATCATTCATGTGAGTAAACCTTTCACATTCATACAATCAAGCTTAGAAATTCATCGGGGGAAGTATCCCTTCCACACTTGAACATCAACAATCAACATTTCATAGTCTAGGCTTTACTCTCAAAGCAATACATCTCATGATCATCATCTATGCTCTAATCTCAACCAATTAACATCATAATTCATCAATCTTATAAGGACTACCCTAACCCATAAAGTTTCCCTTCATGGCATCAACCCAATTATATCAATTCTAGGTTAGAATCATGGAATAAGCATGGGTACATGTAATTTCATCCTAAAAACATGTATTACTCTGAATTCAATCATAAACAATCATTATCCACTCAATTGGATCAACATTCATCATAACCCACAACATTGGAAGAAACCATAAATAGAATTGGGGAATTCTTCATCAAATTGGGGAAATCTAGGGGACTCCATGGATGGAGGAATTCATGAATGAAAAGTCATCATACCTTAGTCACAAAGCCCACAAATGCTTGAATATTAGGATACTTGATCTTGACCTAGCTTCAATCTCTTCCTTCTTGTTCAACCTTCTAGAGAAAAACTATTTGAAAGAGAGTTTGGGGTTTCTTTTGGGATTTGAGAGAATGACTTGAATAGGGGATTTTGGGGGTTAAAAATACTTATATAGGTGTTCTAGACTTAGGCAAAATGACACCACTTTAATTTAATTAAAACCAGAAAAGACCCTTAAGTCCCTAAAATAACTGACCAGTCACGAACCACGAGACCACGACTGACGGACCGTGGAAGGACCTACATTCCGTCCTGGTCAAGCGTGGTTTTGTGGTTTGGGACTTGTTTCCTGGACCTCTTAACCTACGACTGCTAGACCACGGGGCGTGGACCCACCTACGGTCCGTAGGTCCCACCGTGGTCCATGCCTGGACAAATTCTAGGTGGCCCTCTCCACGACCCCACCTACGGCTCAAGGTTCGACCCACGGCCCGTGGTTGGGCCTCGGGGACGGCACCTGTAAGTCCTGTAAACTACTATATTTCCCTCTTACGAATCTGGGGTGTTACATTACCTCCCCCTTGGGATCATTCGTCCTCGAATAAGATTCTAGGCACATTTCTGAACGAAAAGACGCAAGACTAGCAGCCCATCATGCATGCAACTCATCTAAATGCACACAACCAAGGAGGAAACATCAACTCCAAGGCAAACATACTCAATTCACCATAAGGAATTAGGAACTACATCTAATAACCCAATATGCACGAAATTTTCATATTTCTTACATTTAAGGAGGAACTATCATCTCCAAACTTTAAAGCATGTTCAACACAATCTCATGGAGCCCAAATGCAATCAATACTCAAAGCACATACTCAAGGAGGAAATCTCCACTGCAAGTCAAGGCATGTTCAACAACTAATCTCATGAATTCTATAGGCAACTTATACTCAATGCACAACAACATGAGGAAAATAATGTGCATAAGTCATTTCTTTCAAAACTTAAGCTTTTTAATGAACATGGATAACAAGGAAATCACGGAAACACACAAAATACACATAATTTCTAATCATAGAGCAAATCAAGAGGAAATTCATTACCTCAAGCTAGAGTAGGAGTAGAAGGAAAAAGATGAGGATATCGGGACTTCATATCGGCCTCGGCCTCCCAAGTAGCACCCTCAACTAGATGGTTTCTCCATAACAGCTTCACGAAAGCAACCTCTTTGTTCCTTAATTTCTTAACTTGCCGGTCCAAAATCTCAACCGAAACTTCATCATAAGAAAGGCTCTCATCAACTCCCAATCCTTCTAGGGAAACTATGGATGTCGGATCTCAAACACATTTCTTAAGGATAGAGACATGGAAAACGGGATGCACGGTTGCCAACTCATTTGGCAAATCTAACTCATAAGCAACCTTACCAACACGCCTCAAAATCTCATATTGTCCTACAAAACGGGGACTAAGCTTCCCTTTGTTGCCAAACCTCATTACACCCTTCATGGGTGAGATTTTCAAGTACACCCAATCATGCACTTCAAATTCAAGGTCCCTCCTTCTAACATCGGCATAAGACTTTTGTCGACTTTGGGCGGTTCTCAACCTCTCTCTAATGAGTCAAACTTTCTCAATAGCTCATGAACTAGCTCGGGTCCGATAAAGGCAACTTCACCCACTTCAAACCACCCTATAGGAGATCTAAACCTCCTACCATAAAGAGCTTCAAAGGGGGCCATACAAATACTAGAATGGTAGTCATTATTATAAGCAAACTCTATCAATGGAAAGTGATCATCCCAACTCCCCTTAAAGTCGATGACACACGCCCTCAACATATCCTCAAAGGTTTGGATTGTTCTTTCCGCTTGCCCATTGGTTTGTGGGTGAAAAGTCGTGCTAAGCTTCACCTTCATGCCAAGAACCTTTTGGAATGACTTCCAAAACTGTGAAGTAAACTGAGTACGTCTATCAGAGATAATGGACAATGCCACACCATGCAACCTTACTATTTCTCTCAAATATAGCTTGGCATAGTCCTCCGACGAATAGGAAATCTTGACGGAAAGGAAATGAGCCGATTTCATCATCCGATCCACTATCATCCAAATAGAGTCATGTTGTCGCTGGGTGCAAGGCAAACCAACAATAAAGTCCATATTCAAGTCTTCCCACTTCCAAGTAAGAATGTTAATATCTTGAGACAAACCTCCCGGTTTCTGATGCTCAACCTTAACTTGTTGGAAATTTGGACACTTAGCCACAAATCCCGCAATATCTCTCTTCATCCCATTGCACCAATAGACTTCCCGTAAATCACAGTACATCTTGGTGGCTCCCGGGTGAATGGAATACCACAAACTATGGGCTTCAGCCAAGATATGTTCCCTCAAATCATCTATATTTGGAACACATAAACAGCCTTGGTATCTAAGTACCCCATCTCCCCTTGGGAGAAAGCCTCAACGGATTTCTTAAGTACCGCCTCTTTCAATTCTATCAAAATTGGATCAAGACCTTGTTTAGCTTTCACCTCGGATACAAAAGATGAATCGAAACCATTGTGGACCATAATACCACCCTTGGTGGAGTCCACTAGTTGAACACCTAATCGAGCTAATCTATGCACATCTCAAACCAACTCTTTCTTTTCTTCATCAATATGAGCCACACTACCCATAGATAACTGACTAAGAGCATCCGCCACCACATTAGCTTTGCCGGGGTGATAAATAACACTCATGTAATAATCTTTCAATAACTCAAGCCACCTTCTTTGGCGAAGATTCAAATCTTTTTGATTAAACACATATTGCAAACTCTTGTGGTCGGTGAACACATCAACATGAACTCCATACAAATAGTGTCTCCAAATCTTTAGAGAAAATACGACCGCCGCTAACTCAAGGTCGTGAGCAGGATAATTCTTCTCATGGACTTTAAGTTGCCTTGAGGCATAGGCAATAACTTTCCCATTTTGCATTAGAACACAACCTGGCCCAATTCTTGAGGCATGACAATACACCACAAAACCATCCGCCCCTTCCGGTAAGGTCAACACCGGAGCGGAAGTAAGTCTATCTTTCAAATCTTGGAAACTTTTCTCACACGCTTCCGACCATATGAACTTAGCCTTCTTTTGAGTCAAAGCCATCAAAGGAGAAATAATGGAGGAATGCCCCTCAACAAATCTTCTATAATAACCGGCCAAACCCAAAAAGCTTCTCATATCTGAAGGAGTTAGAGGTCTAGGCCAACTCTTGACCGCATCCGTCTTCTTAGGATCTACCTTAATACCCTTGCTTGACATAATATGACCAAGGAAGGCTACGGACCATAACCAAAATTAACATTTGCTAAACTTTGAAAAAAGTTGTTGGTCCTTAAGGATTTGTAATACGGTCCTCAAATGATCAATATGATCATTCTCACTTCTTGAATAGGTCAAAATATCATCGATAAACACAATCACAAACATGTCTAGGTATTGCCTAAACACTTTATTCATCAAGTCCATAAACGCCGCCAGAGCATTAGTCAAACCAAACGACATCACCAAGAACTCATAATGACCATATCGGGTTCTAAAGTCCTTCTTCGAAATATTATTTTCTCTCACCTTCAATTGGTGATAACCCGATCGAAGATCAATCTTAGAGAAATAACTTTCCCCTTGAACTTGATCAAATAAGTCATCTATCCTTGGGAGAGGATACTTGTTCTAAATAATCACCTTTTTCAATCGACGATAGTCAATGCACATACGAAGGGAACCATCCTTATTTCTAACGAATAAAACTGGAGCACCCCATGGAGAGATACTCGGTCTGATGAAGCCTTTGTCTAACAGATCCTTAAAATTTTCTTTCAACTCCTTAAGTTCTGTCGGAGCCATACGGTAAGGAGGAATAGAGATATGTTACATATCTGGGAGAAGGTCAATTTCGAAGTCTATTTCCAGCTCGGGAGGAATACCGGGTAAGTCATCTGGAAACACTTCTGGAAACTCATTTACAACGGGGACCGACTCAAGAGAAGGGGTTTCAGAATCTACATCCCTCACCCTTACTAGATGGTAAATACAACGCTTAGAAATCATCTTTCTAGCTTTTAGACAAGAGACAAACTGACCCTTAGGCATAGAATTTCCCCCTTTCCACTCTAGGATAGGCTTATTTGTAAACTAAAATTTGACTACCCGAGGTCTACAATCAATAGAGGCATAACATGAATGCAACCAATCGATACCCAAGATGACATCAAAGTCTAACATATTAAGCTTTAACAAGTCAACAAGAGTAACTCTATGGGATAAGGAAATGGGACATTTTATATAAACCATTTTTTCCACAATAGAATCACCAACAGAAGTAGAGACAGAAAAAGGTTCTAATAACACATCAAGGAGCACATCAAACCTAATGGCCACATAAGGTATAACAAAAGACAAGGTAGCACCGAGATCAAGTAAAGCATATACATCTATTTGGAAAACGTTTAACATATAGGTAACCACATCCAGGGAACTCTCTTGATCACATCTAGTCTAAAGGGCATAAAAGCGATTTTGCTTAGGAGCACTTGCACCCGAACCACTTGGAACCTAACCACTTGGACCAGATGAAGGGTAGGGTTGAGCCCTACAACGAGTATCTCCTTCATTCTTGGCAACCGAAGGATAATTCCTTATCTTGTGATCTATCTTACCACACCCAAAGCAAGCATTAGAACCCGCTAGACACTTACCCTCATGATTTATTCCACACTTAGCATAAGTAGGCATCGAGGATCTACTACCATCTCCTTGGGGTTTAGGGTTAGACACCCTTTCATTGTTGTACCTTGGAGGAGCATTAGAAGAACCTTTCCCAGAGAAATTTTGCCGAAACCTAGAACAACCCCGTCCCCCGGACCTAGAATGTTGATAGTTACCATCATCCACTCTTGCTCCCTTTGCCTCTCTAGATCTTTCCTTAATCTTTTCCTCCTCAATTTGTTGGGCATGCACCATAAGACGATAAATTTCCATGTCATGGACAAGCATAGCGGTGCAGCATTCTTTGCTTACCATGTTGGATACTCCCGACACAAACTTGCTCATCTTATATCTACGGTCTGCTACAATAGATGGAGCATATTTGGACAACTGAGTGAACCTCAATGAATACTCCCTTACACTCATATTTCCTTGCTAGAAGTTAATGAACTCGAGAATCTTCGCCTCTCTCATCTCAAGAGGGAAAAATTGATCAAGAAAAGCACTATTGAACCTTTCCAATTCTATGGGACCCGCTTCTTCCGGCCTTGCCTTTTTCCATTGATTGAACCAATCTGAACAACCCCTTTGAGTTGGTAAGCGGCCAATTCTGCCTTCTCTACCGGAGTCACTCCCATAATAGCAAGTATCTTATAGACTTCTTTGATAAACTCTTGAGGATCTTCCTCGGCTTTGGAGCCATAAAATCCTGGAGGGTTCATTCTTGTAAAGTCCCTCACTCTTGACGCTGTCGTACCCACATTTGGGTTCACGGGAGATATCATCTCTCTATTGGCTTGAGCCGTCACAGCTTGAGCCAACACTTGAAAAGCTGACCTAAACTCCGCATTTGTTACATTATCAGCCAAAGGATCAATCGGAGCTTGAGGAGGAGCTTGGGGAGGAACTTCATAGCCCACATTGTCTTCCTCAGTCCTTCTAGCATTAGCCCGTCTAGTAGTCATATCCTGAAAACCATCGGGTAAGGATTAAGAGAAATACTTTATAGAGGTAAACTTTATGGCACGACTTAAAGAAATGAAGAAGTGAAGTTTCCTAAATATCTAGTAGCCTCTCATTCATAAATGTGGTGCGCTTCACACTTATGAACAAGACTCTGCTTGACGTGGTTTGAGACATCCTAGAACCATTATAAACTTTGTGCTCTGATTACCAAGTTTGTCACGACCCAGGGGTACCCCTTAAATGTAACAAGGCGTACAAGACCCCGAGAGGCCTCATACAAACCACTTAGCATATCATAACATAAATTAATAGAAATGATGTGGAAATTTTAAAAACAAAACACTTCAAAACAATCAAAGTCTTTATAAGACGAGCGAAAGTCTAACACAATTGTCTCAAACCATCTAATCAACATGAATAAAGTCTTGGGTCACAGGCCATACTATAATCCAACACATAAAATGAAAGACATAAAAGAAAGTGGTGATCACATCCTCGAACACAATGAGGACTCACCAAATCTTCACTTCTTGATCAACTATGAACCTCGCCACGGGTGTGAAAATTAACGTCGTCGGGCCCTACAATTGATAAGAATGTAGGCACAGTATGCGTTAGTATAATCATGTACTAAATATGATAGCTAGCATAGACAACATAAACATAATGGTTAGTCAATATAAACCATAAGCATAATCAATGCACATAATCATCATTATAATAAGAAAGGAACACTTCTCAAGAAACTTTACTTATCGTTAGTCAAGACTTGGGTCATCCGCCTCTAGTCCAACTTACCTCATGGAAGGCATCTCAAGAAACAATCAAATCTATTCATTTCCGTAACATAATTACATAATTCATACTTACTTTTGGAGACATGGGGATTCGCCTCTTTGCCTAACTTATAAAGGCTAACGGGTATTCGCCTCTTGCCCTCCACAATCACATCATATGACACGGGTACTCACCTCCACATCATTCGTCATAATAGGAACGTGGGGAATCACCTCTTGTTTAATTCTAAGGAGTATGAGAAATCACCTCATATCCTTCTCATATGGAGGTCAAGGATAGTCGGCTCTAGCCTCATCAATTACATAGTCTTTTAGTCTAGATTCATTTTAGATGAGCAATCCTTTCAACCTAGAATCATTCATCTGAGTAAACCTTTCACATTCATACAATGAAGCTTAACAATTCATTGTGGTAAGTATCCCTTCCACACTTGAACATCAACAATCAACAATTCATAGTTTAGGCTTTACTCATAAAGAAATACATCTCATGATCATCATCTATGCTCTAATCTCAAGAAATTAATATCATAATTCATCAATCCTATAAGGACAACCCTAACCCATAAAGTTTCCCTTCATGGCATCAACCCAATTATATCAATTATAGGTTAGAATCATGGAATAAGCACGGGTACATGTAATTTCATCCTAAAAACATGTATTCCTATCAATTCAATCATAAACAATCATTATCCACTCAATTGGATTAACATTCATCATAACCTACAAACAATAGAAGAAACCCTAACTAGAATTGGGGAATTCTAGGGGACTCCATGGATGGAAGGAATCCGTGGATGAAAAGCTATCATACCTTAGTCACAAAGCCCACAAAAGCTTAAAGATTGGGAGACTTGATCTTGACCTAGCGTCAATCTCTTCCTTCTTCTTCTACCTTCTAGAGAGAGAATATTTGAGAGAGAGTTTGGGTTTTCTTTTAGGATTTGAGAGAATGACTTTAATTGGGGATTTTGGGGGTTCAAAATACTTATATAGGTGTTCTAGACTTAGGCAAAACGACACCACTTTAATTTAATTAAAACCAGAAAAGACCATTAAGTCCCTAAAATAATTGACCAGTCACGAACCACGAGACCACGACTGACGAACCGTGGATGGACCTACGGTCTGTCCTGGTCAAGCATGGTTTGGTGGTCTGGGACTTGCTTCCTGGACCTCTTCACCTACGACTACTGGACCACGGGGCGTGGACCCACCTACGGTCCGTAGGTCCCACTGTGGTCCATGCCTGGACAAATTCTAGGTGGCCCTCTCCACGACCTCACCTACGGCTCGTGGTTCGACCCACGGTCCGTGGTTGGGCTTCGTGGATGGCACATGTAAGTCCTTTAAACTGCTATATTTCCCTCTTTCCAATCTGGGGTGTTACACCAATCTTCAAGTTTTGCCTCTACTAAGATCCTAGCCACAGGGATGTGAGTGGAGATCGCCGGACCCTACATTTGGATAAGAAATGTAGGCAAGAGTATGCATTAGTACAAACATGTACTAAATATGATAGCTTGCATAAACATCGACATAAGCATAGGAGTTAAACAACATAATTCATAAACCATGATCAATGCAAGTGAATATCATCTCAAGACATACTTACAATACTTCCTTGAAGAAACCTTGTTTCATCATAACCATGCTAACTTGATATGAGAAGTAGTTAATTCTTAGTTGTTCTTATTATTCATGGAAGGCACATCATCTTTCCAATCCAAGATAAGTCATTGTCCATGGAAGGGCACATCATCATGCCAATCTTAGCTATCCATGGAAAGGTATTATCTCCTTACCAATCCAAGCTACCATGAATAGGTATTATATCCTTACCAATCCAAGCTACCATGAAATGGTATCTTCTCCTTACCAATCCTAGCTACCATGAAAAGGTATCATCTCCTTACAAATCCAAGCTACCATGAAAAGGTATCACATTACCAATCCAAGTTATCCATGGAAAGTTATCACATTACCAATCCAAGCTATCCTTGGAAAGGTATCACATTACCAATCAAAGTTATCCATGGAAAGGTAGCACATTACCAATCCAAGCTAGGTCTTATTTTCATAACTCATAAGTTTTTTGGATTCATTTTAGGTGAGCAATCCTTTCAACCTAGAATCATTCAATGTGAGAAAACCATTCACATTCATACATAAGCAATTTATATGGGAACTATCCCTTCCACGACATTTACATCTAAATCATCAATTCATAATAGAGGCTTTACTCTCAAAGCCCTACATCTCATATTCATCATATATTCCTAAATCTGAAGATAATTATAATCATAAATCATCATATATGCTTCATTATCAAGCAATTCTTAGTGTATCTCATCAATCGTATAAGAATACATCTAAACCCACAACTTCTCCTTTCATGGCATAAAATCCATTTACATCAATTTCATCTTTCTAGACATGGGTTAGGCATGGGTACATATAAATTCATCCTAAAACATATAATCCTATCAATTGGTGCATAAACAATCGTAACCCAATCATTTGGATCAACATTAATCATTACCCACAACTTTAGAAGAAAACCCTAACTCAAATTGGGGAATTTCTACTTTTCAATTGGGGAATATTACGGACTCCATGGAAGAAAGGATTCCATGGATGAAAAGCTATCATACCTTGATAACAAAGCCCACAAATTCTTGAGGATTGGAGGCTTGATTTGGATCCTAGCTTGAACTCTTTCTTCTTCTTCAAGTTCTAAAAAGAGAAATATTTTAGAGGAAGACTTTGGCATTTCTTTTGGGTTTTGGAAATAATGACTTGAATGGATGAGTTTTGGGGTTAAAATCACTTATATAGGGGTCCTAGGCTTTGGTAAAACGACATAGTGTTAATCTAATTAAAACCAGAAAAGATCCAAAAGCCCCTAACTTTCAGTGAGCTGCCCCATCACCACGTGAAGCTCCACGAGCCCTGGTGGCTCTCACGAGCTGTGGTTCCATCGGTGGTCTTGTACCAATGGCTTGGAAAACCACCCCTAAACCCCTCTCAACCTAACTCATGACCACGCCCTCTCCCACGGCCCGTGGTGGCCTTCACAAGCCGTCTAGTGGCTCGTTGGGAGGGTCTCATTTTGGGCAGACTTGAAGGGCTCACTGCCTCACCTCCACGAGTGTCACCACGATCCGTTTTGGTGCTTGTGGAAGCTGACCTTCCCTTGGTCACTCACTGCCTTGTTCCATAGGAACCACCACGAATCGTGGTGCCCTTCACGACCCGTGTTGACCTTGGTGGATGGTGCCAAGGTCAATTTCTCTAGCCCTTGACTTGGTACTTAGCCCCTAACTTAGCCTACTAGATTCTGAGGTGTTACCATTTTGATTAGGGAAATTTGGGGGTTAAAAAACTTATATAAGGCTTTAGGTGAAGGGTAAAACGATATAGTATTAGGCTAAAATAATTAGGAAAAGACCCAAAAGCCCAAAAAAATAATTGTGGAGCTTAGTGATGGCCCCTACCTATGGTTCGTCGATCAACTCACAGACCATCCTGGTTGGGCGTCGATGAGTACAGAGACTAGTGTCTTTCTACCTCAAATGATGGGACCCACCCACAGACCATGGTCCCAATGATGGGTCGTGGGTCCCGATCATGGGTCTCAACTTTTGACCCTAGTATTTCTCTAAGTCTTGGACTCACCTACAAACTCTACCTACGACTCGTGTATTAGATGACGGGCCGTACTGGTGAACCGTTGAAAAAGTACTGAAACTTAACATTTTTTTAAAAATTTGGGCCGGCTATCCACGGAGCTGAACTACGGACCTCGAGTTAGTCCACGGGCCGTAGGTGGTTCTGCCGGTACTGGCGCCAGGTCCTTCAAAATCTGCAAATTCTACCCTTTCTGAATTCGAGGTATTACAATATCTCCCCCTTGGGAACATTCATCCTTGAATGAGATTCAAGACATCATAAGGAAGGTAGAAGCTTAATCTAACAACCCATCATGCATGCAACTACATAAATGCACATATACGAGGAGGAAACATCGACTCTAAGCTAAAGCATGTTCAAACCACAATATCATGAAGTCTATATGCAACTCATACCAAAATGCACATAAACAAGTAGAAATCAATCAAATAAACTCATTTTCTCAAAATTTAAGCTTTTCATGAATAATGCATAATGAGGGAATCATTGGAATATCTAAGACACATGACACCTAATAAGTAAACATGAGGAACTAAATACCTCTAGATTGAGTAGGAACGGAGGAAAAAAAATGAGGATAACGCGACATCATATCGGCCTCGGCCTCAAAAGTAGCACCGTCAACTAACTGATTCCTCCAAAGAACTTTCACGGAAGCAACTTCTTTATTTCTAAAATTCTTAACTTACCTGTCTAAAATCTCAACCGAAACTTCCTGATAAGAAAGATTCTTCTTAAATCCCAAACCTTCTAAAGGAATATAGATGTCGGATCTCCAACATACTTTTTCAAAAATGAAACATGGAAAACTGGGTGTACCAATGCAAATTCATTAGGCAATGCAAGTTCTTAAGAAACCATGCCAATTAGATTTAAAAAAACTTATATGGGCCCACATATAGGGAGTAAGCTTCCCTTTCTTCCCGAATCTCATTTTACCCTTCATGGGTGAAATTTTTAGGTAGACCCAATCATTAACATCAAACTCAAGATCTCTTCTTCTAACATCGGCATAGAACTTTGTCGACTTTGAGCTGTTTTCAACCTTTCTCTAATAAGTCAAACTTTTTCTATAGCCTCATGTACCAACTCAGGACCTAATACGGAAACTTCACCCACCTCAAACCAACCTATTGGAGATCTATACCTCCTTCCATATAAAGCCTCAAATGGATCCATACCAATACTTGAGTGATAGCTATTGTTATATGTAAACCCTATCAAAGGCAAGTGATCATCCCAATTACCCTTGAAGTCAATCACACATGCTCTCAATATATCTTCCAAAGTTTGGATAGTACGCTCCAATTGATTATCGGTTTGTGGGAGAAAGGTCGTACTAAGCTTAACATGACTACCAAGACCCTTTTAAAAAGATTTCCAAACCCGAGAAGTGAATTGGGTTCCACGATCGGAGGTAATGGATAAGGGCACTCCATGCAACCTCACCATTTCCTTCAAATAGAACTTGGCATAGTCCTCCACCGAATAACACAAATCGAGTCATGTTGTCGCCAGGTACGAGGTAACCCAACAATTATATCCATGTTCATGTCTTATCACTTCCAAGTAGGAATGCTAATATCTTGGGATAAACCTCCAGACTTCTGATGCTCAACTTTCACTTTTTGATAATTGGGACACTTAGCCACAAATTCTAAAATATCTTTCTTCATTCCATTCCACCAATAGATCTTCCGCAAGTCACGGTACATCTTGGTGGCTCCGGGTGTATGGGATATCGAGAACTGTGGGCTTCTGACAAGATCTATTCTCTCAAGTTGTCTACATTAGGAACACACAAACGACCTTGATATCTATGTACACCATCTCCACCTGGGAGAAAGCATCTATGGACCTTTTAAGCACCACTTCCTTCAATTCATTAAATGTTGGATCAAGACCTTGCTTGGCTTTCACATCAGCCACAAAGGACAATTCTGAACCATTGTGAACCACAACACCACCCTTGGTAGAGTCAACTAACCGAACACCCAATCGAGCCAATCTATGAACATCTCGAACTAACTCTTTCTTGTTATCTTCAATGTGAGCAACACTACGCATCGATAGTTGACTAAGAGTATATGCCACCACATTCGCCTTACCGGGGTGATATATAACACTCATGTTGTAGTCTTTCAATAATTCAAGCCATCTCATTTGATGAAGATTTAGGTCCATCTGATTAAACACATATTGCAAACTCTTGTGGTAGGTAAAGACATCCACATGAACACCGTACAATTAATTCCTCCCAATCTTTAAGGTAAAACCAACTGTCACTAGTTCAAGGTCATGGGTTGGATAATTCTTTTCATTGAGTTTAGGTTTCCTTGAAGCATAGGCAATGACTTTCCCATTTTACATAAGGAAACATCCTAACCCAATTCTCGAGGCATCACAATATACGACAAAACAATATGTCCCTTCCGGTAAAGTCAACACCGGAGTGGAAGTAAGCCTATCTTTCAGTTCTTGAAAAATATTTTTCACACGCTTTGGACTATTTGAATTTAACCTTCTTTTGAGTCAATACCATCAATATAGAATAAATCCAAGAAAAATCTTCAACAAACATTTTATAGTAACCGGCTAGACCCAAGAAACTCCTAATATCCTAAGGAAATAGCTGTCTAGGCCAACTTTTGACCGCATCCGTCTGCCTTGGATCTACCTAAATCCCTTACCCGAAACAATATTCCCATGAAAAGCCACGAACCATAGCCAAAACTCACATCTCCTAAACTTTGCAAAGAGTTTCAGTCCTTGAGGACTTGCAACACAATCCTCAAATGATGTTTATGTTCGTCTTCACTCCTCGAATAGACCAATATATCATTAATGAACACAATCATAAATATGTCAAGGTATTGTCAAAGCACCCTATTCATCAAATCCATAAATACCTCCGGAGCATTAGTCAAACAAAACAACATTACCAAAAACTCATAATGACCATACCGAGTTCGAAAAGTCTTCTTTGGAATGTCATCTTCCTTCACCCTCAATTGGTGATAATCAGACCGGAGGTCGATCTTAGAGAAGTAGCTTGTTCTTTGAAGTTCATCAAACAAGTCATATATCATTGGAAGAGGATACTTATTCTTAATGGTTACCTTGTTCAATTGCCGGTAGTCAACACACAAACCGAGCGAACCATTTTACTTTCTAACAAACAAAACTGGAGCACCCCATGGAGAGATACTTGGTCGGATGAAATCTTTATCCAATAAATCTTTCAATTGCTCTTTTAATTCCTTAAGTTCTTCCTGAGCCATACGATAAGGAGGAATAGAGATAGGTTGCATATCTGGGAGAAAGTCAATACTGAAGTCTATTTCCCTTTCGGGAGGAATACCGGGTAGATTATTTGGAAACACTTCTAGAAACTCATTTACGATGGGGACCGACTCAAGAGTAGGGGTCTCGGAATCTATATCCCTCACCCTGACTAGATGGTAAATGTAACCTTTAGAAGTCATCTTTCTAGCTTTAAGACAAGAGATAAACTGACCCTTAGGCATTGAATTTTTCCATTTCCACTCTAGGATGAGTTCATTTGGAAATTGAAACTTGACTACGCGGGTTCTACAATCAACAGAAGCAAAACATGAATGCAACAAATCCATACCAAGGATAACATCAAAATATAGCATATCAAGCTCTATAAGGTCAACAAAAGTGACTCTATCGGACAAGGATACATGACACTTTCTATAGATCCTCTTAGCCACAACAGAATCACCAACAGGAGTAGAGATAGAAAAAGGATCTAACAACACATCCGGAAGAATATCAAACCTCATAGCCACATATGGCATCAGAAAAGACAAGGTAGCACCGGGGTCAAGTAAAGCATAAAGATTTGACAAAGGTTGATGAATTCAAGAAGCTTTGCCTCCCTCATATCAAGAAGAAAGAACCTATCAAGGAAAGTAACTTTGAACTTTTACCAATCAATAGAACTTGAATCTTCTGCTCTCTCTTCTTTCCATTGGTTGAACCATACTTGAGAAACACCCTTAAGTTGATAAGAGGCTAACTCCGCCATTTCCACCAGCGTCACTCCCATGATCATCAACACCTTGTAAACTTCATTAATGAACTCTTGAGGGTCTTCCTCAAACATAGAACCATAAAACTCCAGAGTATTCATTCTACTGAAGTCCCTCACTCTAGATGCAGTCGTACCCACATTTGGATTCATGGGGACCACAACCTCGCTATTGGTTTGGGCCGTCATGGCTGGAGCCAATACTTGATAAGCATCCCTAAACTCTGCATTATTCTCTTGCTCGGCCAATGGATCGACTTGAACTTGGGGAGCTTGAGGTGGAGCCTCTTGATTCCCATTCTCTCCCGCATTCCTTCTAGACTATGCCCTTCGAGTGGCCATACCATCTAGAGCATCAAATAAGGATTAGGAAAGAGACATTATAGAGTTAAACTCTATCATACGATTTTAGAGTAATGAAGGAAGTGATGATTCCTAAACATCTTATAGCCTCTCATACAATGCCTCAAATGGAGCCATATCAATACTTGAGTGATAACTATTGTTATAAGCAAACTCAATCAATGGCAAATGGTCATCCCAATTACCCTTAAAATCAATCACACAAGCCGTTAAATATCTTCCAAAGTTTGGATAGTACTTTCTGCTTGCCCATTGGTTTTGGGATGAGAGGTCGTACTAAGCTTAACCCGAATACCAAGACCCTTTTGGAAAGACTTCCAAAACTGAGAAGTGAATTGGATAGCACGATCGGAAATAATGGACAAAGGCACTCCATGCATTTTCTTACTAAATCTATGCAAATGTTTTAAGGATGCTTTAAGAGTAAAGAATCAATGATGATGTTGTTGTTGTGTTGTTGAAAGAATATTCGCATAAACACACCTAGCATGATGTGAAAGGTTTTCTCACATAGAAAGGATTCTTAGGTTGAAAGGTTTTCTCACCTAAATGAATCAAAGAGTAAGAGTTATCCTAATGAACTAGCTTGGATTGGTTGTCCAAGGGAACCTTTTCATGAGTAATGATGTCAAAGTAAGAAATGACTATTCCATGGGAATTTATGCTTGTCACCGAGTGGATATTGATAGTGAGATGGAAGCTCTCCCGTAGTAGAGGTCGGGTTTCCCAAGTAATCTCATGAGATGGAAGCTCCCCCGTAGTTGAGGCCGGGTTACTAGTAGCAATCTCCTTATCCCATAACTATGTGCCCCCATAGGTTGATTAGCTAGTGGATCCTCTTAATCTAGAAGTTCATGGTTCTACCTTAGGTGAGTAGAACAACCATTTTCTGTGTGGGAGACACCGGGGATCATGTTATAGTTCACATGGTCTCATTTCGGTTAAGGTTAATTTTCCCCACAAGTAATAATGAACTAAGGTTACTTCAAGAATTATCTTACATGAGTTCGAAGGTTTTTAAAGATGAAATTAGCTTGCATTGACCATGATTTATGAATTATATTTTATAAAGCTTTTATAGCATGTTTAGCTTGGTCAATTGCATGTCATGAAATGAAATGTCCCTTTTAGCATATTTTAAATGTCTTATGCATGGCTATCATACTTGGTACATTGTTTTATAATAACGCATACTCTTGCCTACATTTTTTTTCCAAATGTAGGGTCCGATAGTCAGGGTGCTAAGTTTCGTGGCTAGTTGGTGATTTGATTGATTCCCGATCTTGGTCAGTCCTCATGCTTTGAGGATGGACTTTGTTGTTTTAATTTCCTTCATGTATTTTTCTATTGGACATGATGTATGGGCTAGGCCCAATTTCATTCTATTGTATTAGATTGATATGATTAGACAAGAGTTTAGACTTCCGCTTCGCTTTTATAAATGTTTTGGACTTGGACTATTGTTTTACTCTTATTGTTCTATTTCTTATGTTATGAGAACTAAGTGGCTTGTATGGAGTCTTTCGGGGTTCTATACGCCATGTTACATCTAGTGGGTACCCATGGATCGTGACAGTCACGATCTAAGGTAGCCTCTAGTCGTAACATTGCGTATAAGACCCCGAGAGGCCCCATACAAGCCACTTAGCTTTCGCCATACAAGATAATAGAATAAAGAGATTTAACAGATAGTTTCACATAGAAAAGTTTTATAAAGCAAATCAGAAATCTAAACATCGTCTCAAATCCATCTAGTACATAAGAGTTTATCGGGGCGTAGCCCGTACATTAAGTTCCAAAACTGAAAGTAAAGAGAAACAGGGAAATCAATTTCGGTCTTCAGAATATGAGGTCTCATTAAACTTTAATCTTCTATGTGAGATCCCTAGCCATGGAAGTGTGAATCCCTAAGGCCGGTCCCTACATTTGGGGAAATGTAGGGAAGAGTATGCGTTAGTAAAAAATATGTGCCAAGTATGATAGCCATGCATAAAACATTTGAAAACATTAAAAAAGGGACGTTTTCATAAAGTTCAATGACCAAACTAAATCATGAGTGTAAAAGAGCTAGAAGACATAAGTCATAAATCATGGTCAATGTAAATAGTCATCATTTTAAGTCACATGTGAGATACTTCTTGAAGTAACCTTAGTTCATTGTTGTGGGAGATTTACCTTCAACCGACATATAAGACCATGTGAGCTATGAACACAGAATCTGGTGTCTTCCCCACATCGAAAAGGGGTGTCCTACTTGCCAGGGTAAGACCATGAACTTCTAGCTTATGTGGATCGACTACCTAATGTCTATCTTAGAAAATCATCCTATGGGGGCACATAGGTATGGGATAAAGAGATTGTTTCTAGAAAACTGGGCTCTACTAACGGAAGAGCTCTCATCTCAATATCCTCTCGGTGCTATGTGTAAATCCCACAAAATAGTAATTTTCTTAACTTGTTCTTATTATCCATGGAAGGGCAGATCATCTTGCCAATCCAAGCTAAGTCATATGTCATCCATGGAAAGGTACAATTTAGTAACCAATCCAAGCTATGTTTCATTATAATAGCTCCTTATCATTGACTCATTTTAGGTGAGAAGACCTTTCAACCTAAGAATACACTATGTGAGAAAACCTTTCACATTATTGCATGAGGTAGTTATGTGAGCAATCCTTTCACATCAATTAACCACAACAACAACATATATATTTTAACTCTCAAAGAACTCTACATCATATCTCATCAATTCCATAAGAACATGCATAAATCAATACTTCACTTTTCATAGTTCAAATCTCACTTTAAATCATAAATATCTAGAAAATGTGGGTTAAGAATGGGTTCATGAGGATTCATCTTAAAATCATGAGATTATATCAATTCTTGCGTAAAAGTTCATCAATCAATATTTAAAAGAACCCATGACATAGAGGAAAAACCCTAACTCAATCGTAGATTTTTAACTTTGTAAATTAGAGAATTTAGGAACTCCGTGGAGGAAAGGGCTCCATGGATGAAAACTATCATACCTCAATGCAAAAATCTTGATTTCAATGGTGTAATTGGAGACATGACTTTAAAACCCTAGCTTTCTTCTTCAACTTCTAGAGAGAGAAATATTTGACAGGAAGACTTGTTCTTTTAGGAATTTGAGAGAATGATTTCAATCGGGGAAATTTGGGGTTAAAAACACTTATATAGGACTTCTAGGTAAGGGCGAAATGACGTAGTGTTAAGATATGATAATTAGGAAAACGCCTAAAAGCCCCTGACTTAAAGCTGACGCAACCACTAGATGGTGGCCCTCAAGAGCCGTCAAGGACCTCGCACCATGGTGGCAGCCATGGTCCTTGAACTATGGCTTAGGGAGAGGTCCTTTGTTGCTTTTCCCCTTCACGACCACCCTGACAAGTTGTTTGGCTCTTCACGACCCATCTAGGGGCTCGTGGGAGGAGGCCAACTCATGGGTTGGTTCTGCCTCCCCCACACGGGTGTCATGACGACCCGTCCACCTCCCCATGGGGCGTTAAGGCCCTCATGGGAGGGGCCCTATCTCAACATGCCCTGGGGGACTTGCTACGGGCCACCACACGAGCCGTCTGGGGGTCCATGGTTCAGGTGTTGGCCTGTGAGTTCCTCCTCATTACCCATTTTTAGGCCTTTCTCTAATCCTAGGTGTTACATAATTATCTTAAGTTTTTTAAAAAAACTATACACATTTTAATAATTATTATAATTTTGACATATATATTTTTAAGAATTCAATCTTTTTCAGGCGGTAAAACTGTAAATGATTAAATTTAATTTTTTTTTTGGGTTTTTAAGAAAATAGAAGAAGAACGTGATTCTTAGGTTTTTTTGTTTCTTAAACTAGATGTCTTAAAAAAATTATTTGAATAGAACATATAGGATAAGTTTTAGTTAAAGATAGCCAGTCACAAAAATTATATAATTCAAATTCACTATAATAGAAATAATAATTCATTACCCAAAATCAACTCCAGTCCACGTCCGAGTAACTTTCCTCATTCTCACACTCTATGATCGCATCCACACAATTACACACCACATAAAAATTCAACTACATCAATTTTAAATCAATATTTAAAAATTAAAAATGTGTAAACATTAACACCCCAAAAATTAGAAGCCTAGAAAAGTAGCCAAGTGGAAGGTCACCGGCCCATGACTGAGCCATGGCACCCTTCATAGAGCCCCAGATGGGCCGTGAAGGGCACCAAGGCTCGTGGTTCCTTCCAGTGTTTGACCAAAAAGGGGCTCCCCTGCCACGAGCACCTAGACAGCTTGTTGTGGTGCCCGTGATGTGGAGGCAGTAGCCACTCCAAGGCTAGCCCTTCCCACGAGCACCTAGACGGCTCGTGAAGGGCTAGATGGCTCATGAAGGTAGGCGTGTGGAGGGGGCTGGATTTTCCAAGCAACTGGTCTAGGGACCACGAATGCCTAGACGGCTTGTAGACCCCTAGACGGCTCGTGTGGGCGTCCATCTGGAGGTTCACGTCAGCTGTAAGTTAAAGGCAGTTGAGTCTTTTTAAGATTTCTTTATAATATGTAGGCACATATCAGATTTTGAGGCGTGGTTGTAAGGTCGCTTATGAACTTGAATTGCCTAATGAAGTGGCATCGGTGCATCGATTTTTTTAAGTCTCTATGTTGAAGAAATGCATTGGTGATTCGACATCTATAGTTCCCTTAGAAGGTTTGGGTGTTTAGGAGAATCGTTCTTATGAGGATGTTTTGGTTGATATTTTAGATCGGCAAGTCAAGAAGTTGAGAAATAAAGAAGTCGCTTCCATGAAAGTGTTGTGGAGGAATCAGTTAATTGAGGGTGCTACTTGGGAGGCCGAGGCCGATATGATGTCCCGATATCCTCATCTCTTTCCTTCTACCCCTAACCTAGCTTGAGGTATTTAGCTCCTCATGGTTTATTCTTTGAGTATCATGCGCCTTAAATGTTTCCATGAGTTTCTTACTATGCATGATTCATGAAAAGCTTAAGTTTTTTGAAAAACGAGTCAATTTGATTAATTTCTATATGTTTATGTGCATTTGAGTATGAGTTGCATATAGACTTCATGATATGATGATTTAAACATGCTTTAGCTTGGAGTTGATGTTTCCTCCTCGAATATGTGCATTTATGCGATTGCCAGAATGTTGGGCTGCTAGGTCTGGTTCCTATCTTCCTTATGATGTTTTAAATATGTATTAGCTTGGAGTCGAGGTTCCTCCTTGGTTGTGTGCATTTAGATGAAGTTGCATGCATGATGGGTTGGTAGTTTAGGGTCCTTTCTCCTTATGATATCTACGATCCCATTCTAGGAAGAATGTTCCTAAGGGAGAGATAATGTAACATCCCAGAAATTAGAAACCTAGCAAAGGAGCCAAGTGGAAGGTCACCGGCCCATGACTGAGCCATGGCACCCTTCATGGATCCCCAAACGGGGCGTGTAGGGCACCACGGCTCGTGGTGGTTCTCTTGGTACCTTCCAGTATTTGACCAAAAAGGGGCACCCCTCCCACGAGTACCTAGACGGCTCGTGGTGGTGCCCGTGAAGGGGAGGTAGAATCAACTCCAAGGCTAGCTCTTCCCACGAGCACCTAGACGGATCGTGATTGGCTAGATGGCTCGTAAATGTGGGCGTATGGAGGGGGTGGATTTTCCAAGCCACCTGTCTAAGGACCACAACTTCCTAGACGGCTCGTGCATCCCTAGACGGCTTGTGTGGGCCTTCATCTGAAGGTTCACATCAGCTGTAAGTTAAGGGCAGTTAGGTCGTTTCCAGATTTCTTTAAAATAATACTATGTCGCTTTGCCTATGCCTAGGACCCCTATATAAGTAGTTTTAACCCCAAAAACTTGCCCATTCAAGTCATTCTCTCAAATTTACAAAAGAAGGTCAAGTTCTTCCTCTCAAAAATATTTTTATCTTTAGAAACTTGAAGAAGAAGGGTTCAACCTAGGGTTTCAAGTCAAGTCTCCAATTCCACCATTGAAGGGAAGATTTTGGCATTGAGGTATGATAGTTTTCATCCATGGATTTATTCCATTCATAAAGTTCCCAAATTCTCCTATTTTCACAGTTAGAAATCCCCAATTGAGTTAGAGTTTTCTTCTATGTTATGGGTTCTCCTAATTGTTGATCTAATTTGTTGATTTATGATCTATGATGCATGAATTGAGTTAATATCATGATTTTATGATGATTTCCCCTGTAATTCCCATGTTTTCCAAGTTATGAGCATATGATGTTGGTCTTGGATCATGAAAGAAAAGTTTTATGAAATCAAGCATGAATCGATAAGAATTATATGAATTTATGATAAATTTCTATGAACCCATGTCTAACTCATGTTTTCCAGACATTGATGATTTAAAGTAGGTTTTGAACCTTGAAAGCTGAATTATAGAATTATGCATGTTCTTATGAAATTTATGTATATGTTTTAAGGATGCTTTGAGAGCGAAGTATCAATGATGTTGTTGTTGTTGTGTTGTTGAAAGGATTTCTCAGATAATAAGGGTTCTTAGTGTTGGAAGGTCTTCTCCCCCAAAATGAACCAATAAGTAAGAAGTTATGCTAATGTTTAGGCAAGAGGCGATTACCCATGCTCGCTAATCGAAAGACAAGAGGCGATTACCCATGTCACATGATTTAAACACAAGAGGCGATTACCCATATTCCTTATGAGATAAGATGAATAGGATTAAGAACTATTCCATGAAAGTTAAGCTTAGTATCGAGTGGATATGTGGCGATTATCCATGTCTCATAACTATGTGCCAACATAGGATTGTCTAGATAGACTTTAGCTAGTGGATCCACAATAGCTAGAAGTTCATGGTCCGTAACATAGAAAGTAGGAACCCTCTTTTCGGTGTGGGGTAGACATCGGATTCCATGCTGCTAGCTCACATGGTCTTATATGTCGGTTAAGACTACTTCCCACAAACAAGTAAAGTTATGATGATCCAAGGTTACTTCAAGAAGTATCGTAAGTATGTTTCCTGATGATATTCACTTGCATTGATCATGTTTTATGGATTATGCTTTCTAACTCTAAATTTTCATGTTATAGCTTGATCATTGCATGCTTATGAAAATGTCCCATTTCAACATAAATTAAATGTTTATATGCATGGCTATTATACTTTGTACATGTTTGTACTAACGCATACGGTTGCCTACATTTCCCCCAAAATATAGGGTCCGACAATCAGGGTTCTAAGTTTCATGGCTTGAGGTTGATTCAAGAGATTTCAAGCTTTGGTGAGTCCTCATGCTTTGAGGATGGATTTTCATTGTTTCAGTTTTCTCTCTTACTTTCAGTTTTGGACATGATGTATGGGCTAGGCCCAATTTCATTCTTTTGTACTAGATGGCTAATGAGACAAGTGTTCAGACTTCCGTTTTACTTTTATAAAACTTTTGGGACTTGAAATGTATTTCTTTACCTCTTTGTTCTATTTCTTATGTTATGAATGCTAAGTGGATTGTATGGGGCCTCTCGGGGTCCTATACGCCATGTTACGCCTTGGGGGGTACCTTGGGTCATGACAAACTTGGTATCAGAGCACAAGGTTAAGAATGGTCCTAGGATGTCTCATAAGCCATTTCGAGTAGAGTCTTTTTCATCAGTGTGAAGCACGCCACATTTATGAATGATACGCTACAAGATGTTTAGAAAACTCCACTTCTTTCACTACTCTAAAGTCGTGCGATAGAGTTTAACTTTAGAAGGTCTCTCTCCTAATCTTTACCCGATGCTCTACAGGATATGGCTGCTCAAAGAGCTTATGCTAGAAGGAATGTGAGAGAGAATGCGGATAAAGAAGCTCCTCCTCAAGCTCTTATCGACCCTTTGGCCGAGCAAGTGATAAATGCAGAGTTTAGGGCTGCTTTTCAAATATTGGCTCAAGACAAGACGGCCCAAGCCAATAAGGAGGTTGTGGGTCTCGTGAACCCAAATGTGGGTTTGGCGGCATCTAGAGTAAGGGACTTCACTAGAATGAACCCTCCAGAGTTTCATGATTCTAAGGTTGATGAAGATCCTCACGAGTTCATTGATGAGGTTTGCAAGATGTTGATGATTATTCGAGTGACACCAGTGGAAAAGGCGGAGTTGGCCGCTTATCAACTTAAGGGTGTCGCACAAACTTGGTTCAACCAATGGAAAGAAGGGAGATCGGCAGATGCGGGTCCCCTAGATTGGGATAAGTTTAAAATTGCTTTCCTTGATAGGTTCTTTCCCCTTGAGATGAGGGAGGCAAAGGTATTTGAATTCATTAATCTTCATCAAGGAAATATGAGAGTGAAGGAATCTTCTTTGAAGTTCACATATTTGTCTAAATATGCTCCCACGTACCCTAAAAAGACTAAACCAGCAGATTTTCAGAAGTTGCTGGTGCCACCTACGGACCGTAGGGTGACCCACGGACCGTAGGTGGGGTCCCTGGTTGGCCACCTGCAACCCCCTCCCAGAACCCCAGGAAAAATCTGCCAAGGGTCAACCAACGGCAGGACCCACAGACCGTAGGTGGGACCACGATCCGTGGTCGAGACCCCCAGATTCTAGCTCCCTAAACCCCGTCGATGCCTGCCATGACAGACCATTGGTCCATCCACGGTCCTTCGGTCTGGCCGTCGGTGGCCCCGACAGCTTTTAAGTTGGGGTCGTTATGGTCTTTTGCCCTATGCGTTGGACCCCTAAACTACGTCATTTAACCCCTAAACTACGTGGTTTTGGTCATCTTTAGCCTAGTAACTCAATTAGAACTTACCTAGAGTAATTCATTCACCAAAATTCTTCACACTTAGAATGGAGAGAGGAGAAAGAGTCGACCTAACCCTTCCCAAGAACGCATCATGGTTTCATCAGTTTCAACCTCAAAATCGAAAGATTTCTCGGTAGATTTTGTCACCAGATATGTGGGATTTCACTAGTAGGTTCCTTTCACCCAGAAGGTCCCTAGAATTCAGTCTAATTCTTGATTCCTTTCATAATATCTAAACCTAGGTTTTCTTGAATGTTAGAAATTGTTGGGTTTTAGCTGTTAGAATGATCCAAATCAGATTATCATATTGCTGCTTAGTTCCTTGGATGATATTCAGAACACTAGTGGTGTAGATTCGTTTAGTTCACGAATTACACTAGCTCGGCCAGTTTAAACAGATATACATGCCTCAGATATTGAATGTCTCATTATTAGTATTACAATGTTGCATTTTCAATTAGCATGTCAGAATCTCGAGTTATCCAGTTTATTTCAATTATGTTGTAATTTATAGATTCTATTTGGAGTATGCTTAACACCGAGTTGGACTAGGTTCAGTCACCCTCTTAGTCCCAGAACTACGTGCCCCTGTAGGGTTATAGGTCCCCTCTGTGGGCATTACATTTAGTGATCACGCCAATCATGTCTCTATACCCTTGGCAAGGTATATTGGGTCTCGATGGGGCATATACATTGGACTCCACGTTTAGCTCACGTGGTTTTATGTCGGTAATTAGTAGCTCCCACAGTCAGACTCTAGTGCATTGACCAGGTTTCCAGTTATATTTCAGTATTCAGTTTCAGCATGTTATGTACTTAGTCATTGCATTCAGTTTAGTTCATGTTCAGTATATTCTTCATGTTCATCTTATATTATTGATCAGTATGCTTTATTCAGTTATGTATATGTTGTTCAGATTTATTCTATCCTGCATGCTCTGTACGTTTTAAGTACTGACGCATACTCTGCGCTACATCCTTTGATGATATAGGTTCAAGTACTCAACATCCAGATCACGCATAGATCAGTTCCCGATCTCCAGTTCAGCAGCTTTAGTGGTGAGTCTTCATTCTTCGAGGAAAATAATGGTTCCTATTTCAGTCTTTTATTTTAGTTTTAGTTTTTACTAGAGTTAGCTGGTGACATGTCCTAGCATCTCTAGTCAGTTAGAGGCTTATTTCAGACATAAAGAGATTCAACTATAGCTTTTGTATGATAGTTCAGTGTTCTAAACTATTTTCCAGTATTTATATATTCAGACTTAGATTGGGTATTCTCCATCATTTAGTTTACCTCATGTCTTATGCTTCCGCACAGTATTTCTGTCAAGTATACTTATGATATGCCAGCTCAAGGTTATCTTGGGGTCACTCGTTATCCTAGGTCCCGTGCTTACGTCAAGGGGGTAGCCTCAGGGCATGAAAAACTTGGTATCAGAGCATAAGGTTTAAGTGAGGACCAATAAAATTTTATTGATGTGGTTAAGAATATATTTGGAGTGATGCAGGTAACTGGGAATGATAGGGTAGAGTTGGCATCCTACCAGCTCAAGGATGTAGCTAACATTTGGTTCACTCAATGGAAGGAAAACAGGGGTACTGATACACCTCATGTTACTTGGGAATGCTTTGCTAGAGCTTTTCTGGACAGATTTTTCCCGAGAGAGTTGAGGGAGGCTAAGGCTCAGGAATTTATGAATTTGAGGCAAGGTACAATGTCAGTCAAAGATTATGGACTCAAGTTCACCCAAATCTCCAGGTATGCCCCTCATATGGTTGCTGATTCGAGGGCACAGATGAGTAAGTTTCTGTATGGAGTGTCCGACTTGGTGAAAACAGAGTGCATAAATGTTATGTTGTTAGATGAGATTAATATCTCTAGGCTCATGACTCATGCTCAGCAGGTTGAGGGAGATAAGCTTAGGGAAATTGCTAAGGACAACAAAAAGGCTAGGACAGGTAACTATGAGTACTCTCAGCAGAAATTGGGTGGTGGAAATCTCTCGCAGTTTCAGCAAAGATCTTCAGCTCCAGCATCTTAATCAGCTAGTGCTTCATCTCCCAGGTTTAGAAAAGAATAAAGTAGGGCACCAAGCTCTAAGTCTCAGGGGAGTGTTTCAGGTAGCAGAACCTACCCAACTTGTCCAAAATGTGGTTAGAACCATCCGAGTGAGTGTCTTGCAGGGAAAGAAGGGTGTTTTTGATGTGGTCAGTCTGGCCATAGGTTGAGGGATTGCCCTTCTGCCAAACAGGGCCAAGGAGGTAACAATAGTAGGGCTCAGTCTACAGCTCCAACAGCACCAGCAGGTCGCCCAACTCAACAGGGTACTTCATCTAGTACAGGTGGCGGTCAGCGCCAGAACAGGTTGTATGCTCTTTAGTCTCACCAGGACCAGGAAGATTCTCATGATGTGGTCACCGGTACGTTACGAGTCTCTCACTTAGATGTTTATGCTTTGTTAGATCCAGGGGCTACTCTTTGCTTTGTAACTCCTTATATAGCAGTGAACTTCGGTGTCAGTCCAGAAACTCTTTCAGAACCCTTTTCAGTCTCTACTCAAGTAGGTGACCCAATTATAGCTAGAAGGGTATACAAAAATTGCCTTGTCTCAGTCTCTCAGAAATTCACCTCAGTAGATTTTGTAGAATTAGAAATGGTAGACTTTGATATCATTCAAGGCATGGATTGGTGTCACAACACAGGGGTACCCCCTAGATGTAACACGGCATACTCAACCCCGAAGGGGATTCATACAAGCCCTTAGCATATCATGACATAAGATAAATAGAAATGACGCGGAATTTTTAAACTTTTCTTTACAATCGAAGTCTTTCATAAAAGTAAATGTAAGTCTAGACATTATCTCAATAAGCCACCTAATACAATCGAGTATCAAATAGGGTCACAGCCCTTTACAACATAGTCTCAAAAAGGGAATGTAAGAAGAAACTAGAAATGAACAACTTCCGTCCTCGAATCATGAGTTCTCACCAAAAGCGTGGAGAGTAGTCGATCCAAGCTTTGATCAAGAAGGAAGCACACCTCATAAACCAGGCCCTACACTTATACAAAAATGTAGAAAATATGGGTTAGTACAAAAATGCACTAAGTATGATAGCCATGCATAAAATCCTTGAAGACATGCTAAAAGGGGACATTTTAGTTGAAATCATGCACTTTATCAAGTTTAAGAGTCGTCATGCATATTAGTGTAAAAACATAAGGCACACCATCTTATAAGCAACCCTAAGCTATACTTGTGCAATGTATAGATAAGATCCCATAATCCTCTCTAATATTAAGTACCACCTTTAGGCCACCATAATCATACATATCATGCTTTGACCTCGTCATAGCCAATACTTCATAGACAAGGAAACATTCACATTCACTAACTCATATCAAGGAAATCCACTCATAGCAACAATCCACATTAAGCATGCATAATTCATATATCTACATAGCATAAGAGAACCACACCACAACCACTTTCAAAGTCTACTTGTGCAATGCATGAATGAATTCCCATACCCCCACTCACACTAAGTAGAACTTCTTAAGAAGCTATAAGTCGTAGTTCATGTTCATGTTCTTGTTATAGTTCATATTCATGTTCTCGTCATAGTTCATATTCTTGTCATGTAGGGAAAATAGCCTTAACCGACATAGACCATGTGAGCTACATGGAATCCGGTTTCATGACCCCACACTGAAAGAGGTGTCCTACTTTCCTAAGGTGGATCCACTAGCTAAAGACCTATGTGGGCACATAGTTACGGGATAGAGAGATTGCTTCTAGAAACCTGGACTTCTGACGTAAAAGGTTTCCATCTCATGAGATAACTGTGTTGGGAATCTGGACTAACTGACGGAAGAGGAACCCATTGGGAAAGCCGGACTAACAAACGTAAAAGCTTTCATCTCATTTTCATATCCACTCGGTGCTAAGCATAATCCCCTTTAAGTTCATGTTAAGTCTTTACTTAGGTTCATGTTCATGGAAGAATGCCCTAGCACTCAAACCAACATGATATCATGATAGCTCATAGATTCAATAGGTGAGAATAGCCTTTCAACCTTAGAATCATTATTATGTGAGTAAACCTTTCACATCATGTGCATAGTGTTCACATCATGTGCATAGTGTGTTCATGAGAATAGCCTTTCAATCAACACAACAAGATTATTATAGTCATAGATACTTCATGCATAATCATGTGTAAGGGTATAAGGGATAATGACCTTTCAATCAATACCACAATTTCACCATAGTCATAGGATCTTCATCCTCATAGTAAATCTTGTAGCACATGCATAATTCTCATAATTATGTAAAACTTCTCATAATTTACAATTCAAGGACCATGAATCACAATCAACCCAAACATATAGAATTTCTACATTAGATATGGATAATAACATGATTAAATTAATTCAATCAATATAAGCACAATCTATTCACATGCTTCTATAATCAATCAATCCACATCACAAGATCACAATTTAGCAATATGGGGAATTCATGGGTTCTTGGGGGGGTTTCTTCATAAATCAACCATAATTCATCAATTCAATCATAATCCGACATAAATCAAACATTGAAAATGTTTTTGAAAGGAACCCATGACTTTGAAGAAAACCCTAGCTTTTGGGATTTCTTGATTTGAAATTAAAGACTTTGAAGGGACTCTATGGGTGAAAGCTACCCATAGATGAAAAGATACCATACCTTATTGAAGATTCTTCACGAATTTTGATAGAAAATATGAGTCCTTGAACCCTAGACTTCAACTTCTTCTTCTTCTTCAATGGAGGTTTTAGTGAGAGAAATATTTGGGAGGGAATGAGTTATTTTGGGGTCTTGAAAGAATGAATTAATTGACTTAGTTTAGAGGTCTATTAGTCTTAGATAGGTAGTCTAATTAGTATTAAAACAACCCTACGTAATTAATTAATTAATCCTAAGCTCCTCCCTTAACTCCCAACTTAATAACTAAAGACCAAAAACTGTCTTCACCCACGAGACCTCACCCATGGACCGTACTGGTCAAATGTGGGTGATGGTCTAGGGCTAGGAAAACAGGGGAAGGTCCAGCCTTGACCCACGACCCCCACCTACAGGGCGTGGGTCCATCCACGGATCGTGGATGCCCTTCGTGGGTAGGCCGTCTTTTGACAACTTTTTGGGCTGTCTCAAGGTCCTCCACAAGAACCCTTGGTTGGACCTTGGGGGGTCGTACCTTGACGTCTACACCAAAAAATACTTATATTGAGTACCGGAGGTTATTTTACGACTCTAACCTTTACGTTAAACCCCAATTAGGCTACTGGTTTACACATTAGGCTCTAGCTTAGTTTACTAGTTTTTCGGAGTGTTACATTATCTTCCCCTTGGGGACATTCGTCCTCGAATCACGATCTAGACACCTTACGGAATTAAAGACTCAAGACTAGAAGCCCATCATGCATGCAACATCAAAATAATGCACAATTCAAAGGAGGAAACTTCAACTCCATCTCAATCATAGTCAATGCAACATAAGGAAGTAGGAACTACATCTAACAACCTAATATGCATGAAATTCAACATTTCTCATGTTCATAGGAGGAACTACCTTCTCCAACAAAATCATGCTCAACACAACATCATGGAGCCAATATGCCAATACTCTCAAAAGCATACTAAAGCATGTTCGTCAACACATCTCATGAAGTCAAATAGGCAACTCATACTAAATGCACAACAACATGAGGAACATAATTCATGAAAATAACTCATTTTCTTACTAAACATGAATTTCATCAAGAACATGCATAACATAAGGAAATCATGGAAAACACATATCACACACATGACTCCCAAAACTAGGAATTCAGAGGAACTACTTACCTCAAGCTCGAATAGGAGTAGAAGGAAAATGATGAGGATAGAGGGACTTCATATTGGCCTCGGCCTCCCATGTAGCACTCTCAACTAAATGATTCCTCCATAATACCTTCACGGAAGCTATTTCCTTATTTGTCAACTTCTTAAGTTGCCGATCTAAGATTTCTACTAGAATCTCTTCATATGAAAGGCTCTCATCAACCCCCAATCCTTCTAAGGGAATGATGGATACCGGATCACCAATACACTTCTTAAGCATAGAAACATGAAATATCGGGTGAACCGGAGCCAACTCATTTGGCAAGTCTAACTCATAGGCAACTTTCCCAATACACTTCAAAATTTGATATGGGCCCACATATTGGGGACTAAGTTTCCCTTTCTTGCCAAACCTCATCACACCTTTCATATGTGATATTTTTAAATAGACCCAATCGTTAACTTCAAGTTCTAGATCCCTTCTTCTAACATCGGCATAAGACTTTTGCCGACTTTGGGCCATCCTCAACCTCTCTCTAATGAGTCGGACTTTCTCAATGGCCTCATAAATTAGTTCGGTACCAATTAGGGCAATTTCGCCTACTTCAAACCAACCAATCGGTGACCTACATCTCCTGCCATACAAGGCTTCAAAAGGAGCCATGGCGATACTTGAGTGGTAACTATTATTGTAGGCAAATTCTATTAATGGCAAATGTTCATCCCAATTACCCTTGAAGTCTGTAACACATCCCCTCAACATTTCTTCTAGTATTTGGATGGTACGTTCCGCTTGCCCATCGGTTTGGGGATGAAAAGTCATGTTAAGCTTAACCTTTGTACCAAGCCCTTTTTGGAACGACTTCCAAAAGTGTGAACTAAATTGAGTACCCTGATCCAAGATAATAGATAAAGAAACCCCATGAAACTTTACTATCTCTTTGATATACAACTTGGCATATTTTTCTGTCGTAAAAGAAACCTTGACAGGAATGAAGTGGGCTGATTTTATCATCCGATCTATAATGACCCAAATAGAATCATGTTGCCTTCGAGTACGAGGCAAACCCATAATAAAGTCCATGTTCACATCGTCCCACTTCCAAGTGGTAATATCTATATCTTGGGACAAGCCTCCCGGCCTTCGGTGCTTGGCCTTAACTTGTTGACAATTCAGACATTTGGCTACAAATCCCATAATATTCCTCTTCATACCATTCCACCAATAGACTTCCCGTAGATCATGGTACATCTCTGTGGCTCCCAGGTGAATAGAATACCGCGAACCATGAGCTTCTTCTAATTTTTTCTCTCTCAACCAATCAATATCCGGAACACATAATCGACCTTGGTACCTAAGCACCCCATCTCCCCCTTGGGAGAAAGCCTCAACGGACTTCCGGAGTACCGACTCTTTCAACTCAACTAATATGGGATCAAGGTCTTTTTTTGCCTTAACATCCATCACAAAGGACGATTCGACACCATTGTGGACCGTGACACCACCCTTGGTGGAATCCACTAGATGGACACCTAGCCGGGCCAACCTATGCACATCACGAACCAATTCCTTCTTTTTATCCTCTATATGAGCCACACTACCCATGGAGAACCTACTAAGAGCATCCGCTACCACATTAGCTTTGCCGGGGTGATAAAGGACACTCATGTCATAGTCCTTCAATAACTTTAACCACCTCTTTTGCCGAAGGTTCAAGTCTTTTTGGCTAAACACATATTGAAGACTGTTATGATCGGTGAAAACATCCACATGTACCCCATATAGATAGTGCCTCCATATTTTCAAGGCAAACACTATCGCCGCTAATTCAAGATCATGGGTCGGATAGTTCTTTTCATGCACTTTTAGTTGCCTTGAAGCGTAGGCAATCACCTTGCCATTTTGCATAAATACACATCCCAACCCCACTCTAGAGGCGTCACAATATACAACAAAGTCATCCGTACCCTCCGATAAGGTCAACACCAGAGCGGAGGTAAGTCTATCCTTCAATTCTTGAAAACTTTTCTCACAATTTTCCGATCACACAAACTTAGCATTCTTTTGAGTCAAGGCCGTTAAAGGAGAAGCAATGGAGTAAAACCCCTCAACAAACCTTCTATAATAATCAGCCAAACCCAAAAATCTTCTAATGTCGGAAGGAGTAAGAGGTCTAGGCCAACTCTTGACCGTATCTGTCTTTTTAGGATCTACCTCAATTCCCTTGCTTGACACAATGTGACCAAGGAATGCTATGGACCTTAACCAAAACTCGCACTTGCTAAACTTCACGAAAAGTTGATGGTCCTTTAGGACTTGCAATACTATCCTCAAATGGTCTGTATGTTCATTTTCACTCCTTGAATAGATCAAAATGTCATCAATGAACACTATCACAAACATATCAAGATATTGTCGGAATACCCTATTCATTAAGTCCATAAATGTCGTTGGGGCATTAGTCAACCCGAATGACATAACTAAGAACTCATAGTGACCATATCTTGTTCGGAAAGCCATCTTGGGAATATCAACCCCTCTCACCCTCAATTGGTGATAACCCGAACGAAGATCTATCTTGGAGAAATAACTAGCCCCTTGAAGTTGATCAAACAAGTCACCAATCCTTGGAAGGGGATACTTTTTCTTAATGGTAACTTTATTCAATTGACGATAATCAATGCACATTCTAAGAAACCCATCCTTCTTTCTAACAAACAACACCGGAGCACCCCATGGAGAGATACTCGGTTGAATAAAACCCTTGTCTAGCATATCCTTTAGTTGCTCTTTCAACTCCTTTAACTCTGCTGGAGCCATTATATAAGGAGGAATAGAGATAGGTTGCGTATCCAGAATAAGGTCAATATCAAAATCTATTTCCCGCTCGGGAGGAATACCGAGAAAATACCGACTCTAGAGAAGGGGTTTCGGATTAAATATCCTTTACTCTAGAAAATATGATAAATGCACCCTTTGGAGATCATCTTTCTAGCAATAAGACAAGAGACAAATTGACCTCTAGGCATAGAATTTCTCCCCTTCCACTCTAAAATAGGTTCATTCAGAAATCGGAATTTAACCACCCGGATTCTACAATCAATAGAGGCATAACATGCATGCAACCAATCCATACCAAGAATCACATCAAAATATAACATGTCAAGTTCCACCAAGTCAACAAGAGTAACTCTATGGGACAAAGAAATGGGATATCTCCTATAAACCGTCTTAGCCACCACAGAATCACCAACCGGGGTAGAAACCAAAAAAGGCTCTAATAACTCTTCCGTAGGAACATCAAACCTCATCGCCACATAAGGCGTCACAAAAGATAAAGTAGCACCGGGATCCAATAAATAATACAAATTAATAAGAAAATTTTTAACATACCGGTAACCACATCCGGGGAGCTCTCTTGGTCACCTCGGGTTTGAAGAGCATAAAAGCGGTTCTTCTTGGGAGCATCGGAATTTGAACCGCTAAGAGGAACTTTCTTGCCCTCTCTTTCTTGAACCTTAAGCATGGGACAATCCCTCATCATGTGACCACTTTTTCCACAACTATAGCAACCATCCGTGCCAACTAGGCACTTGCCCTCATGTTTCTTACCTCACTTAACTCAAGTAGGCTTAGTCATAGAAGATCCACCACTATTTCCTCCTTGAGGCTTAGGGTTAGGCACCCTATCTTTGTTGACCCTACGAGCACTAGAGGAGCCTTGGTTGGAGAACCTTTTCTTGAACCTTTGCCGACCTTGTCCACCAGACTTAGCGTTGGAGAAATTCCCAATACCGGTTCTAGCTCTTTTCACCTCCCTATTGTTGCCTTGGAGTTTCTCATCCTCCATTTGTTGGGCATATACTATAAGACGTGAGATATCCATATCATGAAGGAGCATTATCGTACGGCATTCTTTTCTTACCACCTTGGATATACCCGTCACATACCTACTTATCTAATCCCTTTGATCCGTCACCATAGCCGGAGCATACTTGGACAATTCGATGAACTTTAGAGAATATTTTTGAACACTCATACCTCCTTGACGAAGGTTGATAAATTCTTCCACCTTAGCTTCCCTCATCTCTCAGGGAAAGAACCTATCAAGGAATGCTTTCTTGAACACCACCCAATATATGGGACCCGCTCCTACCGGCCTATTCCTGTTCCATTGAGTATACCATACTTGGACCACACACTTCAATTGGTAAGCGGCTAGCTCCGCTTTCTCTACCGAAGTCACCCCATGGCATCAATTATCTTGTAAGCCTCTTCCATAAATTCTTGAGGATCCTCTCCCACTTTGGAACCAAGAAACACAGGGGGATTCATTCTTGTAAAATCCCTCAATCTAGAAGCCACGGAATTAGGATCCACATGAGTCCTCGTATCCCTATTGACTTGGGCCATCACAGCTTGGGTAAATATTTGGAGAGCCGACCTTATTTCCACATTTGTCATGGCCGCCGGATCAATAGGAGCTTGAGGAACTTGAGGACCTTAGGGAGGAACTCCCTCGTTCAAATTCTCCTCTTCTATCCTTCTTGTGTTAGCCCTTCGTGTATTCATATCCTGAAGACACAAGAGAAGGATTAGAAGGAATACTTTATAGAGTTAAAATCTATCGTACTATTTAAGTGTAATGAAAGAAGTGAAATTTCCTAAATATCTTATAGCCTCTCATTCATAAATGTGGCGCGCTTCACACTCATGAACAAGACTCTACTAGACGTGGTTTATGAGACATTATCCTAGAATCATTCTAAACCTTGTGCTCTGATTACCAAGTTTGTCATGACCCAGGGGTACCCCCTAAATTTAACACTACGTACTCAACCCCGAAGGGGTTTCATACAAGCCCTTAGCATATCATGACATAAGATAAATAGAAATGATGCGGAATTTTAAAACTTTTCTTTACAATCGAAGTCTTTCATAAAAGCAAATAGAAGTCTAGGACATTATCTCAATAAGCCATCTAATACAATCGAGTATCAAATAGGGTCACAACCCTTTACAACATAGTTTCAAAAAAGGAATGTAAGAAGAAACTAGAAATGAACAACTTTCGTCCTCGAACCATGAGTTCTCACCAAAAGCGTGGAGAGTAGTTGATCCAAGCTTTGATCAAGAAGGAAGCACACCTCATAAACCAGGCCCTACACTTATACAAAAATGTAGAAAATATGGGTTAGTACAAAAATGCACTAAGTGTGATAGCCATGCATAAAATCCTTGAAGACACGCTAAAAAGGGACATTTTAGTTGAAATCATGCACTTTATTAAGTTTAAGAGTCGTCATGCATATTAGTGTAAAAACATAAGTCACACCATCTTATAAGCAACCCTAAGCTATACTTGTTCAATGTATAGATAAGATCCCATAATCCTATCTAATACTAAGTACCACCTTTAGGCCACCATAATCATACATATCATGCTTTGACCTCATCATAGCCAATACTTCATAGACAAGGAAACATTCATATTCACTAACTCATATCAAGGAAAGCCACTCATAGCAACAATCCACATTAAACATGCATAATTCATATATCTACATAGCATAAGAGAACCACACCACAACCACTCTCAAAGTCTACTTGTGCAATGCATGAATGAAGTCCCATACCCCCACTCACACTAAGTAGAACTTCTTAAGAAGCCATAAGTCATAGTTCATGTTCATGTTCTTGTCATAGTTCATATTCATGTTCTTGTCATAGTTCATATTCTTGTCATGTAGGGAAAATAGCCTTAACCGACATAGACCATGTGAGTTACATGGAATCTGGTGTCATGCCCCCCACATCGAAAGAGGTGTCCTACTTGCCTAAGGTAGAACTAGAGTTTGTTAGCTTAAGTGGATCCACTAGATAAAGACCTATGTGGGCACATAGTTACGGGATAGGGAGATTGCTTTTAGAAACCCAAACTTCTGACGTAAAAAGTTTCCATCTCATGAGATAACTATGTTAGGAACCCGGACTAACTGACATAGAAGGAACCCGTTGGGAAAGCCGAACTAACTGACGTAAAAGCTTTCATCTAATTTTCATATCCACTCGGTGCTAAGCATAATCCCCTTTAAGTTCATGTTAAGTATTTACTTAAGATCATGTTCATGGAAGAATGCCCTAGCACTCAAACCAACATGATATCATGATAGCTCATAGATTCAATAGGTGAGAATAGCCTTTCAACCTTAGAATCATTATTATGTGAGTAAACCTTTCACATCTTGTACATAGTATGTTCATGAGAATAGCCTTTCAATCAACACAACAAGATCATCCTAGTCATAGATACTTCATGCATCATCATGTGTAAGGGTATATGGGAGAATGACCTTTCAATCAATACCACAATTACACCATAGTCATAGGATCTTCATCCTCATAGTAAATCTTGTAGCACATGCATAATTCTCATAATCATGTAAAACTTCTCATAATTTTCCCTTCAAGGACCATGAATCACAATCAACCCAAACATATAGAATTTCTACATTCGATGTGGATAATAACATGATTCAATTACTTCAATCAATCTAAGCACAATCTATTCACAGGCTTATATAATCAATCAACCCACATCACAAGTTCACAATTTAGTAATATGGGGAATTCATGGGTTCTTGGTGGGGTTTCTTCATAAATCAACCATAATTCATCAATTCAATCATAATCCGACATAAATCAAACATTGAAAACATTTTTAAAAGGAACCCATGACTTTGGAAGAATACCCTAGCTTTTGGGATTTCTAGATTTGAAATTGAAGACTTTGAAGGGACTCTATGGGTGAAAGCTACCCACAGATGAAAAGCTACCATACCTTATTGAAGATTCTTCACGAATTTGGGTAGAAAAGATGATTCCTTGAACCCTAGACTTCAACTTCTTCTTCTTTAATGGAGGTTTTAGTGAGAGAAATATTTAGGAGGGAATGAGTTATTTTTGGGTCTTGAGTACTGGAGGTTATTTTACGACTCTAACCTTTACGTTAAACCCCTATTAGGCTACTATTTTACACATTAGGCTCTAGCTTAGTTTACTAGTTTTCCGGAGTTTTACAATTGGTTACATTCCTGTGATGCCTCAGTCGATTGTAGAACAAGGGTTTTTCGGTTTCAGTTTCCAAACGAACCAGTATTAGAATTGAAGGGTAGTAGCTTAGTGCCTATGGGTCGATTCATTTCCTACCTTAAGGCCAGAAATATTATTTCCAAGGGGTATATCTATCATTTAGTTCGGGTTAAGGATTCTAGCTCTGAAACCCCAACTATTGAGTCACTTCCTGTAGTCAGTGAGTTTCCAGAAGATCTTTCCGGAATTACACCCGAAAGGGAAATAGACTTCAAAATTGATCTCCTTCCAGATAACCAACCCATTTCTATTTTTCCTTACAGAATAGCTCTAGCTGAGCTTAAGGAATTGAAAGAGCAGTTCAAAGACCTTCTAGATAAGGGCTTCATCAGACCTAGTATTTCGCCATGGGGTGCTCAAGTGTTATTCGTGAAAAAAAAAGATGGCTCTCTCAGGATGTGCATTGACTATCGGCAGTTGAACAAAGTCACAATTAAGAATAAGTACCTTATCCCCAAGATTGATGACTTGTTCGACCAACTTCAGGGTGCTAGTCATTTTTCGAAAATAGACCTCAGATCCGATTATCATCAGCTCAGAGTCAGAGATAGTGACATCCTGAAGACATTCTTCAAAACTCGGTATGGTCATTATGAATTTGTAGTTATGACATTTGGACTAACCAATGCTCCTGCAGCTTTCATGGATTTAATGAACAAGGTATTCAAGTAGTATTTGGACTTGTTCATTATCGTCCTTCAAACTCTCAAAGATCGCCAGTTAAGTTTAGCAAATGTGAGTTTTGGTTGCAATCTGTTGCTTTCCTTGGTCATATAGTATCTAGCGAAGGGATCCGAGTGGATTCTCAGAAGATTGAGGAACTGAAGCAATGGCCCACACCCACGTCTCCTACAGATATCAGAAATTTCTTGGGTTTGGCTAGTTATTACAAAAGGTTCATGGAAGGATTTTCATCCGTAGCTTCTCCATTGACTAACTTGACTCAGAAGAAGGTTAAGTTCAAGTGGTCAGATGAGTATGAGAAGAGCTTCACAGAACTGAAAACTAGGTTGACTACAACTCCTGTTTTTACTTTACCAGAAGGTTCAGACGGTTATGTGATTTATTGTGATGCATCCAGAGTCGGCCTAGGTTGTGTGTTGATGCAGTGAGGTAAGGTTATAGCTTATGCTTCTAGACAGCTTAAGGTGCATGAGAAGAACTACCCGACTCATGACCTCGAGCTTGCAGTTGTGGTGTTTGCCCTTAAGATTTGGAGACATTCATTGTATGGTGTTCATGTAGATGTGTTCACAGATCATAAGAGCCTCCAGTATGTGTTCACCTAGAAATAGTTGAATCTTCGTTAGAGGAGATGGCTGGAATTCCTCAAGGACTATGATATGAATGTGCTTTACCATCCTGGTAAGGCCAATATTGTAGCTGATGCTCTAAGTACACTATCTATGTCTAGTGTAGCGCATGTTGAGGAAGAAAGGAAGGAATTAGCGAAGGATGTTCACCGGCTTGCTCGCCTAGGAGTTTGCCTTATGAACATCTCATATGTTGGTGTAACAGTTTAAAATGGGTCAGAATCTTTATTGGTAGCGGAGGTTAAGGAGAAACAAGATAGTTACCCTATATTGCTTCAGTTAAAAGGTGCAGTTCACCAATAGAAAGTTGAGCTTTTCTCCCAAGGAGGAGATGGTGTGCTTCGCTACCAGGGTCGTTTATGTGTTCGTAAGGTGGGTGAGTTAAGACAACAGATCCTTAAAGAAGCCCATAATTTCAGGTATTCTATTCATCCAGGTGCCACTAAGATGTACCGTGATCTATGGGAAGTCTTTTGGTGAAATGGAATGAAGAGGGATATAGCAGATTTTGTGGCTAAGTGCCCGAATTGTCAGCAGTAAAGGTAGAACATCAGAAACCAGGATGTATGACTCAAGAGATTAACATTCATACATGGAAGTGGGAAGTGATCAACATGGACTTCATTATAGGTTTACCTCATACTCGCAGACATCATTATTCCATTTGGGTAATAGTATACAGAGTTACTAAGTCCGCTCACTTTTTGGCTGTTAAGACTACAGGTTAGGCGAAGGACTACGCCAAGGTTTACATTAATGAGATAGTCAGGTTGCATGGGGTTCCTTTGTCTATAATCTCATATAGGGGTCCTCAATTTACCTCTCATTTTTTGAAATCATTTCAGAAAGGTCTTGGTACCCAAGTTAATCTTAGCACAACATTTCATCCAAAGACAGATGGACAGGAAGAGCGTACCATTCAAACTTTAGAGGACATCTTGAGAGCTTGTGTGATCGATTTCAAGGGCAGTTGGGCAGATCACCTTCCTCCTATAGAGTTCGCCTATAATAATAGCTACCATTCCAGTATTAAGATGGCCCCTTATGAGGCATTGTATGGGCGTAGATGTAGATCTCCAGTTTGTTGGTTTGAGATAGGTGAAGCATCCTTGATAGGGCCAGATTCGGTTCATGAGGCTATGGAAAAAGTTCTGCTCATCAGAGATAGACTTAAGACAGCTCAGAGTCGCTAGAAGTCCTATGCAGATGTAAGGAGAAGGGACTTGGAGTTCCAAATTTATGCTTGGGTTTTCCTGAAGGTGTCACCTATGAAGGGGGTGATGAGGTTTGGAAAGAAAGGAAAGGTCAGTCCTATATATGTAGGCCCTTATAAGATCTTGAAAAGGGTTGGTAAAGTTGCTTATGAGTTAGAGTTGCCAGTAGAACTAGTAGCAGTCCATCCAGTCTTTCACATTTCCTTGTTGAAGAAGTGTGTGGTGATCTAGCATCTATAGTACCATTAGAATGTGTGGCTGTGAAGGATAGTCTCACTTATGAAGAGGTGCCAGTTGAAATCCTTGATCGTCAGGTTCGTAGGTTGAGGAATAAAGAAGTCGCTTCAAAAGGTTTTGTAGAGGAGTCAGTCCGTAGAGGGAGCTACTTGGGAAGCAGAAGCAACCATGAAGGCCAAGTATCCTCATCTGTTACCTTCTGATTCCATTCCATCTTGAGGTAATAATTCCTCTCCAGTCTCTCAGTTTACTTTTGCATGAATTCGGTCTTAGTATCGTGTTCCTTCAGTTATACTTGCTTTTTCAGTGTATTTGCATGTTCTTGGAACATAGTTCAGTCAGAAATCAGCTTTAGCTCTTAGTGGTAGGGTGTGCAGCTCCTTCCCTCCCTTTCTCAGCTAGTTTAGACTTCATTCGAGGACGAATGTTCCCAAGGGGGAGAAAATGTAACACCCCGTACCCTAAAAAGACTAAACCAACAGATTTTTAGAAGTTCCAGGTGCCACCTACGGACCGTAGGGTGACCCACAGACCGTAGGTGGGGTCCATGGTTGGCCACCTGCAACCGCCTCCCAGAACCCCAGGAAAAATCTACCAAGGGTCGATCAACGGAAGGACCCACAGACTGTAAGTGGGACCAAGGTCCGTGGACCAGGCCGTGGTCGAGACCCCCAGATTCCATCTCCCAGAACCCCATCGACGCCTGCCAGGATGGACCATCGGTTCAACCACGGTCCGTCGGTCTGGCCGTCGGTGGCCCCGACAGCTTTTAAGTTGGGGTCGTTTTGGTCTTTTTCCCTATGCGTTGGACCCCTAAACTACGTTGTTTAACCCCTAAAGTATGTGGTTTTGGTCAGTTTTAGCCTAGTAACTCAATTAGAACTTACCCAGAGCAATTCATTCCCTAAAATTTTTCATACTTAGAACGCAGAGAGGAGAAAGAGTCAACCTAACCCTACCCAAGAACGCAGCAAGTTTTCTTTAGTTTCAGCCCCAAAATCGAAAAATTTCTCAATAGATTTCATCACCAGGTATGTGGGATTTCACTAGTGGGTTCCTTTCACCCATTAGGTCCCTAGAATTTAGTCTAATTCTTGATTCCCTTCATATTATCTAGACCTAGGGTTTTCTTGAATGTTAGAAATTCTTGGGTTTTAGCTGTTAGAATGATCCAAATCAGATTATCATATTGTTGCTTAGTTCCTTGCATGATATTCAGAAACCTAATGGTGTAGATTCATTTAGTTCATGAATTACACTAGCTAGGCCAGTTTAAACAGATATACATGCCTCATATATTTAATGTCTCATTATTAGTATTACAATGTTGCATTTTTAGTTAGCATGACAGAATCTCGAGCTATCCAGTTTATTTCAATTATGTTGTAACTTATACATTCTATTGGGAGTATGCTTAACAATGAGTTGGACTAGGGTCAGTCACCCTCATAGTCCTAGAACTACAGGCCCCCGTAGGGTTATATGTCCCCTCTATGGGCATTACATTTAGTGATCATGCTAGTCACCCCTCTATACCCTTGGCAAGGTATATTCGGTCCTCTCGATGGGGCATATACATTGGACTCCATGTTTAGCTCACGTGGTTTTATGTCGGTTATTAGTAGCTCCCACAGTCAGACTCTAGTGCGTTGACCAGGTTCCCAGTTATATTTCAGTATTCAGTTTCAGCAAGTTATGTACTTGGTCATTGCATTCAGTTTAGTTCATGTTTAGTATATTTTTTCATCTTCATCTTATATCATTGATCAGTATGCTTTATTCAGTTATGTATATATTGTTCAGCTTTATTATATGATGCATGCTCAATACCTTTCAAGTACTGAAGCATACTCTACGCTACATCCTTTCATGATGTAGGTTCAGGTACTCAGCATCCAGATCACGCATAGATCAGTTCTCGATCTCCAGTTCAGCAGCTTCAGTGGTGAGTCCTCATTCTTCGAGGACAATAAACATGGTTCCTATTTCAGTCTTTTATTTTAGTTTCAGTTTTTACTAGAGTTAGCTAGGGATATGTTCTAGCATCTCTAGTAAATTAGAGGCTTATTTCAGATATAGACATATTCAGCTTTAGCTTTTTAGTGATAGTTCAGTGTTCTAAATTTTTTTCTAGTATTTATATATTCAGATTTAGATTGGGTATTCCCCATCATTTAGTTTACCTAATGTCTTATGCTTCTGCACAGTATTTCTTTTAAGTATGCTTATGATATGCCAGCCCAGGGTTAGCTTGGGGTCACTCGTGATCCTAGGTCCCATGTTTACGTCAAGGGTGTAGCCTCGGAGCGTGACAGTTTCTGAAATGGTGATTAAAGAATGTCGTACCACGATGCTTATCAATGACATGGACATCTCTCATCTCATGGTTCATGCTCAACAGATCGAAGACGAGAAACTTAAAGAAAGGTCTAGGGAGAAAAAAAGGGCTAAAACCGCTGATGGTAATTTCTCTCATGCAAGGTTTGATGGACATGGTCGTCCTAGATTTCGACAAAGGTTTTCCGGTCAAGGTTCCTACAATGCTCCTTCTAAGTTCAACAAAGAGAGGGTGTCTAACCCTAATCCTCAAGGAGGGAATGGTAGTGGATCTTCATTGCCTAGGTATACTTGTACTAAGTGTCGAAGAATGCACAAGGGCAAGTGTCTAGCGGGTTCCAAAACGTGTTTTGGTTGCGGTAAGATGGACCACAAGATAAAAGATTATCCTTCAGTTGCTAAGAATGAAGGAGATAACCGTCGAAGGTCTCAACCTAATCATTCATCTGGTCCTAGTGGTTTGGGTCCAAATACTCCTAAGTAAAACTAATTTTATGCACTTCAGACTCATGATGAGCAAGAGAGTTCTCCCGATGTGGTTACTGGTATGTTTAAAGTCTTCTAACTTGATGTTTATTCTTTACTTGATCCCAGTGCTACCTTGTCTTTTGTGACACCATATGTGGCTATGAGGTTTGATGTTCTTCGGGATGTGTTGTTAGATCCTTTTTCTGTCTCTACTCATGTTGAGATTCTATTGTGGCTAAGAGGGTCTATAGAAAGTTTCCCATTTCCTTGTCCCATAGAGTTACTTTTGTTGACTTAATAGAGCTTGATATGCTAGATTTTGATGTTATTCTTATGCCTCAGTTCCCGAATGAACTTGTCCTAGAGTGGAAGGGGAGAAATTTTATGCCTAAGGGTTAGTTTGTCTCTTGTCTTAAATCTAGAAAGATGATTGCTAAGGGTTGCATGTACCATCTAGTTCGGGTGAGGGATTTGAATTCCAAAACCCCTACTCTTTAGTCGGTCCTCGTTACTAATGAGTTTTCGGAAGTATTCCTAGATGATCCACCCGGTATTCCTCTCGGATGGATAATAGACTTCGATATTGACCTTCTCCCAGATACGTAGCCTATTTCTATTCCTCCTTACCATATGGCTCCGGCAGAACTAATGGAGTTGAAAGAATAATTGGAGCCTTTGTTGGATAAGGGTTTCATCCGACCGAGTATCTCTCCATGGGGTTCTACGATTTTGTTTGTTAGAAAAAAGGATGGTTCTCTCTGTATGTGTATTGACTATCGTCAGTTGAACAAGGTGATCATTAAGAATAAATATCCTCTTCCAAGGATAGATTATTTGTTTGACCAACTTCAAGTAGCGAGTTACTTCTCTAAGATTGACCTTCGATCGAGTTATCACCAATTGAGGGTGAAGGAAGATGATATTTCGAAGATGGCCTTTTGAAATCGGTATGGTTATTATGAGTTTTTGGTATGTCATTTGGGTTGACTAATGCTCATGCAACATTTATTGATATGATGAACAGGGTGTTTAGACAATATCTTGACATGGTTGTCATTGTGTTCATTGATGATATATTGATCTATCCGAGAAGTGAGGATGAGTATATTGATCATTTGAGAATTGTGTTGCAAATTCTCAAGAACCAATGACTCTTTACAAAATTTAGCAAATGTGAGTTTTGAATAAGGTCTGTGGCTTTTCTTGGTCATATTGTTTCACGTAAGGGTATTGGGGTAGATCCTAAGAAGATGGATGCGGTTAAGAGTTGGCTTAGACCTCTATCCCATTCGGATATTAGAAGTTTATTGGGTTTAGTTGGTTACTACAGAAGGTTTGTCAAGGGGTTTTCTTCTATTGCCTCTCTATTGACAGCATTGACTCAAAAGAAGGCTAAGTTCATATGGTCTGAAGCATGTGAGAAGAGTTTTAAGGAATTGACAGATAGATTGACTTCCACTCCGGTGTTGACCTTACCGGAAGGGACTGATGGTTTTTGTTTTTTATTGTGATGCCTCGAGGATTGGGTTCAGATGTGTACTTATGGTAATGGGAAAGTTATTGCCTATGCTTCCAGGCAACTTAAGGTTTATGAAAAGAATTATCCTACCAATGACCTTGAACTAGCGGGTGTTGTTTTGCCTTAATGATTTGGAGGCACTATTTTTATAGTGTTCATGTGGATGTTTTTACTGACCATAAGAGTTTACAATATGTGTTTAATCAGAAGGATCTAAGTCTTCCCCAAAGAAGGTGGCTTGAGTTATTGAAGGATGATGATATGAGTGTTCTCTATCACCCCGGTAAAGAGAATGTGGTGGCAGATTCTCTTAGTCAGTTATCTATGGGTAGTGTTGCTCATATTGAAGAAGATAAGAAGGTGTTGGTTCGAGATATTCATAGATTGGCCCGGTTGGGTGTTCAGTTAGTGGACTCCACCAAGGGTGTTGTTATGGTCCACAATGGTTCCGAATCATCTTTTGTGGCGGATGTGAAAGCCAAGCAAGGTCTTGATCTAATTTTTGTTGAATTAAAAGAGGTGGTGCTTAAAAACTCCATAGAGGATTTCTCCCAAGGGGGAGATGGAGTACTTAGATATCAAGGCGTTTATGTGTTCCTAATGTTGATGACTTGAGGGAACAAATCTTGTCAGAAACCCATAGTTCTGGGTATTCTATTCACCTGGGAGCCACCAAGATGTCACTGGTCTAAGACCATGGATGGAACCACGGTTCGTGAGATCCACCACGGCTCGTGGAGCCTCACGTGGTGATGGGGTAGTTCACTGAAAGTTAGGGGCTTTTGGGTCTTTTCCGGTTTTAATTAGATAACACTATGTCATTTTAACCAAGCCTAGGACCCCTATATAAGTGATTTTAACCCCAAAACTCACCCATTCAAGTCATTATTTCCAAAACCCAAAAGAAATCCCAAAGTCTTCCTCTCAAATATTTTTCTCTCTAGATCTTGAAGAAGAAGAAAGATTTCAAGCTAGGATCAAGGTCAAGCCTCCAATCCTCAAGCATTTGTGGGCTTTTTTGTAAAGTTATGATGGCTTTTTATTCATGGAATCCTTTCTTCCATGGAGTCCCTAAGATTCCCCAATTAAAAAGTAGAAATTCCCCAATTTGAGTTAGGGTTTTCATCTAAAGTCGTGGGTATTGATGAATGTTGATCCAAATGATTGGGTTATGATTGTTTATGCATGAATTGATAGGATTACATATTTTTAGGATGAATTTACATGTAACCATGCCTAATCCATGTCTAGAAAGATGAAATTGATGTAAATGGGTTTTATGCCATGAAAGGAGAATTTGTGGGTTAAGATGTATTCTTATAGGATTGATGAGATATATTAAGAATTGTTTGAGATTGAAGCATATATGATAATTTATGATTATAATTGTCTTGAGATTTAGGCATATATGTTGAGTATGAGATGTAGGGCTTTGAGAGTAAAGCTTATATTATGAATTGATGATTTAGATGTAATTGTTGTGGAAGGGATAGTTCCCATACAAATTGCTTATGTATGAATGTGAATGGTTTTCTCACATTGAATCATTCTGGGTTGAAAGGCTTTCTCACCTAAAATGAATCTAAGAACTTATGAGTTATGATAATAAGACCTAGCTTGGATTAGTAATGGGATACCTTTCCAAGGATAACTTGGATTGGTAATGTGATACTTTTCCATGGATATCTTTGATTGGTAATGTGATACTTTTTCATGGTATCTTGGATTAGTAAGGAGATGATACCTTTTCAGGGTAGCTTGGATTGGTAAGGAGATGATACATTTTCATGGTAGCTTGGATTGGTACGGAGATGATACCTCTTCGTGGTAGCTTGGATTGGTAAGGAGATGACACCTTTCCATGGATAGCTTGGATTGGCATGATTACGTGCTCTTCCAGGGACAATGACTTAGCTTGGATTGGCAAGATGATGTGCCTTCCATGGATAATAAGAACAACTAAGAATTGACTACTTCTCACATCATATTAGCATGGTTATGATGAAACAAGGTTATTTCAAGGAAGTATCGTAAGTATATCTTGAGATGATATTCATTTGCATTGATCATGTTTATGAATTATGTTGTTTAACTCTTATGCTTATGTCGATGTTTATGCAAGCTATCATATTTAGTACATGTTTGTACTAACGCATACTCTTGTCTACATTTCTTATCTAAATGTAGGGTCCGGCGATCTCTACTCTCATCCCCGTTGCTAGGATTTTAGTAGAGGCAAGACTTAAAGATTGGTGAGTCCTCATAGCATTTGAGGATTTAGCCACCATTTCTCTTATGTTCTTTTATTTAAAGTTTTGAACATTGTTGTACGGGCTGTGTCCCAAAATATTCTTGTTTTAGATGGTTTTGAGACAAAGTGTACTAGACTTTCGCTTTTGTTATGAAACTTTGATGTTGTTGAAAATGTTTTAAATTTATACTTATTTCTATTATCTCATGTTATGAAAGCTAAGTGACTTGTATGAGGCCTTTTGGGGTCTTGTACGCCTTGTTACATCTTGGGGGTACCCCTGGGTGGTGACAATTTTGGTAATCAGAGTACAAGGTTGAGAATGGTTCTAGGATGTCTCAAAACCACGTCTAGTAGAGTCTTGTTCATAAGTGTGAAGCGCGCCACATCAATGAATGAGAGGCTATTAGATTCTTAGGAAACTTGACTTCTTTCTTCACTCTAAGTCATGCGATAGAGTTTAACTATATAAGGTCTTTCTCCTAATCCTTACTCGATGGTCTACAGGATATGACTACTCGAAGGGCTTTTGCTAGAAGGACCGAGGGAGAAAATGTTGATCAAGGAGCTCTTCCTCAAGCTCCAGTTAATACTTTGGCCAAACAAGTGACTAATGCAGAGTTTAGGATGGCTTTTCAAGTGTTATCTCAAGCCACGACGGCCCAAGCCAATAGGGAAGTTGTGAACCTAAAAGTGGGTACGACGACATCTAGAGTGAGGGACTTCACAAGGATGAATCCTCCGGAATTCTATGGTTCTAAGGTTTAGAAAGATCCTCAAGAGTTCATTGACGAGGTCTACAAGGTGTTGGCCATCATGGGGGTGACTCCGGTGGAAAAGGTGGAATTGGCCGCTTATCAACTAAAAGGGATTTCTCAAATTTGGTTCAACAAATGGAAGGAACAAAGACCGGTAGATGCGGGTCCCCTAGAATGGGAAAGGTTTAAGTACGCTTTTCTTGATAGGTTCTTTCCTCTTGAGATGAGGGAGGAAAAAGTGCTTTAGTTTATCAATCTCCAACAAGGAAATATGAGTGTGAAAGAATATGCTTTGAGGTTCACTCAATTGTCAAAATATTCTCCTTCTATAGTTTCCGACTCTAGGGCAAGGATGGGCAAGTTCATTTCAGGTGTGTCCGAATTGGTAGTGAAAGAGTGTCGTACGGCTATGCTTGTCCATGACATGGATATTTCTCGTCTCATGGTCCATGCCCAAGAGATTGAAGAGGAAAAGTGTAAGGAGAGGTCTAGGGAAACAAAGAGGGCAAGGACGGATGATGGCAACTTTTCATACTCTAGGTCCGGTGGATGTGGTCGTTCAACGTTTTGGCAAAGGTTTTTTGGGAAAGTTTCTTCTAATGTTCCTCCAAGGTCTAACAATGAAAGGGTGTCTAACCCTAAGCCTCAAGGAGAAAATGGTAGTGGATCCCTATTGCCTACTTGTTCTAGGTGTGAAAGGAAGCACGAGGGTAAGTGTCTAGCCGGCACAGATGGTTGCTTCAGTTGTGGTAAAAGTGGTCATAAAATGAGGGATTTTCCAATGATTAAGGCTAAGGGAAGATAGGGCAAGCAAACTCCTCCTAGTGGTTCGGGTTTCAGTGCTCCCAATCAAAACCGATTCTATGCACTCCAAACTCGAGGTGAACAAGAGGGTTCTTCCGATGTGGTTACCGGTATGTTGAAAGTTTTCCAAATTGATGTCTATACTTTACTTGATCCCGGTGCTACCTTTTCTTTTGTGACGCCATATGTGGCTATGAAATTTGATATGCTTCCCGATGTGTTATTAGATCTTTTTTCTATCTCTACTCTTGTTGGTGATTCTGTGATGGCTGAGAGGGTTTATAGAAAGTGTCCCACCTCCTTATCCCATAGAGTTACTCTTGTTGACTTGGTAGAGCTTGATATGCTAGATTTTGATGTCATCCTTGGGATGGATTGGTTGCACTCTTGTTATGCTTCTATTGATTGTAGAACTCATGTAGTCAAGTTTCAGTTCCCGAATGAACCTGTCCTAGAGTGGAAGGGGGAAATTCTATGCCGAAAGGTTGGTTTATTTCTTATCTTAAAGTTAGAAAGATGATTTCTAAGGGTTGCTTGTACCATGTAGTTAGGGTAAGGGATATGGATTCTGAGACCCCTAGTCTTGAGTCAGTTCCGTTGTTAAAGAGTTTCCGGAAGTGTTCCCAGATGATTTACCCGGTATTCCTCCCGAAAGAAAAATAGACTTTGGTATTGACCTTCTCCCAGATACGCAGCCTATTTTTATTCCTCCTTATTGAATGCCTCTATTAGAACTTAAGGAATTAAAGGAACAATTGAAAGATTTGTTGGATAAGGGTTTCATCCGACTGAGTATCTCTCCATGGGGTTCTCCAGTTTTGTTTGTTAAGAAGAAAGATGGTTCACTTCGCGTGTGTATAGATTACCGGCAATTGAACAAGGTGACCATTAAGAATAAGTATCCTCTTCCAAGGATAGATGATTTATTTGACCAACTCAAAGGTGCGAGTTACTTTTCTAAGATTGACCTTAGGTCAGGTTATCACCAACTGAGGGTGAAGAATGATGATATTTCGAAGACGGATTTTAGAACCCGGTATGGTCATTATGAATTTTTGGTGATGTCGTTTGGCTAGACTAATGCTCCGGTGGCATTTATGGATTTGATGAATAGGGTGTTTAGACAATACCTTGATATGTTCGTAGTTGTGTTCATTGATGATATATTGATCGATTCAAGAAGTAAGGATGACCACATCAATCATTTGAGGATTGTGTTGCAAATCCTTAAGGAGCAACAACTCTTTGCAAAGTTTAGCAAATGTGATTTTTTGCTAAGGTTCGTAGCTTTTCTTGGTCATATTGTTTCAAGTAAGGGTATTGAAGTAGATCCTAAGAAGACGGATGTTGTCAAGAGTTGGCCTAGACCTTTATCACCTTCAGACATTAGAAATTTCTTGGGTTTAGCTGGTTATTACAGAAGATTTGTTGAAGGGTTTTCTACGATTGCCTCTCCATTAACAGCTTTGACTCAAAAGAAGGCCATGTTTATATGGTTCGAATCTTGTGAAAAGAGTTATCAGGAATTGAAAGATAGAATTACTTCCGCTCCGGTATTGACCTTACCGGATAGGGTGGATGGTTTTGTTGTTTATTATGATTCCTCGAGAATTGGGCTAGGATGTGTGCTTATGCAAAATGGGAAAGTTATTGCCTATTCTTCAAGGCAACTTAAGCTTCACGAGAAGAATTATCCTACCCGTGATCATGAATTAGCGACGGTGGTTTTTGCCTTAAATATTTGGAGAAATTATTTGTATGGTGTGCATGTTGATATGTTTACCGACCACAAGAGTCTACAACAGAAAGATTTGAATCTTCACCAAACAAGGGAGCTTGAGTTATTGAAAGATTATCATATGAGTGTTCTCTATCACCCCGGTAAGGCGAATGTTGTAGCGGATGCTCTTAGCCGATTATCAATGGGTAGTGTAACCCATATAGAAGAAGATAAGAAGGAATTGGTATGAGATGTACATAGATTGGCCCGATTGGGTGTTCAATTAGTTGATTCCACCATAGGTGGTGTTATGGTTCATAATGGTCAGAATCGTCTTTTGTGGCGGATGTGAAGGCCAAGCAAGGTCTTGATCCAATTTTGGTAGAATTGAAAGAAGCGGTACTTAGAATGTCTGTTGAGGCTTTCTCCCAAGGGGGAGATGGTGTGCTTAGATATCAAGGTCATTTGTGTGTTCTGAATGTTGATGACTTAAGAGAACATATCTTGACAGAAGCCCATAGTTCTCAGTATTCCATTCACCCGGGAGCCACCAAGATGTACCATGATTTGTGAGAGGTCTATTGGTGGAATGGGATGAAGAAAGATATTGCAAAATTTGTGGCTAAGTGCCCAAATTTCCAACAAGTGAAAGTTGAGCATCAAAAACTGGGAGGTTTGTCCCAAGACATTAGTATTCCTACTTGGAAATGGTAATATTTGAATATGGACATCATAGTAGGGTTTCCACGTATTCAGCGGCAATATGATTCGATTTGGGTTATGGTAGACTGAATGACGAAATCGGCTCATTTCATTCCCGTCAAGGTTTCTTATTCAGCGGAAGATTATGCTAAGTTGTATTTGAGGGAGATGGTAAGGTTGCATGGAGTTCCCTTGTCCATTATCTCCGATATAGGTACTCAGTTTACTTCTCAGTTTTGGAAGTCCTTCCAAAAGGGTCTTGGCACTAAAGTTAAGCTTAGCATAGCTTTTAATCCACAAACCGATGGGCAAGCGAAGTGAACTATCCAAACTTTGAAAGATATGTTGAGAGCATGTGTCATCAATTTCAAGGGAAATTGGGGTGATCATTTACCATTGATTGAGTTTGCTTATAATAATTGCTACCATTTTAGTATTGGTATGGCTCCATTTGAGGCTCTTTATGGTAGGAGGTGTAGATCTCCCATAGGTTGGTTTGAGGTGGGTGAAGTTGCCTTTAAAGGACCCGAGTTATTTCATGAGGCTATGGAGAAAGTCCGACTTATTAGAGAGAGGTTGAGAACATCCCAAAGTCGACAAAAGTCCTATGTCGATGTTAGAAGAAGAGATCTTGAATTTGATGTGCATGATTGGGTTTACTTGAAAATTTCACCCATGAGGGGTGTAATGAGATTTGGTGAGAAAGGGAAGCTTAGCCCCCGTTATGTAGGCCCATATCAAATTTTGAGACGTGTTGGTAAGGTTTCCTATGAACTTGAGTTGCCTAATGAGTTGGCATCGGTGCATCCGATTTTCCATGTCTCTATGTTGAAAAAGTGTGTTGGAGATCCGACATCTATTGTTCCCTTAGAAGGGTTGGGAGTTAATGAGAATCTCTCTTATCAAGAAGTACCGATTGAGATTTTAGACCGACAAGTTAAGGAGTTGAGAAACAAAGAAGTTACTTCTGTGAAAGTGTTATGGAGGAATCATTTAATTGAGGGTGCTCCTTGGGAGGCCGAGGCCGATATGATGTCCCGATATGCTCATCTCTTTCCTTCTACTCCTACTCTATCTTGAGGTAATGAGCTCCTCATGGTTTACTCTTTGTTTTGGTGTCATGTGTTTTAGACATTCCCATGATTTCTTTATTTTATGCATGTTAATGAAAAACTTATGTTTTGAAAGAAAATGAGTTTATGTGATTGATTTTCCTCATGTTGTTGTGCATTGAGTATGAGTTGCCGATAGACTTCATGAGATGAATTGATGAACATGCCTTAGCTTGGAATTGAGAATTCTTCCTTGGATATATGTTTTGAGTATATATTGCATACAGGCTCCATGAGATTGTGTTGAGCATGCTTTTAGCTTTGAGATGGTAATTCCTCCTTGAATATGAGAAATCTTGAATTTCATGTGTATTGGTTTGTTAGGTCTAGTCCCTACTTTTCTTATGATGCATTGAGTTTGTTTAGCTTGGAGTTGATGTTTCCTCCTTGTTTGTGTGCATCTTGATGAGTTGCATGCATGATGGGCCGCTAGTATTGAGTCTTTTCTTCCGAAAGGTGTCTAGAAATTTCATTCGAGGACGGATGTTCCCAAGGAGGAGATAATGTAACACCTCGGAATTTAGTAGGCTAAGCTAGGGGATAAGTACCAAGTCAAGGGCTAGAGAAATTGACCTTGGCACCCTCCACAAAGGTCCCTTGGGTCGTGATAGTTTAGGACCTCGAGATTCTTGATACAAGCCACTTAGCATTCATAACATAAGAAATAGACAGAAATTTAAAAGTTTGTTTCAATACATCAAAGTTTCATAAAGCATAGCAAAAATCTAAACATCGTCTCAATAGGCATCTAGTACATAAGAATGAATCTGGGCCTAGCCCGTAGATCTTGTTCAAAACTGAAAACATGGTCAGTAAAATGACCAAGCTAAACATGAGATAAAGAGCTAGAAAACATGAGTCCTATAACATGGTCAATGCACCTAATCATCATCTTAAACATGCATGGGATACTTTCTTGAAGCAATCTTAGTTCATCATAACTTGCTAGTAGGAAGTAGCCTTAACCGACATATAAGACCATGGAAGATTCATCATGGAATTTGGTGCCTCCCACACCGAAAAGAGTTGTCCTACTTCCCACGGTAAGAACCATGAACTTCTAGCTTATGTGGATCCACTATCAAATGTCGATCTAGACAATCCTATGTTGGCACATAGTTATGGGACATGGGCAATCTCCACTTGTCCACTCGGTTCTGAGCTTAACTTCCACGGAATGGTTCTCATTCACAGTTCATCTTAGCTCTTAAAGAAACATGGGTAATTGCCTCTTGTCCTTACATCATGTGACATGGGTAATCGCCTCTTGTCTTTCAATTAGAGAGCATGGGTAATCGCCTCTTGCCTGAACATTAGCATAGCTTCTTAACATTGGTTCATTTTAGGTGAGAAGACCTTTCAACCCTAAGAACCCTTATATGGTGAGAAAACCTTTCACAACTCATGCTTATATGTGTATATGAGAGATCCTTTCAACAACACAACAATAGCAACATCATTGATACTTCACTCTCAAAGCATCATTTAAACATTTACATAAATTTCATGAGAACATGCTTCATTTCATAAAACTTCTCTTTCTTAATCCAAAACCCACATCATATGATCATAACTTGGAAAAAACATGGGAATTACATGGGTTAATGGGGGATCATCATAAAATAAGAGATTAACTCAATTCATGCATAAAAAATCATGGATCAATCAACTACATCAATATTTAAAGAAACCCATGACATGAAAGAAAACTCTAATTCAATTGGGGAATTCTAGCTTTATAAATTGGATAATTTGGGACTCCATGGATCAAAACTATCATACCTAATGGTGGAATTGGAGACTTGGCTTGAAACCCTGGGTTGATCCCTTTTTATTCAAGCTTTCTAAAGAGAAATATTTTGAGAGGAAGACTTGTTCTTCTTTTCTAAATTTTAGAGAATGATTTCCATTAGGAAAATTTAGGGGTTAAACACTTATATAGGTATTTATGTGAAGGGTAAAACGATATAGTATTAGGCTAAAAAAATTAGGAAAAGCCCCTATAAACAATAACTGCCAACCCCGACGGTCCGTTGGTGAGACAACGGACCGTCCTGTTAGGGCATCGTTTGGATCATAGGCTAGGTTATGTGGCCTTGATCGATGGACCCCCATACATGGATCGTGTATCCAATGACGGCCCGTTGGTCCCGATCGTGGATCTTGACTTTCGATCCTAAATTTTCTCTAAGTATGGGGCTCACCTACGAAACCTACCTACGACTCGTGCATTGAACGACAGACCGTCCTGTTCGACCGTTGAAAATGAACTAGAACTTGACATCTTGGAAAAACTGACTTGGCCAACCACGGGCCTTCCTACGATCCGTGCATTGAATGACAGACCGTCGGTGGCGTACGTCGGTCCTAGCACCAGATTTCTTAAAAGCTCAAATTTTACCCTTTCTCGAATCCGAGGTGTTACACAAGTGCTCCTAAGAAAAATCGATTTTATGCACTTCATACTCATCATGAACAAGATGGTTCTCCAGATGTGGTTACTGGTATGTGTAAACTCTTTCATCTTGATGTTTATGCTTTCCTTGATCGTGGTGCTACCTTGTCGTTTGTGACGCCATATGTGGACAGGAGATTTTATATTCTTCTGGATGTGTTGTTAGATCCTTTTCTGTCTCTACTCCCGTTGGTGAATCTATTGTGGCTAAGAGAGTCTATAGAAAGTGTTTTGTCTCATTATCCCATAGAGTCACTCATGTTGATCTTGTAGAGCTTGATATGTTAGATTTCGATGTTATCCTTGGTATGGATTGTCTGCATTCATGTTATGCTTCTATTGATTGTAGAACCCAAGTAGTCTAATTCCAGTTTCCAAATGAACCCATCCTAGAGTGGGAAGGGGGAAATTATATGCCTAAGGGCCAGTTTGTTTTTTGTCTTAAAGCTATAAATATGATTTCTAAGGGTTGCATATACCATATTGTTTGAATTAGGGATATGGATTCTGAAACCCCTACTCTTGAGTCGGTTTCCGTTGTTAATGAGTTTCTAGAAGTGCTTCCCAATAATCTACAAGGTGTTCCTCCCGAAAGGGAAATAGACTTCGGTATTGACCTACTACCGGATATGCAACCTCTCTTTATTCCTCCTTATCATATGACTCCAGCAGAACTCAAGAAATTAAATGAGCAATTGAAAGATTTATTGGATAAGGGTTTCATCCGACCAAGTATCTCTCCATGAGGTGCTCCACTTCTGTTAGTTCGGAAGAAAGATGGTTCACTCTATATGTGTATTGACTACCGACAATTGAACAAGGTTACCGTTATGAACAAATATCCTTTTTCAAGAATAGATGATTTGTTTTATCAAGTACAAGGGGAAAGTTACTTCTCCAAGATTGACCTCTGGTCGGGTTATCACCAACTGAGGGTGAAGGAGAATGACGTTTCGAAAGTGGATTTTCAAACTCGATATGGTGATTATGAGTTTCTGGTGATGTCCTTTGGCATGACCAATTCTCCGGCCACATTTATGGATTTGATGAATAGGGTGTTTAGAAAATACCTCAACATGTTTGTGATTGTATTCATTGATGATATATTGATCTATTCAAGGAGTGAAGACGAGCATACCGATCATTTGAGGATTATGTTGCAAGTCCTCAAGGACCAACAACTCTTTGCAAAGTTTAGTAAATGTGAGTTTTGGTTGAGGTTCATTGCTTTTCTTGGTCATATTATTTCCGGTAAAGGTATTCAGGTAGATTCTAAGAAGACGGATGCAGGTAAGAGTTGGCCTAGACCTTTATCCCCTTCGGATATAATAAGTTTCTTGGGTTTGGCTAGTTACTATAGAAGGTTTGTTGAAGGGTTTTCTTCGATTGCCTCTCCATTGACGGCATTGGTCGGAAGCATGCGATAAGAGTTTCCAAGAATTTAAAGATAGACTTACTTCCATTCTGGTGTTGACCTTACCGGAAGGAACTGATGGGTTTGTTTTTTATTTTGATACCTCAAGAATTGGGTTAGGATGTGTCCTTATGCAACATGAAAAAGTCATTGTCTATGACTCAAGGCAACTTAAGGTGCACGAGACGAACTATCCCACCCATGATATAGAACTAGCGACAGTTGTGTTTGCTTTTAAGATTTGGAGGCAATACTTATATGGTGTTCATAGCGATGTCTTTACCGACCATAAAAGTTTGGAATATGTGTTTGAATAGAAGGATCTAAATCTTCACCAAAGTAGGTGGCTTGAGTTACTAAAGGATTATGATATTAGTGTTCTCTATCACCCCGGCAAAGAAAATGTGATGGCGGATGCTCTTTGTCGGTTATCAATGGTTAGTGTTGATCATGTTGAGGAATGTAACAAAGAGTTGGTTCGAGATGTTCATAGATTGGCCTGATTGGGTGTTCAATTGGTTGACTCCACCAAAGGTGGTGTTATGGTTCACAATGGATCAAAATCATCTTTTGTGGCAAATGGGAAAGCCAAGCAAGGTCTTGATCTGATCTTGATTGAATTGAAGGAAGCGGTGCTTAAGAAGCCAGTTGAGGCTTTCTCCCAAGGAGGAGATGGAGTGTTTAGATATCAAGGTCATTTGTGTGTGCCTGATGTAAATGACTTGAGATAGTATATCTTATCAGAAGCTCATAGTTCTCGATATTCTGTTCACTCGGGAGCCACCAAGATGTACTGCGACTTGCGGGAGATCTATTGGTGGAATAGGATGAAGAAGGATATTGTGGAGTTTGTTGTTGCGTCCTAACTTTCAACATGTGAAAGTTGAGCATCAGTAGCTGGGAGGTTTGTCCCAAGATATCAGTATTCCTACTTGGAAGTGGAAAGATTTGAATATGGACTTCATTGTTGGGTAACCTCGCACCCGGCGACAACATGATTTTATTTGGGTTATGGTCGATTGAATGTAGAAATCATCTCATTTTATTCCCGTCAAGGTTTCTTATTCGGCGGAGGACCATGCTAAGTTGTATTTGAGGGAAATTGTTAGGTTGCATGGGGTGCCCTTATCCATTATCTTTGATCCTGGTACCCAATTAACTTCTCAGTTTTGGCAATCTTTCCAAAAAGGTCTTAGTACTCGTGTGAAACTTAGTACGGCCTTTCATCCTCAAAATAATGGGCAAGCAGAGCATCCTATCAAAACTTTGGAAGATATGTTGAGAGCTTGTGTAATTGATTTCAGGGGTCATTGGGATGATCCCTTTCCTTGGTTGAATTTGTGTATAATAATAGCTATCACTCAATTATTGGTATGGCTCCTTTTGAGGCTCTATACGGCACGAGGTTTAGATCTCCTATAGGTTGGTTCGAAGTGGGGGAAGTTGCTTTGATAGGTCTCGAGTTGGTGCATAAGGCTATGGAGAAAGTTCTACTTATTAGAGAAATGTTGAAAATAACTCAAAGTAGACAAAAGTCCCATACCGATGTTAGAAGAAAGGATCTTGAGTTTGATGTTAATGATTGAGTCTACTTAAAAATTTCACCCATGAAAGGTGTAATGAGATTTGGGAAGAAAGGGAAGCTTATCCCCTGTTATGTGGGCCCATATCAGACTTTGAGGTGTCTTGGTAAGGTTGCTTATGGACTCGATTTTCCTAATGATTTGGCATCAGTGCATCCAGTTTTCCATGTATCTCTATTGAAAAAATGTGGTGAAGATCCGACATCTATAGTTTCCTTGGAAGGTTTGCGAGTTAAGGAGAATCTTTCTTATGACCAAGTCCTGGTTGAGATTTTTGACCGGCAGATTAGGAAGTCGAGAAACAAAGAAGTTGCTTCCGTGAAGGTTCTTTAGAGGAATTAATTAGTTGAGGGATCTACCTGGGAGGCCGAGGCCGATATGATTTCCCGATATCCTCATCTTTTTCCCTCCGTCCCTACTCTAGCTTGAGGTATTCAACCCTCCATGGCTTACTCTTTTGGTTTCATGTGTCTTAGATATTCCTATGATTCCTCATTCATGCATGCTTATGAAAAAACTTTATTTCTTGAGAAGACAAGTTTACTTGATAGATTTCCTTACATTTATGTGCATTTGAGTATGAGTTGCATATAGACCTTATGAAATGATGTTTTTAGCATGCTTTAGCTTGGAGTTGATGTTTCCTCCTCGGATATGTGCATTTATATGATTGCATTCATATTGGGCTGTTAGGTTTAAGTTACTACTCTCCGTATGATATCTTAAATCCAATTCGAGGATGACTGTTCCCAAGGGGGAGATATTATAACACCTCGAATTTGAAAAGGGCTAGAAATGGAAAATGGGTAAGTCCACGAAATCCAAAATGGACCATGGACCCTTCACGGCACCCTAGAAGGGTCATGTAGGGGTCCACAGTCTGTCAAGGGCATCTTGGGACCATCCAGGACTACCCCTAGGTAGGAGTCACCTGGACGGAGCCCATGACGGCCCGTGGTGACTTGGATGGCCTGTCTAAGGGTCCATACAAGTTACCCAGACTGTGGGGTTGCACCTAAGGTTACTGTGAAGGACCATGGATGCCTACACAGCTCGTGAAGCTTCAGATGGACCGTGAAGTTGTCTGTGAAAGAAACTTATCAGACTTTCAATTACGAGTCAACTTCAAACGATCATATCTTTCAGCATGAAATAAATTAGGTGGTCTTTACCTATCAAATTAAAGATCTTTGAGTCCTCTTTCCAACGCCACCAAGTTTTCCTAATTCCAAGCCCGGAGTATAAAGTTATGCCAGTTTTAGTGAAGCCTTGTCGGGTAGGGCGTCATCACGACCCACTAGATGGGCCGTGATTCTCTAGATGGCCCGTAAAGCCCCTCGTGAGAGGCACTTCGTCAGCTTTAAGTTCGGGTCATTTTTGTCTTTTCCTAATCGTTTTAACCAAATACTATCCCGTTTACCCTCTACCATATGCCCTATATAATGATTTTTACCCCCAAATTACCTAAATTCAATTCATTCTCCTAAAATCCCAAAAGTTGATCAAGTTCATCCTCTCAAATATTTCTCTCGCTAAGAAGAAGAAGAAGTCTAGGATTTCAAGATCAAGTCTCCAAATTCACCATTGATTGTGAGCTTCTGGCATCAACGTATAATAGTATTTACCTATGTGGTCCTTTCCTCCATAGGGTTCCTAAATTCTCCAATTTTGCAAGGTAGAATCTCCAATGGAAATTAATATTTTTACTCAATCTCATGGGTTCTTTTCAATTATGATCTAATTGATTATTTTATGTCTTTTATGCATGAATTGAAGTAATTGCAACTTTCTAAGTTGAATTCCCATGAACCCATGTGAAATCCATGATTTCTATTCTATGATCATATGAAGAAACTTTTGAACTATGAAATATGAATTTATAAAGATATGCATGGTCTTTATTAAATTAATTAAAATGATTTAAGATTCGCTTTGAGAGTGAAGCATCAATGTTGTTGTTGTTGTGAAAGGATTTCTCACATACACATGAAAGCATGATTGTGAAAGTGTTTCTCACACAGGATTCATAAGGTTGAAAGGTTTTATCACCTAAGATGAATCAAGATTAAGGAGCTATAATAATGATATGTTAAGATTAATGACTATTCTGTGGGATTAATGCTTAGGACTGATAGGATATTGAGATGGAAGCTCTCCCGTAGTTTGAGGCCGGGTTTCTAGTAGCAATCTCCTTATCTCAATTTATCAAATTCAAGCACAAAGTTATAAAACCCCAAATGCTAGAAAAGTGTTCTTCAAGAATAAAGTATTTTCTCTCTCATCTCTTCACATTAAAATGATATTTTTTTCTATTCCTTTCTTTTGGGCTATCTATAATTTCCCAAAATTAGGCCCAAAATTCCACTATGCAGCTCAATCGGCGACATTAGTAGGGCTCACCGAACACGTTCAGCGCATCGCCTCTTGCTCTTCAGCTCGCCTTTTAATGCTCTAGGTTTCATGTGTTTTGAACCTCAGTTGGTGAACTTGATTGAATCATCCTTTCACGTTTGGCAAATCGTCGATCATCACCTTAGTTTGCCTTTCAAGCATTCAGTCTTTTCTTTTCATAGTATCATTATGGGCGATGTTCATCAAGGCCGCCTTTCTCATTCGGCGCATCGCCTGTTACATTGGAGTCTGCCAAACTAATTTGATAAACACAAGTGTTATGCACTATCACTTTGGGCGAGGTCGTGCTCAATTAGCGATCCGCTCTTTTTGTTAGGCGATCTACAATGTATGGTTTACCCTTCTTTTTGTATTTTTGGCCCTTCTTTCAAACATCAATCCTTGCCTTGTCCGATTTCCTTCCTAGATGAAAATCATCAACATTTAATCAAAATAGAACAATATTAGGCATTGAGGATACTAATTATTGAGCTCAATGGACCTTAAATGCGTGTAAATCTTCAACTCATCAAGCTACAAGCCACACACAAACCAGTCAAACAACACATTCAAAGGCAAACTCACACAATGATACAACGTCAAAACTCCAAGTAAGGAAAGATCATAAGTCTGAAAGAAGCATCGAACCTCTTGGAATGGTACCTCAAGCTTAACCGTAAGCCAACAACCCGGATAAATGTATTCATGGGCCACCCGTTATGGCACGTCGATCTTACCTATAACCCAGATATGTGTATCTACGGGCCGCCCAGGATGATACTTTGAGCTCATCAACAACGTAAAGCAAAAAGGTAAACTGTAGCCCAACCAAGCTATTGGGATGCCTGGATTGATACCTCGAGCTAATCAGAGTATAAGCAAAAGAAAGGTGTGATAAATGAAGTAAAGGGCCTTTTTACCGCTTTTTTTAATCAAAACAGGTCTCAAGGACTTCCAACTCATTTAGGTTAACTTTCTTTTTAAGGTTCAAGTCATTATCCCTTAAATCACATTCAAATAGAAACTCCTCTGAAGCATAATCACAAACAACTCATGGCATAAACACAGAATTGGGAAGAATACCTGTCACACCACTAGAGTACTAACTTGGAACTCCTGCTAATCCAAGCTCATTGCCTCAGGCCCATCAATTTAATAAACAACAAAAGGAACAACCCAAGGACCCACACAGACCAACCAAAGCAACCAAGCCTAGTCAAGACCACACACTCCTAAGTTTCACGCCACCTAGAAGCAAAGTCTAAGGATACTACTCACGCAAGGACCACCTAAACTAAGGCTCCTCTGACTAAACTTAAGCTAAACCTCCCAACCTATGCCCATAACTATCGAAGGATCAATAAATATCAACATAACCTAAGGGTCCAACCTAAATAATGTGATACTATTCAAATATATTCATTCTAACTAAGCCAAGTCTGAGAAGGAAGCCATAACCTACCTCAAGGTCGAAAACCATACACGAACTACAACTTCGGTTCTTTTCCCTTCCGAAGAACCTCGGATTGTTGCCAAGCTATCAAGAACACAATGGGGAAATTATTACGAGTCCAACAATACGCATATCACTAACTCAAAAATCAGACCAGAAATTGGGTGTTAAACAGCCCACAAATCAACGAAACTGAAATAAAAAAGAAAATCATTACACTATACTCATTGGAATAAAGATCGCATACCCGAAAGATGCGCGTAAACATGACTCAATTCAGACCTCAAATGACCAAATTACCACACTTTCAAGCTTAGAAATTACGGGATACGAGGTCGTAAATGAATTTGAATTACAAAATTAACGACAAAAAATGTAGAGGAGGATGACATAAAGAGAACTACCTGTAAATGGTTGAAAATGATCAAGAAATGCTCCAAGTAGCCCAAGGCTGAGCTCAAAAGATGGTGGGTTTTGTTGGAGAAATAGAGAAGGATAATGGGTTTTTAATCCCAACAATCTTTGCAAAAGCAGACAAATGTTTGCTTAAGCGAACTTCGCATAAGTGGCCAAAAGTTCACTTAAGCGGAGCCCGCCTAAGAGTCTCCCTTCGCTTAAGCGGCTAATTGGTCGCTTAAGCGGCCTTCCCAAAAGTAAATGGTTAGTCGCTTAAGAGACCCCCCCACCCTGATGCCCTTCTCTTAATCGGCCTCTTGGTCACTTAAGCGATCAAGAGTTCGCTTAAGCCATCGCACCAAACAGCAGAAAATTTTTAGAAAAGACGCTAAATGCCCAAAACTTGGAACAACTCCTCAGAATTCATTCGGAGTTCTAACACCTTAAACAAAAAGTGCAAACCACTTGAAGAAGACATTCCAGACTCAATGAAATCAACATAATAGTTGTCACGACCCAGGGGTACACCCTAGATGTAACATGGCGTAAGGGACCCCGAGAGACCCCATACAAGCTACTTAGCATTCATAACATAAGAAATAGAAAAAAAGAAGTAAAACAACATTTCAAGTCCAATAGTTTTATAAAAGTAAATTGGAAGTCTAAAATACTTGTTTCAATAGCTATCTAGTACAATAGAATGAAATTGGGCTTAGCCCATACAATATGTCAAAAACTTAAATACAAAAAAGAGACTAAGAACAATGAAAGTCCGTCCTCGAAGCATGAGGAGTCATCAAATCTTGGAAACCTCGTAATCAACCACTAGCCACGAAACTGAGAAACCTGACTGTCGGACCCTACCTTTTGGGAAATGTAGGCAAGAGTATGTGTTAGTACAAAACAATGTACCAAGTATGATACTATGAATAAAACATTTAAATCATGAAAAAGGGGACATTTCATGACATGCAATTGACGTAGCTAAAACATGATGTAAAAGAGTTAGAAAACATAAGTCATAAAACATGGTCAATGCAAGCTAACGTAATTTAAAGCCTTTGAACACATATGCAATACTTCTTGAAGTAAACTTATTTCATTATTATTATGGGAAGTAGCCTTAACTGATATAGAGTCCATCTGAGCTATAACATGATCCCACAGTGTCTCCCACATCGAAAAGGGTTGTCCTACTTGCCAAGGTAAAGACCATGAACTTCTAGCTTAGGTGGATCCACTAGCTAATGTCTATCTAGACAATCATCTTATGGGGGCACATAGGTAAGGGATAAGTAGAATGCTTCTAGAAACCCGACCTCTACCAACGAATGAGCTTTCATCTTAATATCCTCTCGGTGCTAAGCATAAATCCCATGGAATAGTCATTTCTTACTTGTTCTTATTATCCATGGAAGGTGGAAGGGCACGTCATCTTGCCAATCCAAGCTAAGTCATTATCCATAAAAAGGTATCATTCAATAATCAATCCAAGCTAGGTTTCATTAGGATAGCTCTTAATCTTTAATTCAATTAGGTGAGAAAACCTTTAAACCCTAGAATCCTTATTATGTGAGAAAACCTTTCACATCATGTTTTCATGTGTATATGAGAACAATCCTTTTAACAACACAAAAACAACATCATCATTGATACTTTACACTCAAAGCATCCGTAAAACATCTGCATAGATTTCATAAAGACATACATAATTCCATATTTTACCTTTCAAGGTTCAAAACCCACTTTCAATCAGCAACATTTAAAAAGCATGGGTGTGATATGGATTTCATCATAAATTCATGTAATTTTGTCAATACATGCTTGATTTCATAAAACTCTTGCTTTATAATCAAAATCCCACATCATATGATCATAACTTGGAAAAACATGGGAATTACATGGGTTCATAGGGGAATCATCATAGAATCATAGTATTTTATCAATTCATGCATAAGAGATCAGAATTCAATTATTTAAATCAATAATCAAGAGAACCCATGATAATTGAAGAAAACCCTAACTCAATTGGGGATTTCTAACTTTGAAAATAGAGGAATTTGGGGAACTCCATGAATGAAAGGAATCCATGGATGAAAACTACCATACCTTAAAGCTAATTGCTTATCTTTAATGGAGGAATTGAGACTTGACTTGAAACCCTAGGTTGAATCCTTCTTCTTCAAGCTTTCTAGAGAAAGAAATATTTGAGAGTTCTTCTTTTTGGTGAACTTGAAGAGAATGAAGTGAATGAACTAATTTGAGGGTTGGAATCACTTATATAGGGGTCTTACTGAACGGTAAAACAACGTAGTATAGAGATAAAATAATTAGGAAAGGACCCAACTGCCCCTAAAACTCAACAGCCAACCACAACCCACGGACCCTGGTCGATGGACCGTGGACTGACCAATGGTCCGTCCTGCACGGCCATCGTCCATGGTCAGAATGTGGATTTCTGGGGTCCTGACCTACGGACCCTTGACAATGGATCATGGTTGTCACGACCCAAGGGTACCCCCTAGATGTAACATGGCGTATAGGACCCCGAAAGACCCCCATACAAGATAGCTATGCATAAAACATTTAAATCATGCTAAAAGAGGACATTTCATGACATGCAATTAACCAAGCTAAAACATGATATAAAAGGGTTAGAAAACATAAGTCATAAAACATGGTCAATGCAAGCTAACATCATTTGAAACCTTTGAACACATATGAGATACTTCTTGAGGTAACCTTAGTTCATTATTAATGTGGGAATTAGCCTTAACCGACATAGAGACCATGTGAGCTATAACATGATCCCCCGGTGTCTCCCACACCGAAAAGGGTTTTCCTACTTGCCAAGGTAAGGACCATAACTTCTAGCTTAGGTGGATCCACTAGCTAATTTCTATCTAGACAATCATCCTATGGGGGCACATAGGTAAGGGATAAGGAGATTGCTACTAGAAACCCAATTTCTACTAACAGGAGAGCTTCCATCTCAATATCCTGTCGGTACTAAGCATAAATCCCACGGAATAGTCATTTCTTATTTGTTCTTATTATCCATGGAAAGGAACATCATATTTCCAATCCAAGCTAAGTCATCATCCATGGAAACTTATCTTTCAATAACCAATCCAAGCTTGGTTTCATTAGGATAGCTCTTAACCTTTGATTCAATTAGGTGAGAAAACCTTTCAACCTTAGAATCCTTACTATATGAGAAAACCTTTCACATCTTGCTTTCATGTGATTATGAAAAAATCCTTTCAATAACTTGAATCTTATTCGTCCTCGAATAAGATTCAAGTTATTACCAAAAGAGTAGGAGAGGAACTAACAACCCAACCATCAATGCAACTTCATCTAAATGCATATAACCAAGGAGGAATTATCGACTCCAAGCTAAGACGTAATCAAAACATCCTAAGAGGGGTTGAACTAAATCTAACACCCCAGCATTCATGCAACACACATATCGGAGGAGGAAACATCAACTCCAAGCTAACATTCGAGGAGGAAACATCGACTCCTAGCTAAAAACATGTTCATATCATCATATCATGTAGTCTACATGCAATTCATACTCAAATGCATATAAACATGTAGAAATCAATCAAATTGACTCATTTTCTCAAAACTTAAACTTTTCATAAATCATGCATAGTAAGGAAATCATGGAAACCTTCAAGACACTTGACTCCAAAAGAAAGAACAAACCATGAGGAACTCATTACTTAAAGTTGGAGTAGGAGTAGAAGCAAAGAGATGAGGATATCAGGACATCATATTGGCCTCGGCCTCCCAAGTAGCACCCTCAACTAACTGATTCCACCACAACACTTTCACGGAAGCTACTTCTTTATTTCTCAACCTCTTGACTTGCCGGTCTAAAATCTCAATCGGAACTTCTTCATGTTTTCGTTAACTCCCAAACCTTCTAAGGGAACTATGGATGTTGGATCGCCAATACATTTCTTCAACATAGAGACATGGAAAACTGGATGCACCGATGCAAACACATTTGGCAAATCTAGTACATAAGAAACATTACCAATGTCTCAAAATCTGATATTGACCTACATATCAGGGACTAAGCTTCCCTTTCTTACCAAACCTCACTACACCCTTCATGGGTGAGATTTTCAAGTAAACCCAATCATGAACATCAAACTCAAGATCTCTTCTTCTAACATCGACATATGACTTTTGCCGACTTTGAGCCATTTTCAACCTTTCTCTAATAAGTCGAACCTTTTCTATGGCCTCATGTACAAACTTGGGACCTATTAGGGCGACTTCACCCACCTCAAACCAACCTATAGAAGATCTACACCTCCAACCATATAATGCCTCAAATGGAGCCATATCAACGCTCGAGTGATAGCTATTGTTATAAATAAACTCAATCAGTGGCTAATGATCATCCCAATTGCCCTTAAAATCAATCACACACGCTCTTAACATGTCTTCCAAAGTTTGGATAGTACTCTCCGCTTTCCCATCGATTTGGGGATGAAAGGCCGTACTAAGCTTACCTCGAGTACCAAGACCCTTCTGGAAAGACTTCCAAAATTGAGAAGTGAATTGGGTACCACGATCGGAAATAATGGACAAGGGCACTCCGTGCAACTTTACCATTACTCTCAAGTACAACTTGGCATAGTCCTCCGCCGAATAGGAAACCTTGACGGGAATAAAATGAGCTGATTTTGTCATCCGATCTACTATAACCCAAATCGAGTCATGTTTCTCCGGGTGCGAGGCAAACAAACAGTAAAGTCCATATTCAAATCTTCCCACTTCCACATAGGAATGCTAATGTCTTGGGAAAAACCTCCCGATTTCTGATGTTCAACTTTCACTTGTTGACAATTAGGACACTTAGTCACAAATTTTGCAATATCGTTCTTCATCCCATTCCACTATAGGCCTCTCGTAAATCAAGGTACATCTTGGTGGCTCTCGGGTGAATGGAATACCGCAAACTATGGGCTTATGACAAGATATGTTCCCTCAAGTTGGCAACATTAGGAACACACAAACGACCTTGATATCGATGTACACCATCTCCTCCTTGGGAGAAAGTCTCAGTGGATTTCTTAAGCACCGCTTTTTTTAAGTCGACCAAAATTGGATCAAGACCTTGCTTGCCATTCACATCCGCCACAAAAGATGATTTTGAACCTTTGTGGACCATATCACTACCCTTGGTAGATTCCACTAACCGAACACCCAATCGAGCCAATTTATGAACATCTCGAACCAACTCCTTCTTTTCTTCTTCAATATGAGCAACACTTTCCATGGATAACCGACTAAGAGCATCCGCCACCACATTTGTTGTTCCGTGGTGATAGAGAACAATCGTGTCATAATCTTTCAATAACTCAAGCCACGTTCTTTGCAAAGATTTAGATCATTTTGATTAAACACATATTGCAAACTCTTGTGGTCGGTAAACACATCTACATGCACACCATAGAAATAATGCCTCCATATCTTTAAGGCAAAAACAAACGCTGCTAGTTCAAGGTCATGGGTAGGATAATTCTTCTCATGAATTTTAAGTTGCCTCGAGGCATAGGCAATCACTTTTCCATTGAGCATAAGTGCACACCCTAACCCAATTCTAGAGGCATCACAATAAACCACCATACCATCAGTCCCTTCTGTAAAGTCAACACCTGAGCGGAAGTAAGTCTATCCTTCAACTCTTGAAAACTCTTCTCACACGCTTCGGACCATATGAACTTAGCCTTCTTTTGAGTCAAAGCCGACAAAGGAGAGGCAATTGAAGAGAATCCCTCAACAAACCTTCTATAGTAACCGGCTAAACCCAAGAAACTTCTAATATCCGATGGGGTTAGAGGTCTAGGACAACTCTTGACCGCATCCGTCTTCTTAGGATCTAACTCAGTACCCTTACTTGAAAGATATGGCCAAGGAAAGCTACGGACCTTAACCAAACTCACATTTGCTAAATTTGGCAAAGAGTTGTTGGTCCTTAAGAATTTACAACACGATCCTCCAATGATCAATATTCTTATTCTCACTTCTCGAATAGATCAATATATCATCAATGAACATAATCACAAACATGTCGAGGTATTGTCTAAACACTCTATTCACCAAATCCATAAACGCTGCCGGAGCATTAACAAACCCAAATGACATTAACAAAAACTCATAATGACCATACCGAGTTCAAAAGGTCGTCTTCGAAATATCATCTTCTTTCAGCCTTAATTGGTGATAACCCGACCGAAGGTCGATCTTAGAGAAATAACTTGCTCCTTGAAGTTGGTCAAACAAGTCATCTATCCTTGGAAGAGGATACTTATTCTTAATGGTCACCTTGTTCAACAGACGGTAGTCAATACACATACGAAGAGAACCATCTTTCTTTCTAATAAACAAACTGGAGCACCCCATGGAGAGATACTCGGTCGAATGAAAACCTTATCCAACAAATCCTTCAATTGTTCTTCCAACTCCTTAAGTTATGTCGGAGCCATACGGTAAGGAGGAATAGAAATAGGTTGTGTATCTGAGAGAAGGTCAATACCGAATTCTATTTCCCTCTCGGGAGGAATACCGGGTAAATCATCTGGGAACACTTTCAGAAACTCATTAACAACGGGGACCGACTCAAAAGTAGGGGTTTCAGAATCCACATCCCTCACCCTAACTAGATGGTAAATGCAACCCTTAGAAATCATCTTTCTATCTTTAAGACAAGAGACAAACTGACCGTTAGGCATAGAATTTACCCCTTTCCACTATAGGACAGGCTCATTCGGGAACTGAAACTTGACTACACAAGTTCTACAATCAATAGAAGCATAACATGAGTGTAGTCAATCCATACAAAGGATAACATCAAAATCTCGCAGATCAAGCTCTACCAAGTCAACAAGAGTAACTCTATGGGACAAGAATATGGGACACATCCTATAGAACCTCTTAGCCATAATAGAATCACCAACAGGTGTAGAGACAGAAAAAGGATCCAACAACACATCCGGAAGAACACCAAACCTCATAGCCACATATGGTGTCACAAAAGACAAGGTAGCACCGGGATCAAGTAAAGCATAAAGATCAAGTTGGAAGACTTTCAACATACCGGTAACCACATCGGGAGAACCCTCTTATTCACCATGAGTCTGAAGCGCATAGAATTAGTTTTGATTGGGATCATTGGCACCCGAACCACTAAGAGAATCTTTCTTGACCTCTCTTCCTTTAGCCGTAAGCATCGGGAAATCCCTCATCTTATGACCACTTTTACCGCAACTTAAGTAACCAACCGTGCCGGCTATGCACTTACCCTTGTGCGTCTTTTCACACCTAGTACAAGTAGACAGAGGCAATGAAGATCCACTGCCATTCCCTCCTTAAGGCTTAGGGTTAGACACCCTATCTTTGTTGAACTTAGGAGGAGCATTGGAGGGACCTTGACCCGAAAACCTTTGTCGAAATCTAGAACGACCATTTCCATCGGACCTTGCATGAGAGAAATTACCATCATCGGTTTTAGCCCTCTTTGTCTCCCTAAACTTTTCCTTGAGTTTCTCCTCTTTGATCTGTTGAGCATGAACCATGAGACGAGAGATGTCCATGTCATTAATGAGCATGGCGGTAGGGCATTCTTTAACGACCATTTCTGACACACCCGAAACGAACTTACTTATCCTTGCCCTAGAATCGGCAACCATTGTTGGAGCATATTTAGACAATTGTTTGAACTTCAAAGCATATTCCCTCACACTCATACTTCCCTGACGGAGGTTGAAAAACTCAAGCACCTTTGCTTCCCTCATCTCAATACCTATTAAGAAAAGCGGACTTAAACTTCTCCAAATCAATAGGACCTGCATCTTCCGGTCTCCCTTATTTCCATTGGTTGAACCAAGTTTGAGCAACAACTTTTAGTTGATAAGGAGCCAACTCCGCCTTTTCCACCGGCGTCACACCTATGATCATCAAGACCTTATAAACCTCATCAATGAACTCTTGAGGATCTTCTGCAAACTTAGAACCATAAAACTATGGAGGATTCATCCTAGTGAAGTCCCTCACTCTAGATGTCGTCGTACCCATATTTGGGTTCATGGAAACCGCAACCTCCCTATTGGATTGGGCCATCATGGCTTGAGCCAACACTTGAAAAGCAGCCCTAAACTCCGCATTAGTCACTTGCTCAGCCAAAGGATTGATTGGAATTTAAGGAGCTTGGGGAGGAGCTTCTTGTTTCGAATTCTCCCTCACATTCGGCGAGCCGCCCTCTACTCTTTGTATCGCCTTTTTGCATGAGTTCTCAGCATCCTCAAGTCCTGTAACTTTGGTCAATCACTCTTTGCATCATGGAACTGCTCGGTGATTCACCGACTACCCTTTTCTGTCACCGATTTGGTTTCTTCCATTAGGGATGGCACACTGGAACTTTAGGCGGTCGAAATATCCACTCAGCGGTTCGCCAAGTGCTCTTGGCGATCATCAAGCTCGCTTTTCTTCACTTCTTCAGTTTGTTTTATTTCTTTTTGCCTGTTAGTGTCCTTGCTTGCTCCTCAATTCATATACCTGAAAAGCAAGGCTTTAACATCAGTTTATGGCACAAATTAAGCATCTGAGGACACTAAATCTATATAAACAAAGCCCCAAATAAGTCCAAATCTCAAACTCATCAAGACCCCCCAACTTAAACTTTTGCTTGTCCTCAAGTAAAACTCAAGATCAGCAGTTCAAAAAGGCTGTCTCAAATAGTGTTGCATAAGACTCCACATGAATACGCACAACAAGACTCAATTTACTCATACAATTATCAATTGTTCACTCAAAGATTCAAATTGTGACTCACCATTACCAAAGATGCTCAAGTTCACAATACTTGCTTCAAATGCAAGTTCAAGCTCAACAAAGGTACTCAAATGCCCTCACAACAAAGATGATTCCATATTCACACACTATTTCTCAGAAATTTAAAGTTCCAAAATCACATACAACTCTCACACTCACAAAGATGAACACATGCATGAATTCACCCATCGGTTTGCCATTATTTTCCAATCAACATTTGTTTCAGCTCACTCAAGATCACAAAGGTCTTTTCATGGCTTGTAATGGGGCTGAGTGTCAAGGTATGATCATTTAGGCTCAGTGGCTGCTACCTCCATGAAGTGTAGCCTGATCATCACTTTCCTCCTTTTCTTTAACAATTCAAACATGCTCATAATCCACCCAATTATTCAACTGCAAATGAATTACCGGATACCCCATTTCTTTTGCAATTTTCATCACTTTATTTCACAACTTTTTCATTCTTTTTCTTTGCTTCTTTTCTCTTCTTTATTTTTATATGGAGGGGTTCCATCTTTTTCAAAACCATTACTCAAAGGGGGATTTTTCACACTTCTTGACTTTCCTCCTCTTTTCACCACACCCCCAACTTAGGCTTTTGGCCTAAGTTGGCTATTCACACAAACCACACTTCATCAAAGTTATGGGTAGATGGATAAAGAGGGATCACAATTGTTCAAGTTTCTTCCAAGAAAAGGGTCTAGCTTAACAGGGTTCAAGTAAGGTTCACACATCTCACAAGGTTGGCCACAAAAGAGGTATATTGTCAAATTGTCTCACTCTTCAAAATTGTTGCCTAAGATCATTTCAAGTGCTTGCATCACTTATCCAACCGGACCAATGGGGCAAATTCTAGGTGTCATCACACACAATGTTCAAAGTAATCTCATCACACAAGGCATTGGCACCAATATCAAACAAGACTCCATACTTTTTAGCTAGTGTGCAATGTTCATCACAAGAGACTCATTCGATAACAGGCTAGTCACAACGAGATACTAAAAGTTCACACATTGTCTATGCAACTTCATTGGCCTCATCGTAGCCACACATTCATTTCGTTCAATTAAGAGCACTATTCAAGTCATCGGTATTGATCATCACCGACACTCAAATTTGCACAAGAACAACCACAATCACCCACAAAAGAGGTGGCAAATCAAATTTTTTTAAAATTTGGTTCAAAACCATTTCCATTCAAAACAAGGGCCACAAGCTAAAATATCAACAATGTCAAGATCAAAACACATATATAGATCAACAAAACCTAATATTTACAAACAAAACAGAATCACAAGAGGTAGGTATGGAAATACCTCACCCCACCCAACAAAAAGATGCAGTTGTCCTCAAATGCAACTGAAACAAAGATAATCAATAAAAACAAACAACAGAGAGGGAGGTAAAATTATCCTGTCTACTCAGTCACTTCATCTGTCGGGGAATCAATGCCCGGGGTAACACTCTGCGGATGGGCATCAGTGCCAGATGTAGCATCAGTTGTGGCTCCATTGGGCCCAGTCATAGTAGTGTCTCTCAAGGAGGCCTGTCGGGCTGTCTTGAACATGGCACCCTCTAAGTCGGCCAGATCTTCATAAACAGTTGCATCTCGCTCCTCAAGCTGCTCCTCATCGATCTCAGCCTCAGACTAAGCAGCAACAGCATCCTCCATAATATAATCTCCGGTGGTAGCCGAAGGTACCTCAGCACAAGCTGGAATCTCAGCACTTGGATCATCGGGGATATCCACCATCCCAAATAGCGAAGTAAAGTCTGTGGACTTCAGATGGTCCACATCCCTCCTAAGCTCAGAAACCTCAGCTTTCAAAGTCGTAACCTCAATAGTCACACCCTGTCCTCTCTTGTAAATCACTACTCTCGCTGTGAGAGCATCAATGGAAGCCTGGAGAGGTGTCAGTGCAGTAGTGATAGCTCTCTCAATCATCCAGGGCACCTCGGCCTCGAGCCGGGAATCCCACACATTGGCTGAATGGGCTAAGTGCCCCATCTTGAGGAGCATGGCTTGAGTGATCGGAGGCCTGGCGGCAGTGGAACCAGTAGTAGCTCTAGGGGGCTGGGAGGCAGTAGAAAAACTCGGGGCCTGGGAAGGAGTAGAAGTAGATGTACCTGAAGGCCCGAAGGCCAGAGTAGGCAAGGCTGCCTCTGCAGGTAAAGAATCAATATCAACCTCCGAGGATGTATCCACCCGGGCTGCTCTCCTCTTATCTACCTCATCCCGCATGTACTCGGCCTCTATGCGCCGGATGTCGGTGGAGGATATGGGTGTAACCTCAACATCCCTCTTCTCGTCACGAGGAACTCCAGCCTGACAACATAACTCTGTAATGAGTATTGGAAATGAAAGGGACGTCTTGCGCTGTTTGTCCCTCATGGTCATCTCCTGCTCTATAATCAACCCCAAGTTCAGACTCTTCCTAGCTATGTGAGATCCAAGACAGGCCGCCTTTGGGTGGCAGAGAATGGACTCGTTCTTTGACGGCATGATAGAGCTGCTGATGAACCCAAACCAGTATTTAGCTGCTATGTTCAGATCCTTCTTCTCGATAGGTGTCCCGGCCTCAATCCACCTCGAGGTTGTTTCAGAAATGAGGGGAGCAAGCTATCCCTTTAGGTCATTCAGAGTCTGTGAAGTAATCATCCTCTAGTACTCGTGCTCAAAACCTACAGTCCTATCAAACACACTATTGATATCATCGCTGCTGCATCTCACCATCCTCCCTCGGACCATCACAGACTCTACTGGTCTGAAGGCACTGGCCTTCTTCTTTCCCTTTGGTACTAGGTCATTGTAAGCCGTATAAAACTCCCGGACCCATGTAGGGATGTATGGGCCATGGGGCCTGGTGAATATCTCGAACCTCTGAAACCAAAGAGTGTCCGACACATTTGGGTATATGTCCACTACACCATCCGTGGACAACCTCTTTCCCTCTAGAATGGTCCTCAATCCCTTGGCTTTTAACCGGTTGAGTAACCGGGGAGGAGGACCCTGAATTGGTGGTGCTGGAACCACCGTCTGTGCCGGAGTTGGCACTGAATCTGCAGCAGGAGGGGTCGACGCTGGAATCCTAGATGGATTTTGATGAGCTTTTGCACGAATCTCTGCTCACTGGGTCTATAGCAATTGATCATCCTCAGGCTTAGAGAATGAAGCCTGAGAATCGAAGGACTCCCCATCACTGCTGGAGTTGTGCTCCGATCTCTCAACTACGGGCGCTTTGCCCTTGCCCTTGCCCTTGCCCCCCTTCGGAGGTGCTTTCTTGCTCTTTGTGGTGGAAGCAGTTGCTTCCTCATTAATCAGAATACCCCATGCCCTTTTTCGGGGTGGCATACTACTCTCATCCAAATTGGTTCTAGCCATATCTGCAAAACACATCAAAAAGTGTTAGAAACAATTCCAAAAAAGTGCAGAAATCAAGTTGCAGAAAGACTCACCGACTGGTTCGGCGAGTCGCTGAGTCGCTTAGGCAAGCCAGATCGGGTTCGCCGAAAGGACCCAAAAAAAAATTAGAAACAAGACATGTCGGCGATGCTCAGGGCCCTTCGGTGAATCGGCGATGCTCAGGGCCCTTCGGTGAATCGGCGAGCTCAGGCTAGCCCACCGAATATTACAGTGTATTTTAAGGGTTAGGGGAGCAGAAAGGGTGATCTAAAGAACCTTTCGGCGAACCACTGAGTGAACTCGGCGAGCTCAGGCTTCCCGCCGAAAGTTACTAAATCAAATTATCCAAAAGAAGAAATTAAGGGCGATTAAAGGGGGACATTGGCAAACCGCCGAACCATTCGACTAGCTCGACGCAGCTCGCCAAACGGCCCAACGTTCCAGTTTTCAACCCCATTTCTCGAAATCAAGCCCGCAGCCCCTACAATCAAAATCAAACACACACAATTTTCAATTAGCACTAGACCCATACGACCCATTCCCTCGGGGTACTGAGACTTCCCCCGATTTGGCTAAAATTGGCCATTTGACAACTTTTTCCCTTAGGAATGACGTCAAACGCTCCATCATCGGTAAAATTACGTCATTTGGCACAACTCGGGGCTACTTAGACTTCACCCAACTAGGCCCAATACAAAATAACCGCAACCCAACAATTTATGAACAATTTTAACGCACAAAACACAGGGAATCAAACATTTTAAAGCATTTAGGCACAAATTCCAATTCAAAACGGGCAAACCAACACATTACACACGATTAAAAAAAAATTCCCAACATCAAGCTTACCTATTGCATTCGAGTTCAGCCACCTTCAGATTCCTTGGGATTTTGACACACGGTCTCTCCAACCCTCATCTCTATTCCATCCTTGATTTCCACCTGGTCTTGGGTAGTTTGCACGATAACCTCCTCTTTGGTTGGCTAGGAAGTTCACTTCCTCATTGTACAACGCTTCAATTTTAGCTTCATCGGGGTTCACTCCACCAACACCTACAGCATTAACACTTCTTGCACCAGCACCCATGACATTTTTAGCAAAGATATCTAGTTGGGTCATCATTTTGGCCATGTTTTGGTCTCTCTTGATCCTTTTCGATCTGCTCTTTTGTCATTTTATAAGTAAGAGGAAAGACTTGGTCTTTGCGAGTGTACCATACCATGTTGATCTTGGTCATGCAATCAAGGAGTTGGGACGCCATTGCATAGGGCTGTTGCATTATACCACCCGGAGAAAGTTGATCAGCCACTCATTTGTTTACCGAATCGAGGCTTCTATAGAAATATTGCAGCAGCACATTATCTGGAAGTCCATGGGTTGGGCACTGAAGCACCAGCTTTTTAAATCTCAGCCATGTCTCATGGATTGGTTCACCTTCCAAGCGTTTGAAACCTTGGATGTCATCCCTTAGAGTCATCATCTTCGATGGGGGAAAGAATATAACTTGAAATATTGTGGTCAGATCATCCCATGAGGTACTCAGCCAACCATTTAGTAGGTTCACCCATCAAACAGAACGGAAACAACCTGAGACGGACCGATTCTTGCGATATGTTCTTAAATAAGAACGGCCCACAAACATCCACGAAGTTCCTGATATGCTCATTGGGATCCTCATGAGCCAGCCCCCCAAACAACCCTTTCATTGTAGGAGCGGAAGCATTGTGCTTGTAATGTGAAAAACCGCGTTTCCTTCATCCGGAGGTAAACGAATGGCACCAACACCACCCACTTGGTTTGGGTCATTAACATCATTGAGGTTTCCAATGTCGTCTTGGTGGCCCACTTGGCTACCATTACTTCCGTTAATGCTCATCTCCTCCTCTGTTTAACACAATCAACACAAAACCAAAAACTAAAATAAGTAGATTCAACTATAACTACAAAGATCACAATTCAACTTCAATAAAAGAATTTTAAACAACACCACTCCCCGGCAGAGGTGCCATTTTGATTAAAGTTTCAAACATACCTCATCCAATTCTAGGTGTAAACGATCATTAAGCAGTATAAAACCCAACGAAGAGTTGGGGTCAAACCCACAGGGAGCGGTACTTTTTCAAATTCAATTAAGAAGTACGAATGTGATCTAATTAGCTATAGGAATAGAAATTATCAAAAAGAGACATAAAATCAAAACAAAGGGGTGACATTAAATGTCAGATTGGGGGGGTTTTGTTTGCAAATATCAACTACAGCGCAGTCAAATAAATGATGAAATAACAATAAGGAGAGGAATTCTCAGGATGTGATCGATTATAGGTAAATTTTGATATATGGGTAATTGAAACTACTAGTAAATAGCTAAATATCAGTGGATAGGCTAGGCTATAAGTGAAATAGCTTTCTCTCGAACAACTATTCCGCTTCAAGTGATTTCTCTCGAGCATCAACAAGCATAGCAATTAAAAACAGCTAACAACCTTAATACATCTTCTCTCTCGAGCAAGATGGGTAGGATTGGGTTTAGGATTCACTCTCTCGAGCTGAACCCAAATCAACCCAATACCTACAAACCATTAATCACAAGCCTTATCCCCAAAACTTCTCTCTCGAGCAAGTTAAGAACACAAAATTAAAACTGCATTTGCAACTACAATTCATAAAGTAAACCTCAGCTAATGATTAAACCCACTTCAATTTAGCATTTAAACTAGTAATTAACAATACCAATAAGCTAATTCAACCCATAATCACATGATCACACCCCAAGAATTAGAGTTTTAGCCAAACATCAGAAAAGAGTGAAAACGGTTACCAAATCAATCAGCCATCAACTGGGTAAGTGTAATTAAGCTTTTACAATGCTTCAATTTGTGGAAAATTCGAAATCCACTTGCAAAATCTCCAAATTGAGTCTCAGAAAGCCTTCAAGTCTACTAAGAAACTATCAAAAACTCCAGAGAAAACTTTTCTAAACTAATTCAGCATTATTCCATTCATACTTAGTTAATTGTTTAAAATCTAATTTATAGTTGCCAAAAATAAACCACGAAGGGCCATTAGGCGAGGTAAGTCAGGCTCACCAAGTGGTTCGGCGAGCCGCCCTCTGCCCTTTCTATCGCCTTTTTGCATGAGTTCTCAGCATCCTCAAGTACTGTAACTTTGGGCGATCACTCTTTGCATCACAGAACTGTTCGGTGATTTGCCGACTACCCTTTTCTATCGCCGATTTGGTTTCTTCCCTCAGGGCTGGCACACTGGAACTTTAGACGGTCAAAATATCCACTCGGCGGTTCGCCAAGTGCTCTTGGCGATCATTAGGCTTGCCTTTCTTCACTTCTTCAGTTTGTTTTGTTCTTTTTTGCCTGTTAGTGTCCTTGCTTGCTCCTCAATTCATATACCTGAAAATCAAGGCTTTAACATCAGTTTATGGCACAAATTAAGCATTTGAGGACACTAAATCTATATAAACAAAGCCCCAAATGAGTCTAAATCTCAGACTCATCAACTTTATAGAGTTAACTCCATGGCACAACTTTAAGAAATGAAGAACTGAAGTTTCCTAAACATCTAATAGCCTCTCATTCATAAATGTGGCGCGTTTCACACTTATGAACAGGACTATACTAGACGTGGTTTGAGACATCCTAGAACCATTCTAAACCTTGTGCTCTGATTACCAAGTTTGTCACGACCCAGGGGTACCCCCTAGATGTAACAAGGCGTATAAGACCCCGAGAGGCTTCATACAAGCCACTTAGCATATCATAACATAAAGTAATAGAAATGGGCGAGAATTAAAAAATTTCAATACAGTCAAAGTCTTTTATAAAAATGAGCGAAAGTCTAATACCATAGTCTCAAACCATCTAAAACAACATGAATAAGTCTTGGGACGTAGCCCATACAATAGTCCAAGATATAAAAGAAAACATGATAGAAAAGGGTGATCACATCCTCGAACACAATGAGGACTCACCAAATCTTCACTCCCTTGATCAACAACAAACCTAGCCACGAGTGTGAGAATCTAAGTCGCCGGACCCTACATTTGATAAGAATGTAGGCAAAAGTATGTGTTAGTACAATTAAGTACTAAATATTATAGCTAGCATAAACAACATAAATATAATGGTTAGTCACTATAAATCATAAGCATAATCATGCACATACATCAATATCATAATAAGAAAGGAATACTTATCAAGCAACCTTACTCGTCCTTAGTCATGACTTGGGCCATCCGTCTCTAGTCAACTTACCTCATGGAAGGCATCTCAAGCAACAATCCAAGCTATTCATTCTTTACATCATAGTTCTCATAATTCATAGCTACTTTTAAAGACATGGGGATTCGCCTCTTTGCCTAACTTACAAAGGCTAATGGGTATTCGCCTCTTGCCTTACTTACTTTTAGATTGCGCGTACTCGCCTCCACAACCTCATCATATGACACGGGTACTCGCCTCCACATCATTTCATAAAGAGCATGGGTACTCACCTCCATGTCCATTCATCATAATAGGAACGTGGGGACTCACCTCTTGTTCAACTCTAAGGAGTATGGGAATCACTTCATATCCTTTCTTATGGAGGTCAAGGGTAATCGCCTCTAGCCTCAACAATTACATCATCTTTTAATCTAGATTTATTTTAGGTGAGCACTCCTTTCAAACCTAGAATCATTCATGTGAGCAAGCCTTTCACATTCATACATTCATAATTAGGCAATTCATGTGGGAAGTATCCATTCCTCAACAATAACATCAATTACCAATAATTCATATCATAAGCTTTACTCTCAAGCCCTAGATATCATGATCATCATCTAAGATTCATTCTCAAGCAATTCTAATCATAATTCATCCATTTTATAAGGACAAGCCTAAACCCGCAAAGTTTCCCTTCATGGCATCAACCCAATTATATCAATTCTAGGTTATAATCATGGAATAGGCATGGATACATGTAGTTTCACTCTAATAACATGTAATTATACGAATTCTATCATAATCAGTCATAATCCACACAATTGGATCAACAATCACCATAACCCACAATATTGGAAGAAACCCTAGCTACAATGGGGAATTCTTCATCAAATTGGGGGATTTCTAAGGGACTCCATGGATGAAAGATATCCATTTATGAAAATCTAACATACCTTGGTTACAATGCCCTCAAAAGCTTGGAGATTGGGAGACTTGCGCTTGACCTAGCTCCCATTTCTTCTTCTTCTTCCTACTTCTAGAGAGGGATTTTTTAGAGTTTTGGGTTTTCTTTTTGGGATTTGAGAGAATGAATTAATTGAGGGGATTTGAGGGGTTAAAAATACCTATATAGGTGGTCTAGACTTAGGCAAAATGACACCACTTCAATTTAATTAAAATTGGAAAAGACCCTTAATCCCTCACTTAACCATCCCACGGGCCCCACCCACGAGACCACACCGACGGACCATGGATGGACCTACGTTCCGTCCTGGTGAACGTGGGGTAACACCTCGGAATTTAGTAGGTTAAACTAGAGCTAAACGTGAGGGTTAACGTCAAGAGTGAAGGGCAAGGGCCAAGGGAATTGGGTGAGGGTCATAGCAAGGGGGCCAAGACTGCCAAAACATGCCTAGCCACTGCCCACCATGACCAAGAGGGTCTTCATGACCCGTGGTGGCCACCACGTGTCGTGGTGCCACCCGTGGTGGGTGAGGCAGTGAGCTCATAATGCTGCCCAAGAAACGCTACCCTTCACGAGCCACTTCACGGCTCGTGGTGAAGACCATGGACCGTGGAAAGGCTCGTGGGATTTCCTTCACCACTTGGGGGCTTGCCAAGTTAAGGGAGGCTACTGGTCAAGGGAACACGGGCACCACCACGAGCCGTGGTGCCCTTGACAGCTAGTAAACGTGGGCATGGTCCCTGGCACCCCACTTTAATGTCGGGGGTTATTTTAGGTAATTCCAATTTAGGTAGTTATTAAATGAAGTCATTTTGTATTGTTTTAATACACCTATATAAGCCCTTTTAAGTCATTAACCAATCCATTTACTCCATTAAATCCCAAAACCCAAAAGAGTTAATCCTCTCCAAAATTTCTCTCTCTAGAACTCAAGGAAGAAGAAGAGTAGAATTAAAGCTAGGGGTTGAAGAATCAAGGTGTTTTCATTCAAATTTCTTTGGAGATTCATAACTAAGGTATGGTATCTCTTCATCCATGGGTAGCCTTCACCCATGGAGCCCTTTCCAAACCCCCAATTTCAAAGCTAGAAAACCCAAAAGTTAGGGTTTGACTTCAATCTCATGGATTCCTTTCAAATTCATTTTAAAAGGTTGAATTATGTTTTTTTATGGATATATTGATTGTTTTACATGATTATAAGTTGAATTCCTCAAGAATCTATGAATTACCCTATTTAATCAAATTGGATCTTAAAGTGTGGTTATGGATTGATGCAAGTAGAATGTTATAGAATTATGAATATAATGAATTGATTACTTGAATTATGTTATCATCCATGTATAATGTAGTAATTCTAGATGTGTTGATGAATTATGATCCACGGTCCTTGAAAGGGCAATTTATGATGTTTATGAAGGTTATGTATATGCTTTAAGAATACTTTGAGAGTAAAGTGATTATGACTATGATGTACTTGTGGTGTTGTTGAAAGGCTATTCTCACACACACACTTATGAATGAAGTTTCTATGATTATGATAATGATGATGTGTTGATTGACAGGCTATTCTCAATTATACACTTATGAACGAAGATGACATGTTGTGAAAGGTTTTCTCACAATATGGGGATTCTTAGGTTGAAAGGCTATTCTCACATATTGAATCTATGAGCTATCTTATGAATGATATTGGGTTGAGATGGATGCCCATATGTGAGTTGAGGCGGGGTATCTAGTAGCAATCTCCTTATCCCATTTCTTCCATAATAATGAACTCAAGTAATGAAATGTTAAGTACTCTGTGGGGAATAATGCTAAGCACCGAGTGGATATTGATTGAGATGAAAACTCATACGTGAGTTGAGGTGGGGTTTCTAGTAGCAATCTCTTGAGATGGATGCCCATACGTGATTTAAGGCGGGGTATCTAGTAGCAATCTCCTTATCCCATAACTATGTGCCCTCATAGGTTATTAGCTAGTGGATCCACCTAAGCTAAATGTTAATGGTTCTCCCTTAGGCTAGTAGGACACCCTTTTCGGTGTGGGTAACACCGGATTCCATGATTTACTCACATGGTCTATGTCGGTTAAGGCTTACCCCATCAATGAATGATTATGAACTATGGCTTCTCAAGAATGACTATTTAGTGTGAGTGGGGGTATGGGACTTCATCCATGCATTGCACAAGTAGGCTTTGAGAGTAGTTGTGGTGTGTTCCTTTTATGTTATGATGATTTATGAAATGAAGTATGCTTAATGTGGATTGTTGCTAATACTTGCTTTCCTTGATATGATTTAGTAAATGTGAAGGTTTCCTTGTCTATGAGTATTAACTAAAGATGAGATCAAAGAATGGTAAGTATTATTATTGTGGCCTAAAAGTGGTACTTAGTGTAGATGGGATTATGGGATATTTATCTATGCATTGCACAAGTATAACTTAGGGTTACTTATGAGATGGTCCTATTATGCTATGATGATCTATATGTTGAATATGCTTATGACTTGTGATTTTACACTAAATTTCATGATGATTTTCAAACTTAGTAAAGTGCATGGTTTTTAACAAAAATATCCTTTTTAGCATGATTTCAAGGTTTTTATGCATGGCTATCATACTTAGTGCATCTTTGTACTAACCCATATTTTTCTACATTTTCTCCAAGTGTAGGGATTGGCACTCAATTTTGCTCCCCTTGTGGCTAGAGCTTGGAATTGATCATTCTCCTTGCTAGTTGGTGAGTCCTCGTGATTCGAGGTAGGATATCTTCATTTAGTAGTTTCATTTTAGTTATTTCATTTTCGAACTATATTGTAAGGGTTGTGTCCCTATTTGATTCAAATTTTGTATTAGATGGCTAATTGAGACAAGTCTAGACTTCCGCTTACTTTTATAAAAGAGTTCGATTGTATGGATAAAGTTTTAAATTTCGCATCATTTCTTTTATCTTATGTTATGTTATGCTAAGGGTCTTGTATGAAACCCTTTTGTGGTTGAGTACGCCTTGTCACATCTAGGAGGTACTCATGGGTCGTGACACGTGGGTTGGTGGTCTGGGGATTGGTTTTCTATACCTTGACCTATGAACCCCTAGCCACGAGCCGTGGACCCATCCACGGGATGTGGGTCCTAGCGTAGGTCACTACCTTAGGTAGTTTTCCATGGGGCTCATCCATGAAGCCCACCTACGGGGTGTGGGTCCTACCACGTGGCGTGGTTGCCCCTCGTGGGTGACACCTGGGAATCCTGAAATTTTGCTATCTTTCCTCTTACGGCTACAGGGTGTTACATATGGAAAGGGGAAAGCAGGAAAAACATACATAACACCAAAATGACCCATGGTCATTACAATGTACGAGGACGAAGAGCAGCCACAAGTTGCTACAAGTAAAAGCCCTCATCCAAACGCCTAACCCTCGCTCATATACATATTAATTTTATTTAAGGTTGGGTGGCTCTAGATTTGGATTTTGATTTCTCCCTGTCAGCATTGCGGAGAGACAACATATACAACCTTAGAGAACTTCTTTCTCATCTAATCATAAAGAGTTTGATAGGGACCAATTTCGTTTTGGTCTATGTTTGTTGCCACTGGTTTCATAACTAGTGGCTTCAATTTTGAACATTACTATTTTGTTATTCTATTATAAATTAAGTTGTGATATATTGAGATAGTAATTAAATATTAGGTGTATTGTATTATATGAATTCCATTATAGTTTTGGTAATTCGACGAATTGAGACTGAATCTTAGGTTTGAAATTTATGAAATATGAGACTTGATATATTAGTTGGTATAAAGATTTAGGAAATTTATTATAGATTGAGTGAGTTTTTGAGTCAAGGCTAGATATATAGTAATATGGGTGTCTATAGACTCGTTTTCTTATGCATATTGTATACTTGATAGATTGAAAATGTTTTGAGGAAATGAATAGCATTGATGAATTAGTTTTCTTGACTTTTGTTCTTCCGCAGAGGTAGGTTATGGTTTATTCTATGTGATAGAGAGACTTTTCATAGTGATTGATAGTCATTGAGTAATTCTGTAAAATTTTCTATGACCTTAATTGTTGTGGTTTGGATGATTTATGTGTTGTTATGATTGCTCTGTATTCCCAAGACCGCAAAATCCATCATCTTAAACTTGCTCTATCAAAGTGGTGCCTTGAATTAAGAAGGCTTGATAAAATATTGTTAGGAAAGTGGAAAGAGATGATAAAGAATGATGAATTAACTATATTGTTGGATCGGATGCCACGAGCTGACAAGATTTTATTGGATCGGCTGTCACATTCTGGTATGATATTATTGGATCGGGTGTCACGTTCTGGCACGGTAACATTAAGAAAAGTATATTAAAATAACTTAATGTACCCAATATCAAAGAACCAATTTCCCAAAAGAGTGTGGTCTGGAGGCCTGAATCCTCATGTGAGTTCTTGATATTGTTGACCGATTATGTACTTGCTATAGTGTTGTTGTCACTTGTTCATGTTGTTTGTTGTTTGCCACCTGCTAAGTGCTATATTTAATTTTATATTGTTACTTTATGTATATTATTTTCTATTTTGAGTCGGACGATTATATCTACTCAGTACATGTTGCCATATACTGACCCCTACTTGTATTTTATTTGATTTCCTTTTGTGGAGTGCAGCGAGTGTACCAGCGACTTCGCTCGCCCTCAGCTCTAGCCAGTCTCCAGCACATCAAATTCAAGGGTGACCTATTCCTTCTAGCTCGTCACCTCTCTCATTAGTCGTATTTCTTAAATAAATGACTATACACTTGAAATACATATGACAATAAAGATGACAGATGTAATAAGAGAATTATAAATTCATCAAAAAAATGAATCCAACTCTAATATTCTTTATAATATAAAATTATTACTAAGAATTCTGGCACATCTACTTAACAATTAAAAGATAAAAATCACACAAGATATCATGTAAAATGATTACTTATAAAAAGAAAAAAGTGGCAAACCTGAAAACTCATTCTTTAGAATTGCACTACGACATTGATTAATTAAATTAAAACACTGAAACTAGACTTCACAGTAAAAGTTTATGTGATGTTTCTTTCCATCTTGTATATAGAATTTTGTCCTCTATTACAACATTATGATGTTGCCACAACGTGAGCTTTTTATTAGTCAATTCATATGACAATTGTCTTAACCACTGTGTAGAAGATAAAATATCAAAGGTTAAATTAAAAAAGATGAATGAAAATTTTCAAATCAGAATCAGAATAAAAGTAAAGTTCCACAACAAATTTTATAGAAAATAAGTCAATTGATCTCAATTCTTACCTTGTGATTTCTAAATTCATAAGAAGATAACATATGAAATGATGAATCATAAATGATAGCATCATTTCAAATATACCGACATAAGATGATAGGTTGCAAATGTCTCTTTGCATAATTCGTCAATTTCCTCTTACACAAAAAGACACAACTGACATTTTAATACCATAGCACTAAAGCAATCATGAAAAGCATTTGAATTCAAATCATGAGTGATTAAATACATATCCTTAGAGTACCTATTCATATTTCTTCTTGATGAATTCAGGCATGGGAAGACTCTTGCCCTTCTGAAATAATTAAATATATTAAATATTCAAATTATGATAAAACTTGTGAATGGTTACAACCGTGTGTGGGAAATTCTAAGAGGTGTCAAGTTTTCAGAATCACCGATAGTACTTTTTTTGGATATACTAACATGTGTGTTCTTTTTAAAAAAAATTCAAATTATAATATTTAATTAATAATTGTTAAAACTGAAAATTCAAGAATAATTGTGGCACTGATGATGAGTCTGAGATTTTGACTCATTTGGGCTTTGTTTTGATAGTTTAAGTATCCTCAAATGCCTATTTTATGCTCTAAATTAATGTTAAAGTATTGATTTACAGCTATGAAGGCTAAAGATCAAGGCAAGGACATAACCGGATAAAAAGGAACTAAAGAGCTGAAGAAGTAAAGAAAAAAAAGCAAGCAAGCCTGGAGATCGCCAAGACTACTCGACGAACCGCCGAGTGGCTCTTTAGCTCGCCCAAAGTTCCAGCATGCCAGCCCTGAGGAAAAACCAAGTTGGTGACATAAATGGACAGTCGGCGGATCATCGATCAGTTCCGCGACACTAAATAGGATCGCTCAAAGTCATAGGACCTGAGATGCTGAAGGTCAATGCAAAGCAGCGATGGAAGGGGACAATCGGCAGATCGCCGATCCACTCGATGAGGCGTGACTTAATCCGCCGAGTGGACTTTCAGGCTACTTTTCGGAAAACTATAAATTGGATTTTAAATGGAATTTTGAGGAGAGTCCCAGAGTCCTCATCCAGATATTACAGTTTCCATTCTAGACTTAGAGTTTTCTCTTAATTTTGGAGTTCGAATTGTATAATTTTGAAGGATTTTGGAAGTGGATCTTTGAATTTCATCTTTGAAAAGCATTGTAAAGGCTTGAAACTCTTACCCAGATCATGGCTAATGCATTTGGTAACCGTTTCTCTATTTTTATGATGTGTAGCTAAAACTCCAATTCTTGGGGTGTGATCATGTGTTTATTTGTTTAATTATCTTTTGGGTATTGTTGTTTGATAATGAAATTGTTGTTTTAATGTGGGTTTAATCATTAGCTTAGTTTTAATTTATGAATTGTAGTTGCAAATGTAATTCTAATTTTGAGTTCTTAGCTTGTTTGAGAAAGGGGTTTTGGAACCAAAGCTTTTGATTAATGATTTGTGGGTATTGGATCAACATGGGTTCAGCTCGAGAGAGTGAATCTTGAATCCAATCCTACCCATCTAGCTTGAGAGAGTGGATGTATTAAGGTTGTGGGCTAATTACCTTGTAAAGCTTGTTGATGTTCGAAAGAAATCACATGAATCGTAATAGTTGTTCGAGAGAAAGCTATTACACTTAAAGTCTATCCTACCCACAGTGTTTCAGCAACTCATTTTTAAATTTCAATTACCCATATAGCATAATTAGCTTATAAACTATCACATCTCAAGAACTCCTCTCTATATTGTTATTTTCCCCTGTTTTCATTGTTGTTTCGGCTGTTCACTGCAAATCCAAACCCCATCTGACATTCGTTGTCACCCCTTTAGATTTATTTATATCTTTTCGATAATTTTTATTTCTATAACCGTTTAGAACACGTTCATACTTCATAACTAAATTTTAGACACGTACCACTCTCTGTGGGTTCGACCCCAACTCTTCGTTGGGTTTTATACTGACTAATGATCGTTTACACCTAGAATTGGATGAGGTGTGTTTGAGACATTTTTCTCATTATCAAAATGGCACCGCTGCCGGGGAGACTGAGATGCAGACTTCACCCCTTGGCAGGATGACCTTTTACCTCTCTATCTGTTGTTTTATTAACTATCATGTTGTATTAGTTGCATTCAAAGACAACTGTTTATTTTGTTGGGTGGGGTGAGGTATTTTCATACCTACCTCTTGTGACTTTTTTTGTGAATATTGAGCTTATTTGGTTTTGATATATATATCTTGGTTGTTGAATTGTGTTGTGGATGTTCTTAGCTTGTGGCCCATTGTTTTGATTGAAAATTATTTTGAATCAAATTTTAAAATTTTGCCACCTCTTTGTGTGTGATGTGGATGTTCTTGTGCAAATTTGAGTATCGGTTGTGATCAATATCGATGACTTGAATGGTGCTCTTAATCAAACAAAATGAATGTGCGGCTGCAATGAGGCAAACGAACTTACATAGGCAATATGTGAACTTTTAGCATCTTGTTGTGACTAGCCGGTTGTCGAATGAGTCTCTTGTGATGAACATTGCACGCTAGCTAGAAAGTGTGGAGTCTTGTTTGATAATTGTATCAATGCCTTGTGTGGTGAGATTACCTTGAACATTGTGCATGATGACACCTAGAGTCCGATTGATTGAGTGAAGTGAACAATTGAAATGATCTTAGGAAAGAATTTTGAAGAGTGAGCCAAATTTGACAATATACCTCTTTGTGGCCAATCTTGTGAGATGTGTGAACCTTGTTTTGGCACCCATTGAGCCTAGCCTTTTCTTGGAAGAAACTTGAGTAATTGTGACCTCTCTTTATCCCTTCACCCATAACTTTCATGAAGTATGGTTTGTTTGAATAGCCAACTTAGGCCAAAAGCCTAAGTTGGGGGTGTGGAAAAAGAGAAGGAAAGTCAAGAAGTTTGAAAAAAAAAATCATCCCCCCCCCCTTTTGATTTTGAATCATTGTGAAAAAGATGAAACCCCTCCATGTTAAAAAAAAAGAGAAAAATGAATGAAAAAGAAGCAAGAAAATGGCTGAAAAAGAGAAAGAGTTGTGAAATAAAGTTTGTGAAAAGAATGAAGAATGATGGGGTATCCGGTGATTCATGATGAGTTGAATAATGGGGTGGAGTTTGAACATGTTTGCAATGTTAAAGAAAAGGAGGAAAGTGATGTTCAGGCCATACTTCATGAAGGTAGAAGCCACTAAGCCTAAATGACCATACGTTTACACTCAGCCCCATTACAAGCCTTAAAAAGACCTTTTTGATCTTGAGTGAGCTGAAACGAATGTTGATTGAAAAATAAGGGCAAGCCTATGGGTGGAGTCATGCATGTGTTCATCTTTGTTAGTGTGAGAGTATATGTGATTCCGGAGCCTTAAATTGTTGAGAAATCTTGTGTGAATATGGAATCATCTTTGTTGTGAGGGCATTTGAATACCTTTGTTGAGCTTGACCTTGCATTTGAAGCAAGCATTGTGAGCTTCAATACTCTTGATGATGGTGAGTCATAATTTGAAACTTTGAGTGTACAATTGATCATTGTATGAGTAATTTGAACCTTGTTGTGTGCATTTATGTTGAGTCTTATGCAGCGCTATTTGTAGACATCCTCATTGAACTGTTGATCTTGAGTTTTACTTGAGGACAAGCAAAAGTTTAAGTTGGGGGTGTTGATGAGTCTGATATTTCGACTCATTTGGGCTTTTTTTTGATAGTTTAAGTGTCCTCAAATGCCTCTTTTATGCTCTAAATTAATGTTAAAGTGTTGATTTACAGCTATGAAGGCTAAAGAGCAAGGCAAGGACATAACCGGATAAAAAGGAACTAAAGAGCTGAAGAAGTGAAGAAAAAAAAAAGCAAGCAAGCCTGGAGGTCGCCAAGACCACTCGGCGCACCGCCGAGTGGCTCTTTAGCTCGCCCAAAGTTCCAGCATGCCAGCCCTGAGGAAAAACCAAGTTGGCGACAGAAATGGGCAGTCGGCGGATCGCCGATCAGTTCTGCAACAATAAATAGGATCGCCAAAGTCACAGGACCTGAGATGCTGAAGGTCAATGCAAAGCGGCAATGGAAGAGGACAATCGATGGATCGTCGATCCACACGGCGAGGTGCGACTTAATTAGCCGAGTGGACTTTCAGGCTACTTTTCGGGAAACTATAAATTGGATTTTAAATGGAATTTTGAGGAGAGTCCCAGAGTCCTCACCCAGATATTACAGTTCCCATTCTAGACTTAGAGCTTTCTCTTAATTTTTGAGTTCGAATTGTATAATTTTGGAGGATTTTGGAAATGGGTCTTTGAATTTCATCTTTGGAAAGCATTGTAAAGGATTGAAACTCTTACCCAGATCATGGCTAATGCATTTGGTATCCGTTTCTCGATTTTTATGATGTGTAGCTAAAACTCCAATTCTTGGGGTGTGATCATTTGTTTATTTGCCTAATTATCTTATGGATATTGTTGTTTGATAATAAAATTGTTGTTTTAATGTGGATTTAATCATTAGCTGAGTTTTAATTTATGCATTAATGCAATTCTAATTTTGAGTTCTTAGCTTGCTTGAGAAAGGGGTTTTGGAACCAAAGCTTTTGATTAATGATTTGTGGATATTGGGTCAACATGGATTCAGCTCGAGAGAGTGAATCTTGGATTCAATCCTACCCATCTACCTCGAGAGAGTGGATGTATTAAGGTTGTGGGTTGATTACTTTGTAAAACTTGTTGATGTTCGAAAGAAATCACATGAATCGTAATAGTTGTTCGAGAGAAAGCTATTACACTTAAAGTCTAGCCTACCCAAAGTGTTTCAGCAACTCATTGTTAAATTTCAATTACCCATATAGCATAATTAGCTTATAAACGATCACATCCCAAGAAGTCCTCTCTATATCTTTATTTTCCCATGTTTTCATTGTTGTTTCAGTTGTTCACTACAAATCTAAACCTCCATCTGACATTCGTTGTCACCCCTTTAGATTTATTTATATGTTTTCGATAATTTTTATTCCTATAACCGTTTAGAACACGTTCGTACTTCATAACTGAATTTTAGACACGTACCACTCCCTGTGGGTTCGACCCCAACTCTTCGTTGGATTTTATACTGACTAACGATCGTTTACACCTAAAATTGGATTAGGTGTGTTTGAGACGTTTTTCTCATTTTCAACTGACACATGACACTTTTTACCTCTCCTATTATATATAGATATAGATAGAAGACTTATTTTAATTACTATATATATATATATATATGTACTAATTTTTCGACACGTGTGTTGCACGTGATTATCAATTGACAAAATTTAAGCGAAGATTTGGATAATAAGCTTTGCATAAAATAATATTGCAGATTCTTTTGTGAATATTCAATGTGGATCGTCGTATATATCTCTTATTCACACGAACCTATGAAGATGGTCAATGAAAAATTTTATTAGTTAAATGCAATTATGTATATATTTATTTCAATTTGATGAGGTTCAATCATTTAATTAGTCGTATCTCACTAATATTACCTTATAGACAATATTTGTTGTGTATTTTTTTTGTCATCTAACCAGATGTGCTTTGCATGTGTAATCCACTTAATCTGTTTAGATGTCATACGAACATGTGGAGAACAACTACATTTTATTTTTTAGAACTATTTTTGTTTTTATAAGTTATAACATAATAGATGACGTTCTTTTTATTGGCTCTCATATTTGACTTCTCGATTGACTGTGTACATAAATCAAAGATAGTTATCTGACTGTCCATGGTTAACTGAGAAAGGTTTCCTTTTATTTTATTTTACCGAAAAACTAAACATTAAAATTAAAGAATATATTCTATTTGTGAAATCATATATATATAATCACTTGTTTATCTTACATCCAACAAAGATATAGTTCATATACTTGTAAACAGTTTTCAATTTATTCAACCAAGCATGATTCATCCAAGGAAAAAATAATAACACCGTGTTATCACGTATATAGGAGAACTATAATAATATGAAAAATTATTGGTCAAAATTTAATATAAGGAAAGATGAAAGATAGAAATAATTAATGTAATAACTATGAGAATTCATAATATTATAACTAAAGAATGTAAAAGAGTGTGAATAACATTTTCAATAATTAGTAATAACTAAGAGAATTTATAATTTTATAACTAAAGAATTAATGTGCAATAGATGAATTTCTAATAAATTTTATACTTACATAAATAAATAGGACTTTTAATTAATTATACTATTATTATTTTTTATAGTTATTAGATTTTAATTTAGTGTAGGGAAAAAATGTAAATGTGTATCACCCCGTAGTTTAGTAGGTCAACTAGAGTTTGACGTGAGGGTTAGAGTCGTACATATGACTTCCCATACTTAGAATGAAGGGTTTAGGGGTTAGAACGTCAAGGTACGACTCCCCAAGGACCAATCAAGGGTCCTTGAAGAGGACCCAAAAATCTGCCCAAAAACAGTCCACTCACGAGGGGGACCTACGCCCCGTTGGTCGACCCACGCCCCGTGGGTGAGGGGTCGTGGGTCAAGACCTCAAAACCAACTTCCAGTAAATCCACCCACGGATGACCAGCACGCCCTGTGGGTCCACCCACGGCCCGTGGGCGTGGTCCCGTGGGTGAGGCAGCAGGTGAGTCTTAGGCGGTTAAGTTGGGGGTTAAGGGAACTTTTCATAATTAATTAGGGATTAAGTGGTGTCATTTTATATTAGTTTAGACCACCTATATAAAGACTTTAAACACTTAATTAAGTGATTTCAAATCATTCTCTCAACTCACCGAAAAGAAACCCAATTCCCTCTCAAATATTCTCTCTCTAGAAAGTGAAGAAGAAGAAGAAGAAGAAGAAGAAGAGGGTTCAAGCTAGGTCAAGACTCCATTGTTTCAAGCTTGCTAGGATTTATAATCAAGGTATGATGTTTTATTTATTCATGGATTCCTTTCATCCATGAAGCCCCCATGTTTCCCCCAGTTGTGAAGATGAATTTCCAATTCTAGTTAGGGTTCCTTCCTATATTGTGGGTATTGTTGTATGTTCATCCAATTGAGTGGATAATGATCGTTTATGATTGTTTATGATGTAATTACCTGTTTTTAATATGATTATACATGTATTCTTAATTCACCTAAGATTATAGGGTGAAATTGATATAGTTTGGTTTTATGCCATGAAAGACGAAATTGAGGGCTTAGATGTGACCTTCTAAGATTGATGAATTTCTTGATGAATTACTTGAGATTAGAGTACTTAAGTATGAATTTCTTAAAGGTAAAGCTTGTAAACATGAATTGATTAGATTAGGGCTTATATGATGGATCATGATTAAGTAGTGTTGAGATTGAGTTTACATGATATATGACTATAATTGTTTAAGAATGAAGCATGTGGTTAGATTGTCTTGAGAATTAGGCACATATGATGACCATGTGATGTATTGCTTGAGAGTAAGGCTTGTAGTATGAATGTGATTTCTAGGGCTTTGAGGTTAAAAGCTATTATGAATGAACTAAGAATGTTAAGGCTTTAAGAATGAAGCTATTATGTATGTTGATTTGTATAAGGTATTATTGTGGAAGGACTTCACCCACATGACCTATATTATGAGTATATGATATTATGCATGAAGAAAATTGATTTATCAAATTATGATTATATCCATGTCTAATGTAGTGAATTCTAGATGTGTTGATTGAATATGATCCTTGACCCTTGAAAGGGCAATATAGGATATTATGTATGTTTTATGAGACTTATATTCTTTAAGAACACTTTGAGAGTAAAGTGATTATGACTATGATGTAATTGTGGTGTTGTTGAAAGGATATTCTCACACACACACTTATGCATGACTATGAATGAAGTATCCATGATTATGATAAGTTGTTGTGATTCATTGAAAGGCTATTCTCATGAACACATAATGAACATGATGTGAAAGGTTTTCTCACATAATGAAGATTCTAAGGTTGAAAGGCAATTCTCACCTAATTGAATCTAATGCTACATGAAGACATGGACGGTGAAAGGTTATTCTCATGCATGATCTAATGAGCTATTCTAATAAAACAAGTTATGACTTAACAAGTACTCCATGGGAATTATGCTTAGCACGGAGTGGATATTGAATATGAGATGGAAGCTTTTACGCCAGTTGAGTCCGGCTTATCAAATGGGTTCCTTCTACGCCAGTTGAGTCCGGGTTCCCAAAGTATGTATCTCATGAGATGGAAACCTTCTACCTCAGTCGAGTCCAGATTCCTAGTAGCAATCTCCTTATCCCATAAACTACGTGCCCCCGTAGGTTATTTAGCTATTGGATACACCTAGAGCTAACAAGCCATGGTCTTACCTTAGGCAAGTAAGACAATCCTTTTCGGTGTGGGCAATATCGGATTCCATGTTAAGCTCACATGGTCTATGTCGGTTAAGGCTAATTCCCACTACCACAACAAGAATATGAATTATGGTTACTCAAAAAGCTTTACTTAGCATGGATGGGACTATGGAATCTTATTCATGCGTTGCACAAGTATGCTTTGAGGGCAGTTATGATATGTTCCTCTTATGTATGATTATCTATGTAATGAATATGCTTATGACTTATGTTTATGATGTATGTCTTGATGGATTGTTGCTATAGTTTCCTTCCATGATATGATTGACTAAAGGTGATAGATTCCCTTATCTATGATGAATAAGCTAAGGATGAGATCAAAGATAGTAAGTATGTATGATGGCCTAAGGTGGTACTTAGTGTGGATGAGATTATAAGGTCTTATACATGCATTGCACAAGTATGACTTGAAACTACTTATGGAGTGTTTCTCTTATGTTATGAAGAACTAAGTATTGACTGTGCTATGAATATGAAGTATCTCCTATGTTCAAGGTTCATGCCTTATGATGACTAATGCTTATATTATGTCTATGTTGGAGATTATGCTTATGATTATGTGGTTATCTCTTATGCTTATAGCCTATGTCTTATGATGATGTCTCTTATGCTTATGACTTATGTTATTGTCTCTTATGATTATGGTATTTGTCTTATGTTGACTAATGCCTCTTATATTCTTATGTTGATGATTTATTCTAGCCATCATATTTAGTATATTATTGTACTAACGCATACTCTTGCCTATATTTTTATCGAATGTAGGGTTTGGCGATATTGAGTTCCATTCTCGTGGCTAGGTTGCTAGTAGTGCAAAGGAGTTGAAGATTGGTGAGTCCTCATAGCATCGAGGATATCCACCATTTTCTTTATGTCTTTTCTTTTATGTTTAAGACTATTGTATGGGCTGCGTCCCAAAGTTTTATTCAAGTTGAGTTTAGATGGTTTGAGACAAAGTGTTATAAACTTCCACTTGTTTTTATAAAGACTTCGATTGCATGGAAAAAGTTTTAACTTTTCCGCATCACTTCTATGTACTTGATGTTATGATATGCTAAGTGGCTTGTGTTAGGCCTTTCGAGGTCTAATACGCCATCTTACATCTAGGGTGTACCCCTGGGTCATGACAAAATGTTTATTCCATATTACTGATTATAAAATTTATTTTGTTAATGATAAATATTAAATGATTCATATATATTCACATATTTTCACATTTGTTGTGAGTTTTTTTTTTAAAAAAGAACTTGAAAATTTTTAAAATAATATATTTTGAAGTTAGAAGATCTTGTTAACTTGATAATATATTCGTGACATATATAAATACCTACCCATATATATATATATATATATATATATATTTGCATTAATTAAAATATTTATCTCATAAAAATTAGCTATTAAATAAATAATAAAAATTAAACTAATATAAACTTCAACTGGTGTTACTAGAAGTCATATGAACTTTTCTTCGTCGAAAATACTGAAATATTAAAAAATAGTAAATAAGTAAAACAAAAGGGCGGCAATGTTTACATAGTAATAACTATTTTGAAGCAAACTTCCTGACAATCTAAATCACATAAGTAGCATTGATAAATAAATTCATTCTTTAGTCTTGAGCATCAAAAAATAAATCATGACAATTCTCTAGCTTTTGAGAAGTTTAATAATTTTGAAAAAACATATATCTACATCACAAGAGAAATTATTAACAAAAATAACTGAATTTAGACTACAATAATAACTAAACTAATACAAACTTCAACTGCGTTATTACAAAGTATATGAACTTTTCTTCGTCGAAATACTGAAATATTAAGAAATAGTAAATCAGTAAAAGAAAAGGGCAATGTTTTTATTGTAATAAATATTTTGAAACAAACTTCCTGACAATCTAAATCACATAAGTAGCATTGATAAATAAAGTTATTCGTTTGTCTTGGGCATCAAAAAACAAATCGTTACAATTCTTTAACTCTTGAGAAGTTTAATAATTTTTGAAAAAAGATATTCAGAAGAATATATCTACATCATAAGAGAAATTGTTAACAAAAACAAATGAATTTAGACTACAATAAAAATTAAACTAATACAAACTTCGACTGGCGTTATTAAAAGTCATATAAACTTTTCTTCGTCGAAAATACTTAAATATTAAGAAATAGTAAATCAGTAAAACAAAAGGGAATATTTATATAGTAATAAGTATTTTGAAGAAAACTTCCTGAAAATATAAATCACATAAATAGCATTGATAAATAAAGTAATTATTTTATCTTGAGCATCAAAAAAATAAATCGTGACAATTCTCTAACTCTTGAGAAGTTTAATAATTTTTTAAAAAAGATATTCAGAAGCATATATCTACATCACAAGAGAAATTGTTAACAAAAACAAATGAATTTAGACTACATCATGTTAACTTCATATATTGGAACATTACATAATAATGTATATACTAAACAAATAAATAATTATTATATCATCAGAATTATTATCCTCAAGTACTCGAGGTTAAGGAATATACCCTCTTAGGATAGAACAATTTACTTCATCAGAATAGTGGTACCTCATATTCCGCTAAACTTTGAACTCACTCAACGACAATAAATCAAACTGAATGTTTTAAAATGCAACAAGAAGAAGAGTAGAAGATTAAAAAAATTGTGGTTGAAAAATGAGAGGAAACCCCTCTATTTATAGTCAAAAAAGGGTAGTATGAACATGTGCTTTTTGTGTCTTATCTGAAAAGTCATAACCTTTTCAAAGAGTCACAACCCTTTGAAAAAGTCACAACTCTTTGAAAAAGTCACAACTCTTTGGAAAAATCACAACCCTTTGAAAAAAGTGACAACCTATCAAAAAAGTCACAACCCTTTGAAAAAAATCACAACCTAAGTTAGGAATATTATAGTAATTTAACATTAAAGTTAGGAGTTCATGCTTTTAAGGTAATATTGATTGATATATATATAGGAGATGTGATAGCGCTTAGGTGTCACCGCCACAATTAATCTCACATTTTTTGCTTTTAAAAATCAAGTAACAATTGGATATATATATATATATATACATATACTAGATAGGCATGGCCCGTGTTGAGCATGGGCCCAACACTAAGGTTATTAACTTGTTACTGTAGCACAGACTATACAACTGCACAACTGTTCAACGGCAAAGTAAAATTGAAAATCATACCAATATACTTGAACAAAGAGCTCAAACATTGTTACAACTATTGTTGCAACTAACACACCAGACTTCTATCATGTGATGGCTACATACAAGGTACTAATAAGGTGCAAACAGAAGAGATGATGATACTAACTCTTTTTTTTTGCTCAGGATGGCCATCTCTTGTGTGCATGTCATACAAATTGAAATACACGTAGTTAAAACTTAAACAATTAATCCCACTACAAATACAATTGAAATTTTTTTATCAATCAAGCATTCTAAATTCATGTAGCATTGCAATAACCTTCACACTTAGCAATACATTACCAGAAGGTCATGATTTATTATATGTAGGAAATATATACCATAACAAAGGACTTTTATGTACGTCATTATTGAGATGAGCATATATCTACATGGAAAGTGATTAACTAAAAAAAATATTGTCTAGTACAATCATATCCAAATATTATGATTGTGAATAAGAGTTTTTTTAACTTGTGAATTAGAGTAATATATGAAAGAGATGAGCATATATGTATATGTAATGCATCTTCAAGAAGGTCTTAATTCATCATTTCAAATGAGTTGGAGCTACGATACCCAACTTAGTAGTCAATCAGCCAAACTTCACTAATAAGGAGGCATTTTGATGTACCTTAAAAAATCAAATAAACACCAATCATCAACTAAAGAAGTTTAAATTGAGAGGAGTGAAAAAATAGAGATAAAGAGAGAAATTAAATGATACATTTTTTCCACTCATGAGAATATTTAACAGGTAGACTGTCATGTAGTTAGTTGCAAACTTTTCGAAAATATCAAATGAGAAAAAAAAATAGAAAGTATTAGAAAGTTTGTCATGTAAATTAAATTGACATTGTTTAATGCCTTACTACAATTTCTGTAGCAGCTACTTGAGATATCTTCTCTTCATATTTCTCAATGAAGTGAGCAGTCACAATGTGAACTCCAAATAAATAATTGGTGAAATCTAAGAACTTAAATTTCATTTTTCAAAGTATAAGTAACTCTCAAAATGATAAACTTTAAGAAAAAACTAAATTTTAAAAATAACTTAAGACAATAAAGTAAGTGATAGATTAAATCTAAGAACTTCATTTCTGCTAGTGTAAGTAACCTTGAATAGCAAGAGGTATAGATATAGGGGTACTTTAGGATGCTATGTTGTTGTTGTCACACACATAGTTAAATTTGACTGTAGATAAAGTGCATACAAAAAATTAAGAAAAGCATTGAGCTAATATATTACATATTTGATCTGAAAAGGTGACAGGTGACCATATTTATGTGATTTGTGGTCTTTTTGACCTATAATTTTCATGTCCTTTCTATGCATAAATTTATAGAGATGGTTGCTTAAATATTCTCTTTTAATTTGAAGCCTGCGCTCAAGCCGGAATTACTTTTCATTATGCAATTGACTTCAAGTATATTAGTCATTTTGAAGAAGATAATTAGAATAAATAAATTGATGCTAACGATACTTAAAAATTAAAATCACTGGGACAACCTTGTGCGTAAGCTCCGAAAATACAGGGGGTAGAAATCAAGATTGATAGAAAAAATCTACAAGCATATCGTTCATTTTCTATATTCATGAAGAATCAAGTTTTTGTTACACCTTTCTGAGATCTTCCACTATTTATTCTAGTTTCTATCACTTTCTACTAATATTTTACGTAAAATGGTCAGTCAAAACAATCAACTTCTAACTTATAGAAATGAAACGGGAATTCTGAGTTGTTATTCAAAATGAAAAAATATGTACACAAAATGCAATGCAGGATCCAAGCATTTTTTTTTATTGTCTTTGCAGTGGAAACTATTGACAATTATCTAAAGAAGTTCCAAAGCAAAAAAATCACCCAGAGTAAATACCAAATACAAATTGACTCCCAATCTTAATCGATTTGGAACCAATAAAGTTACTTTCAAGACAAATATTCTTAATTGCAACACAAAAGCACTACTCAAAATCTAATAATTATCGGTCAGAACATATTCAAAGCAAAGTTGAATGATGATAATGAGAACACCTTACTTGGGATGCTTTTCAAACCACCCAAACATGTTTTGGTGTGCTCTTCAGTAGATTTTATAGCCACTTCATTTTCATTTTTGCACTTCATAGATCAGCCATGTGCAATCCCAGAAAAAATCTTCAATCCACCTGCATTGGAATATCATAAATCATTTCATTCATTCTCCTTAGCTATAATACGTCGTGGCAATGCATGTGAAGTACTATATGACGTTAGAAGATTAATTCGATTGCACAATTATAATAATTCAAAAATTAGAAAGCATCGATATCAGCTTATTCACGAATTGACACTCTAATTACCAGTTTGCATTATGGAGATTCCCATAGTGCAGGTTTCTTAGATATATATTTTAACGGCTCGAATATATCACTCCTAAATTCAGAATTTTGAAAGCATCAACATCAGTTTGTTCACAAATTGGCACTCTAGTTACCATTCTGCAGCATGGAGATGTCCATAGAGCATGTTTCTTCAATATATATCCAATGTATCACTCCTAATATCGGGAATTTTATTATTGGGTGTTGTTGCAACCAAAATTCACTTTTTCAGTAACAAGCACAAGTGTCTATAGAGCTAGATATACTTGCTCCGAAAGAAATTTCCCTCCATGCAATAGTTTTTGGAGTCCATAACTATGTGAATCCTAAATTAAATGGGCCATTAGCCATTACTTTTAAAATGACAGATGACAAACTATAAATACTGCTTAGACTTCAGCATGTGAAAGAATTAACTCCCCTTGTCATGAAGGAAAGAAATTTAAGAAGCACCAAGTCAAAACAACAGAAATCATCTAATTGAACTTGATAGTCAAATATAAATCAAAAAAAATGTTTAAAATAATTATTTTAAATAGCAGTTTTTACCTTCATTCTGTTATTTTAGGTGTTGCCTCTCTTTTGATTTATCATTTCTCTTAAGTGTCCTGTTTCACCAAAGGAATAACATAAGAACATATGGATGCTAATTTCTAAGTTACGTAGACTCTTCCCTTTCGATGCCGCATTCATGTTGGATTCTCCAAAAATACACTACTTTTGATGAATTCGACATGCACCCCTTGAAATTTTTGAAGAGTTCGAGCTACATAGGCTAATTTTAGTGGAAATTTCAAAGAAAGGTAGATTAATGAGAAAATGAGAGGAACTTACAATTGAAGGCTGCTAGAGAGAACCAATAGCTAGGAGTTTACGTGACAAACCAATGAGCAGTGCAAGTATGGGGCCGACGAAGACGTTTCAAAATATTGATATCATTCAAATTGGGATCCTGCACTAATGGTCAGAACTTGAGTCTGAATTATTAAATTTGCACTCCACTTATAGTACAGACAAAAAATGATCAATTCAATACCATGATATTTGATTGTCAGCATCAATTTATTGCAAAATAGTTGCATAATAAGAGTTCAATATTATAAAAATTCAACACAAAGCTCATTGTAGAATGATGATGGAATTGTAGGTGAGAAAAGGATAATAAAGTTATTTGTGAAATGCATATTGAAATGAGATTCTGCATTGTGAGTATTATTGAGAGCAAATGATGTTCTACACATAGATATAAAGTGGCACACAAACTATTTGTTGGGGGCAAAAACAACACATACATGTGTTGAATAGCAACTAAAATAGGCCTAAAAGAGGCATTAAAAAATTCAACCAAATAGGTCCACATGAACTCAGGAATTAAATCAAACATGTTGCATGCAAAAGAAAAATCCCCACATTTCAAATATAAATTAAGTGGAGAAACCCATAAATAGAAATTTGTTTATATTCCACTCCCTAATAACATCATTTAATAGGAAAAATAAAGCAGAATCTTGAAACTAAGTACCTATTTCTAAACACACGCAAGCAAATCGATTCAAGAATGTATTTTTTTTTGTTGATAAATGCCTAAATGTGAATAAGATGAAAAAAGTTTCCTGAAGTTTGAGCACTGTCTTCGTTTCCTGAAAATGAAAGTGTTAGGGATAAAGGGAAAGTTGGAAAGAAATTAGGAAAGAGAACTTCAGAGACCTTTTGAAGCTTCTGAGCAGTGAAACACGTGTAGAAAGCTTCAGAGACCTTTTTGCTTTTATAAAAATTATGTTTCTCTTCTTCTTCTTCCAAGAGTGATGTTGACGGTGGGTTTCTCGAATTGAGGGTACATGAATGCTCAATAAATGGTTCTGAAAATAAATGAAGAAGCTACCACTGTTGGAGAAGAGAAAACCTATTAACAAAAAGCTTAGATGAAAAAGTATACAAATGGAGATTTTTGCACTTTTCAAAATGTTCTTTGATGAAAGTTGAAACACCTCTTCACCTTAAAAAATAAGAAGAGACACGTAATTTTCATAGAAGCAAAAAGGAAACATGTTCACTACAACTACGAAAGGAATAAATTAAGTCAAAACACCAAAATCGCCCTTTACTGTACTTCTTATTTTGCTTTTTGTACAACTATTCAGTGCAGTCGTTCATCCTTCCGTTGTTGGCTTATATATATATATATATATATATATTAGTACGGGTGGAGTTTTTTCCCTTTTCAAGAAACAAAAATAACAATATGTATCTACTCTGTCCACACATTACTAGCAAACCGCTAACCTTTCCAGTAACCCCATTGCTCCCAAACAGAACTGCTTTTTTTCTTAGTTTCAACTAAACATCAATCCTTAGCTCTGTACAAGTAAGGTAATTTAATTATCCCATAATAAACAAAAACATAGCTTAGTTCATCTCATACCTCTCTCACACCCTAAATCACACTACTGAAGAAGGAAAAATAAATATCTGAAGAACTTAAACAAATTGAAAAAGGTAAAGATTAACCAAGCAAACCACATTATAAAACAGAAAAAGTTGTAAAGATTCAATATTTTCAAAAGAAAAACACAAATATTAGCAAGATCCAAAAACGTTTTTTTTCATTAGAAATAAAGAACAAAAAACAAACTTTGTAATCTTGAGAAAACTTAAGAATAGCTTCAATAAAATTCTCAAAACCAACTAAGCTGTCATATTTCCTTATTAATGTTCTCTGTGCGCATTGTAGCTTGCTTTCACTTTTACATGCAAAACAGAAATGGTGTCTCTCAGAGTGGCACTGGAATATTGGTTAGTGTAAAGTAGGTGTCACGCCCTGAGCCTACACACAAGACGTAACTGGCACTCGAGAACCATTGTTGATCCCCAAGAGAACCCTTGGCCTGGCTCAATACTCAGCAGAAGACTTACTCAACAATATATGAGCTCAAAAGTAAAGGTTTCTCAAAAGTCTCAAAATAAATAACTCAGAATATTTAAAAACATTCAACTGGCCAAAAGAGGAAACTCAAGTCTTGAACATTAACAATTGAAAATAAAACAGACTTCTCAAAACAGTACTGTCTATGAAGCCTCTAATGACAATGATGGAAGTCGGGACAAGACCTACGACATCCTAACAAAACTGAAAAGTAAATGGAAATCCTCCGGAAGCATGGAGGCTCACCAAAGAAACTCTGGAACTGCAAGTGGTATCAACGGTGCGCCTGTTGATGACCCTGAACTCGTGTATTCGCATCATAAAAGATGCAGGCCAAATGGTGTCAGTACGGTACGAGCATGCAAGGTAAACTCTAAAGCACAGACGTAAGCTTAAACTGATAAAAAGGAAGGACATACTCGCCTCATCTCAACTCAACTCAACTCAAGGGTATTCAAGGATACTCAAACTCAGAAATACTCAAGGGTATTCAAGGATACTCAAACTCAGAAATACTCAACTCAATTCAATATAAAAGCAACAATAAAGATGCATTATAAAGAAAGCTTTTAAAACAGTAGATAATAACTTAATGTATTTTAAAATACAATAATAACTCTTATACTCTTATTTGGTAGATTCTCTAATCGACAACCATCACTATGAGTTATGTGATGATACAGCATCTCGCTCACGCTGCCAGAACTGTCCTATACTTTGCTGGAGTATAAGACATCCTCAACTAAGTGGATCCACTAAGCTATGCTTAAAATCAATAAGGAATCATCTAAAAAGTATGACCCTTTTTACCCACGTTGGCATACATGGTTTATGAGGACTTTGAGTTGTTTGAACTCGTCCCCATATCGGTGCTCAATACTACTCCCAATAATATAACTCATGCTCATATGTTTAAAAACATTTTCTCATCCTCAAACTTTGAGATTATTACTCAAAAGGTTCTCTTAAAAAAGATAGTGCTCAAAACTCCTCATGAACCCATTTGGAAATCAAGGTTTCCTACTCATTCTAAATGTAAAACATTTACTCTTGGGAATACTTAGATCTCATATATTCATTTTGAAAAATGAAAGTCAACTCTCCTCAGCCTCATACTCAACTGCTCAAGTCTTAAAATAATTTTTAAAAGTTTGCAAAAGAATTCTCAAAATGACTCAATGAACTACCTCGAACTTTACTCTTAACTCTATCTTAAATTTGAAATGTGAATTCAAGAATTATGATTTGGATATATAGGTTTTCTCATTGATTAGATGTAGTTTGGATAGTTAAAATCAGGAAGAGAGCGAAGATATGTTTTAAAAGAACTCAGACGGAACGAACGACGGAAAATGGACGGGGGCAAGCGACCCTAGCGCACTGAGTGACGCGGGGCGCCAGCCCCTAAACTATAGAGCATCATTTCTGACGCACTGCTGGTGTGGCGCGCCAGCCCCCCTGGTGCATCGGTGGCGCATCGCCCCAGGACCTGCATAGAAAACCCGACAATTTTTTCTCGTTTTTGCCCTAATTCTCCTAGAATCGATCGATTTCTCCCAAACTCTCTTAGATTCGTATACCCAACATAAGTAAATGAAAATATACTCAAAACAACTCTCAAACTCATAACATTCACCTCAAGAACTCATCAAATCCCATTAATAAAGATTTAAGAATAAAAATTCAAGAAACTCATCAAGTACCTCAATACATGGAATGTCATGGATGAAATTAACTCATTAACTCATGATTAGTGTGAGGGTGAACGAACCCATCACTATGAAAGCTTACATACCTTGTAAGGATCGAATCCTTGGCGAAATTCCTTGAAGATCGCAAGAATCTTGAACGAACGCTTGAACTTCTCCTTTTTCTCCTCTTGAACTTCTCTCTAAGACCCTAAGCGTGTATAAGAATTGTGAAAACTGATCTAAGTCAGTTTAGACCGCTAAAATATTACTAAAAATGAGTTAGATTTGTGGGGGTAAGGAAAAGACCCCCCCTCCTTAACTCGGATGAATTTACTTAATCGGACAAGCTGAACTCACATGGTCATATCTCCCTCATCCGAACTCGAAATTTAGCAAACTCGGTGGCGTCGGAAAGAGGACTCAAAGATATTTCATTTGATATATTATGAGCCACCTAAATTATCCTGTACTGAAAGTTATGGCCATTTTAATTTGACCAAAAACTTAAATCTTAAGCATAATTTGAACGAATCTCAAATAGGCTCTTTCCAATTTAGTTCCTTCTAAAAGTAACTCTTTCTAAGACCGAGGTGTTACCATGTCTCCCCATTGGGAAGATTCCTCCTCGAATGAGATTACTCTAAATAGAACTAAGGGTGGCAACATCTAACACCTAGCTCAAACACCCAACATGCAATTTAACATAACATAGCATATCAATTTAAAGAGTGCTTCACAAAATCATTACCTTGGTCTGGAATTTCTCGGAAGAAAAGAGATGTGGGTATCTCTTCTTCATATCCTCCTCAGCCTCCCAAGTAGCTTCCTCAACAAACTGATTCCTCCATAAGACCTTTACTGATGCGACCTCCTTGGTTCTCAACTTGCGAACCTGACAATCAAGTATCTCAATGGGTATCTCCTCATAAGATAGGTTGTCCTTAATACCAATATTCTCATTAGGTATAATAAGTGAAGGATCGCCCATACACTTCTTCAACATAGAAATGTGGAATACCGGATGGACTGCTACTAACTCTGACGGTACCTCCAACTCATAAGCTACATATCCAATTCTCTTGGATATCTTGTAAGGACCAATATACCGGGGACTAAGCTTCCCCTTCTTGCCAAACCTCCTAGCGCCCTTCACGGGTGAAACCTTCAAATAAACCCAATCATCCACCTCAAACTCCAAGTCTCTTCTCCTAACATCGGTATAGGATTTCTGACGACTTTGCACTGTTTTCAACCTCTCTTGAATGATCTTCACTTTCTTCATAGCTTGATGAACTAAGTATGGTCCTATCAACCCAGCTTCACCAACCTCAAACGATCCAATAGGAGATCTACATCTTCTCCCATAAAGAGCCTCATAAGAAGCCATCTGGATGCTAGAGTGATAACTGTTGTTGTAAGCAAACTCTATGAGAGGTAAGTGATCATCCCAATTACCCTTGAAATCGATCACACAAGCCTTCAACATATCCTCTAAAGTCTGAATCATACACTCCGCTTGACCATCAGTCTGAGGGTGGAAACAGTACTCAAATTTACCTTCGAACCCAAACCTTTCTGGAAAGACTTCCAAAATTGTGCGGTGAATTGCGCATCTCTATTTGAAATGGGTTGATTTAGTCATCTCTCTCTGGTTGAATACATACTAAAGAGTCTTGTGATCGGTGAATACATCAACATGAACACCATAGAGGTAGTGACGCCACATTTTCAAAGCAAACACTACAATAGCCAACTCTAGATCATGGGTTGGGTAATTCCTCTCGTGAATCTTAAGTTGTCTAGAAGCATAAGCTTTAACTTTTCCATTCTTCATCAATACACAATCCAGTCCAACTCTGCACGCATCACAATACACAACAAAGCCTTGTGTACCCTCCGATAAGGTCAACACTAAGGCAGTAATCAATCGCGTTTTCAATTCCTGAAAGCTTTTCTCACAAGCTTTTGACCATTAGAACTTTGTTGTCTTCTGGGTGAACTTTTTCAACGGGGACAAAATAGATGAGAACCCCCGACAATCCTCCTATAACAACTAGCCAATCCCAATAAACTCCTAATATCAGTTGGAGATGTGGGCCTAGGCCAGTTCTGCATTACCTTAATCTTCTGAGTGTCAACTCGAATCCCATCACCAGAAACAATGTGGCCTAAGAACGCCACAGACTCAAGCCAAAACTCACATTTGAAAATTTTGGCATACATCTCCTTATCCTTTAGAGTTTGGAGAACTATTCTAAGGTGACTAGCATGATCTTCCTCATTCCTCGAATAAATTAGAATGTCATCAATGAATACGATGACAAACATATCAAGATAAGGCTTAAACACTTTTTTCATAAGATTCATTAACGCTGCAAGAGCATTAGTCAAATCAAAGGACATGACTAGAAATTCATAATGACCATTGCGGGTCCTGAAAGATGTCTTTGGAATATCACTCTCTCTTACTCTCAACCGACGATAGCCCGATCTGAGGTCTATCTTAGAAAATCAAGTGGCACCCTGAAGTTGATCGAAAAGATCATCAATTCTCGAAAGGGGATACTTATTCTTTATAGTGATCTTGTTCAATTTGCAGTAATCAATACACATCCTAAGAGAACCATCCTTCTTCCTCACAAATAAGACCGGAGCGCCCCCAAGGTGAGACACTTGGTCGAATGAAACCTTTATCAAGAAGGTTTTTCAACTGCTCTTCTAAATCTTTCAACTCATCGGGGGACATTCTATATGGCGGAATAGAGATAGGTCGAGTATTAGAAAGAATATCTATATCGAAGTTTATTTCTCTCTTAGGAGGAACTCTAAGAAGATCATCTGGAAAGACCTCTGGAAACTCACTCACAATTGGAACTGACTGAATAGGTGGTGTCTCAACAATAGAGTCATTAACTCGAACTAAGTGATAGATGTGCCCCTTGGAAACAAACGTTGTGGCCTTAAGGTACGAGATAAAATGACTCTTAGGCACTGCTAAACTACTCCTCCACTCTATAAGTGGATCATTAGGAAACTGGAACTTAATTACTCGAGTTCTACAGTCAACTGAGGCATAACAAGCATGGAGCAAGTTCATACCTAGAATAACATCAAAGTCCACCATATCAAACTCGAATAAGTCAGCCATGGTTTCCTTGTGATTGAAAGAAATGGTACAATCATGATAAACTCTTTGAGCTAGAATAGACTCACCAACAGGTGTGGAAACACTGAAGGGATCAAGAAATTTCTCGGGAAGAATATCAAAATTCATAGCAATATACGGAGTCACAAAATATAGACTCGCACCTGGATCAAGCAATGCATATACATCAAAAGTAAAGACTATGATCATACCAGTGACAACATCAGGTGAATTCTCTTGCTCTTGGCGACTAGTGATAGCATACAGACGGTTTTCTCCTCCGCCTGTCCCTGAAGTAGCTCCTCTAGGTGCAGCTCTTTCTGGCGGAGCCACTGAACAAAATTGGGCTCTATTCCCCCCATTACCATTACCATGCCTGTTCTTGGGGCACTCTCTCATGAAGTGACCTGTCTGACCACACTTGAAGCAACTAGTGGATCCATCACGACACGCTCCTAGGTGGTTCCTACCATACTTAGCACATCTAGGAGTCCAGTTGGCCCCTTGTGCCACACTTCCTTGAGACTGGGCAGGTCTAGCTCTGAAGTTCTACGAATTCTAATTCTTGAACTCACCTCTGTTCTTTGGTGCAGGTGCACTAGCAGGTGATGGAGCAGGTCCATTCGAATTTTGTTGAAAAGATGACCGGTTCGCACAACCCTTCTGCTGCCTGGACTCATTACCTGTAGTCTTAGCCTTCTAGTTTCGGAACTCCTCTCTATCTCTCAGCTTATCTTCCTCAACCTACTGCACATGGATCATAAGCCTTGCTATGTCCATGTCCCCTATCAACATCGTAGCGTTACCCTTTTTGTTTGACAGACGAGACAACCCAGACACAAACAAACTCATCCTGCTCCTCATATCAGCAACTATCCCTGGAGCATAACGGGACGGTTGAGTGAACTTGAGGCTATACTCATGCACACTCATGGATTCCTACTTAAGAGTGAGGAATTCTCTTACATTTTCCTCTCTCAGTTCACGAGGAAAGAAACACCCCATGAAGGCCTCTTCGAACACAGTTCAACTCACAATTGGTGCCCCTTCAGCTCTACTCTTCTTCCATTGGTCGTACCAGACTCTAGCAACACCCTTCAGTTGGTATGCAACTAGTTCCACACGCTCAACATCTGCAACATGCATCACCTCAAAAACTTTTTGCAACTCTTCCACAAAGTTTTTCGGATCCTCAGTGACACTTGAACCGGTGAAATCCGGAGGATTCATCCTTAAGAACTCACGGATCTTGGATATATCAGCGACATTTTGTCGATTCCCTCTTTGTTGCCCATCTTGGTTAGTCACCACTTGACTCAACATCCGGATAGCATCCCAGAACTTAGCATTAGTGACCTCTCCTTGGGGTTGCACTTCTAGTGCATTGGGGATCCCTTGATTCTTGGGATCAACCTTCCTCCTAGTAAGACGACATCAAACATCTTTTTCTGGAGGCATGATCTGAGAAATACGCGTGAGCACGAACTAGAAACAAACTTTTATAGAGTCGAACTCTATCACACGAAAAGAGTATGAAAGAAGTGAGATATTTCTTAAATGTTGTAGCCTCCTCATTATAGATGTGGCGCGCTTCACACCGATAACTAAGATACTACAGACACGGCTTCATACACACCCTAGGACTCTTAAACTCTGTGCTCTGATACCATATTTGTCCCACCCAGAAACTACACCCTGGATGTAACTGACACTCGAGAACCATTGTTGGCCCCCAAGTGAATCCTTGTCCTGGCTCAATACTTAGCGGAAGACTTACTCAACAATATATGAGCTCAAAAGTAAACGTTTCTCAAAAGTCTCAAAATAAATAACTCAAAATATTTAAAAACATTCAACTGGCCAAAAGAGGCAACTCAAGTCTTGAACATTAACAATTGAAAATGAAACAGACTTCTCATAACACTACTGTCTATGAAGCCTCTAATTACAATGATGGAATTCGGTGAAGACCCACGACATCCTAACAAAACTGAAAAATAAATGGGAATCCTTTGGAAGCAAGGAGGCTCACCAAAGCAACTCTGGAACTGCAAGTGGTATCAACGGTGCGCATGTTGATGACCCTAAACTCTTGTATCTGCATCATGAAAGATGCATGCCAAATGGCGTCAGTACATGGAATGTACGAGCATGCAAGGGTAACTCTAAAGCACAGACGTATGCTTGAACTGATAAAAAGGAAGGACATACTCACCTCATCTAAACTCAACTCAACTCAAGGATCCTCAAGGATACTCAAACTCAGAAATACACAACTTCAATATAAAAGCAACAATAAAGATGCATTATAAATTGAGAACCTTCGTTAACCTCTTGTGCTCTACCATCCTAGTTTCAAGGAGAACCAACATAGTGGGTTTATGTGTCTTGACCATTGCTTCTCACTAGCGTTTGAAGTTTGCGTTGTTAGCCCCTCTAACATTCCAAATGATTAAGTTCATCATGATTGTGTCCACTGGTGTTTGAGAAGTTAGATTCTTCCCTTTCTCCACTTGGAAAATCCATAGTTGTTCTCTTACGGAGTTAGAGCCACCACCGCCTGTATCGCTCCCCTCTTGCTCCTCAGATTCAGAGTGAACTTGGTCATCTCCCTCGGAAAGAACGCAATAATAGCTTCGCTTAAGGGCTCTTTGAATTCTTTCAATAGTTTTTTTCCCATTATTATGGGTTGAGCATTTTGTTCCCCTAAGGAGGCTAAGATGAGCTCCAATTCTTCGTTGCTTTCACTCAGCATTTGGACCAGTGCTTTTAGTCCTTCTCCTCAGATTCCTACCTCTACCTGGCCCTCCTGTGCGTAGGGGTTCTGAGTTCCCAATGGGGGTGAAGGTGGGGTTGATGATGGACTCTAATAGTGGTGTTTCCGAGAAGAAAGGATCTTTCTGGAAGACTTATTCCATCACATTATTCAGGGATGACATAGACATCCGGTCTTGGATCCCCATTAGTTGGGTGCGCAACAGGGTCTGAGACCATACCAGCTGGCCCAGTATATCTATGGCATATTTTAGTCCCTCATTTACCACATGGTCCAGGTAAGCCGAATTTTGGATGATCAAGGCCACTGACTGTTCACCTACTTTCACATTCAGGGAGAGCGATCTTCCTTGCATCGTGTGTGGTCCAATAATGGTGTTATCGTGGTGAAGACTAGCGGTACTGGTGGTGTGTTTTCCATCGCTTTCTATGGGTTCTTGAGAGCTGGAGGAAAGGGTAAAGAAGGAAGAGGATTGAGTTTCCCTTTTAAGGGATGAGGAAGAACCATTGTAGTTTAAAACGACGGGAGGTGTCACTTCGACTGGAGTAAGGTGATGATTACTCTGTATATTGTAGGGGTAGAGTTTGTTTGGAGCTACTGAGGTGGTGGCTTCCATGGGAATTGCTACCGAGGTGTCGTGAAAGGATTGGGGGTGATGTTTGGGGGCTTTGCCGGTGGGGCCATCATTTTTAATGGGGGAGACTGACCAGAGATCTCAAATTCCCAGCTAGATCTGGGAGTTAGAGGGGAGGGGGCCTTTGATGCACCATTAAAGGTGAGCTATGTACAAATAATTAATTTGGTTTTTGTGTCTAATAAGTGTACTTTTTTCTAAAAACACCATGACCTGCGCGAAAACTAACAAAGAAACCTTGAACGATGATTATAAAGATATATTATAAAAGACTCATAATATATTAAATTTAGTCGGTCAATTGACCTACATATGATTGATATGAAAAAAATATATAGAAAACTAATAAAAGAATAATCTCCCATTAAGAAGACTTCATTTGATGCCTACATTGTCAATGTTGTTGTATTATTGTAAAAAAGAATTATTTTCAATTTATGATAGTTTAAAACATTTTTCTCCAAGAAAATATTACCTAACTATGAAATATTTTTATTTTTCTTTCATAAATTATTTATCATTTATTTGAATAAAATACGTGAGAAAAACCATTGTTTAACAATCAAGTAAAAAGTAAATAGTTTTCCTTTCTTGGAACGTCCACTCCTCAGCAACATAAGTATATGAATAAAAAGTTGGGTGTTAGTCCAAAGTTAGTATATGGTAAAAATAGATTGTGGTTTAAATAAGGAAAAAATTAAGAAACAAAATTTTAGTAGATACATTTTAAATATTAAAAATTAAAAATTCTTATCTCTTATAAATAGTAACATGAGTATTGTTTCAGAAATAAAAAGACTTTTGTTTTCGAAAATCAACTTAACTTAAGTTTTAAAGAAAAATCGATTTTCAAAGAGTGTCGCTACTTAATTTTTAAGAAAAATCAAGAAAACTTTTAATTTTCAAAAGACTTAAACAGAAAAATCATTTGGAAATCCAAAGAGGGTTCGGGGTTCAATTTACACTTCGAAAAGGGATTAGGCATTTGAAGTGTCCGCTAATGTGTGGTTGACCTACGACTTGACTAAAGATTTATTTTGACTAACTTAAAAAAAAACAACTTAAAGGAAATAATATGTTCAAAGTTATTTGAAAATAAATTAACTTAAGCACTTGAAATAAGAAAATAAACTTTGTCCAAAAAAAAAACTAAATAAATAAAAAAAAAAGTTTATTAAATAAGATTATTTAAATGCAATAAGTTATCATAATCAAAAGTGGTTCATCTTTAGGGGATTTAATTAAATTAACCAAACAAATAAAGTTAAAGTTAAGCAAATATAATAAGAAATGCAAAGTAAAGGAGAGAGTAAAATTTGACTTTTACTCATGTATTGGGCTAACAGGCCCACTCTTCCACCTGTCCTAAATTCTATTAAGGCTGCATCATTTGGGCCCTTTTTGGGCCCTTTTTCAGCCCACTTTCATTCTGAAATGTGTCCATTTTAGTCCTCTTTTAGACTGCTGTTGCACCTGGGCCTTTTTAGCCTATTTTCGCCCATGTATCAATGTGTATACAATAGTGTATACCAGTGTATATCAACATGTATATCAGTTCTTTTCTGCATTTTTTTTCTTTCATTTGCCCTCTATTTTAGCTTTCCAACAACTTGAACAAGATGGGGTTGACTCGAAGAAATTCAACTCAAAGATATGCAAAGAGGGGAGTCCAAAAGGGACTTGGGTTGATGCACATACAAAGAAAATGGAATCAACATTAGCCAAGTCACATGTAAAGAAGAAGATAAAAATCACATAAGAATCTAATTCATTCCAAAGCTAACAATGGTGTTTTAAACTACCAAATAATAGAACATCACATTGTATCTATCTTAAGGATGGTAAATAAGAGACAATAAAATAAAATACGATGAAATAATGATAATAAAATCTTGTGCAAATGAGATACAATTAATATTAACAAGGTATGACCAACTGCACGCGTTAGCCAATTCCAGACCATATGCAAATAAAGAGAGAGTATTGACAAATCTTTTCAACGAAAGCAACAACTAGGATAAGAGAAGAACAGTTTGTATCAAAATTAATAACCTGATACATGTTTGAACTAACTAAGTTACACAACGACAAGATGTTCTAAATAGCATCATATTTCTGAACAACGAATTTAAATAAGCGTTTTCATGACATTTTGACAGTAACAAATTGAAACAGAGAGGCTAAGATTGTCTCATTATACACAAACCCATATTACTATTTTAAACAAAAATTGCATATTCTGGAAAAGAAAAGACATACCTTAATACTTAGATACAATTCTAAGGGAAATTTTAACAAAAGAAACAATCACGATTTCAAGAAATTAGTTAATCTAGCTAAAAATACTACTCAAAATAAACAAACAAGAACATTTCTCTTCATTGAGGGGTAAAAGGGTGTGAAGCAAAACACATTCTCATTCTCAAACAAAGCAACAACAAACGGTGAGAGATGAGGGCATTGTACCATAAAATTAGCTATTACAGTATCCTAATTCACGCATTACAGCACTAAGGGGTCGTTTGGTAGAGTGTATTAGAAAAAAATAATGCATGCATTAGCCTTGCGTATTATTAGTACCTTGTTTGGTACTCTTTTTCAACCTATGCATAACTAATGCTTGCATTAGTTACACACTCTATTGTGTATTAAGGTGTGTATTGCTAATACCATGGATTTCTAGGTATTAGCAATGCAATGATTTTAATGCATGCATTAGCATGATTAAAGACCCAATTTCCCCTCAAAACCTTTTTTACATCTTTTCTATCATAATAGTGGAGAGTGGAGGGTATCTTTGTAAATTATTTTTTATGCAATGCATGCTATTTTTTAATGCATCAAATCAAATAATACATAAAAATAATTTATGTATAACTAATGCAAGCATAATTAATACATGCATGGCTAATGCAAGCATTACTAATACACTCTATTTACCATTATTCTTATACACTCTACCAAACACCCCTAATAGAGTTCACACCCCTAATAGAGTTCAAACGGAAAGAAACGGATATAGATATACAACTGCTTCACCAAACAGAGAACAAATTAACTACAATAAAAACGAAATAAGAGAAAAGAAGGTGTTACCTTTTTCGAAGTAGTGAGACCGGGAGGACGAGCTTGACCACGAAGCTTCCACCACCACGAGCTTGACCTCTTAAGCAGAAAATCGACACAAAATTTTAAAAGAGAACAAAGCCTCTGGTTCCAAAAAAATCTTTGGATTTCTTCAATAAAAATGCCTTTTCTGGATATGAATTTTGTGTGTTTTTTTAGAGTGATAAACAATAGTTAAAATCTATTTTTTGGTCCCCGAAATCCGCCGCCTCAACAGTGAAATCAAGGGGTATTTAGAAGGGGAGATTTAGGGCAGAAAGAGGGGGAAACCGAGGGATTCGAAATTCCAAAGGATAAGGGACGAGCTGAAATTGTACGAATTCTCAACGGATTTGAGAGGAGGACCACTGATTTAGAGAGGAAGGACAAACGAGCAAGGAGATGGGGACACGTTGGATGATTCTCCAACGTTTCTTATATGAACGGATAAGGACGAGGGAGATGGACGCGCGCTGGACTCGGGTTCTGGTTCGCTGGGTTGCTACTCGCGGTTCTGGGCTGCTGGAATCTGGGTTTCGCAGTAGAGAAGACGAAGTTGGGGAGGTGGGGTCGCGTTGTATTGCCGGTGTATTGTTGTACGCATTATTGATGTTGTTGGGTTATTTGGAATTGTATTGGAATGGGTTTGTTGATGGTATTGTGTGAATTGGGTTTGTATAGTTTGAGAAGTGGGCTGCTGGAAATGGTACTAAAAAGCCCAAAAGGAAAAAAGCATAGATTGATGACCTATTACACACCTATATTATTTAAAAGTGAATTTATTTACCCCTAAAACTGACGTGGCAAAATAAAATAAAAACAAATCATGCGCGTCAGATAATTATTATAGTAAAAAAAAATAATTAAAAAACAGAATTCTCCTTATATCCCCCCCCCCCCCCACATCTCTTCTTCTTCACACACAAATAAGCTTAAATGAATCAATAACAAGAAGCAATGTAGTAACAAGTTACTTCAAAAACACCATTTTTTTTTACCCATAAACCTCCCAACAAGAAATCAAAACAGTACTAGGTGACTTCATATTTGTGGGTTTTAATTTGTGTCTGTTCACATTATTGGCGGGGCAAAATTTTGGGGGTTTCTCAGTCGTGGAGCTATGGTTAGATTTTTTTAGTAAACAAGATGAGCAATCGATTGAAAAGGGGAAGAAAATTATTTTTCTATTATTCCTATCTTTTCAAAAAACCCCATGAAAGACATAGAAAAAGAAAAAAAATAATGTGTCCAGATCTGAAAAATATTTGCAATTGAAAGCTTGATTTTCATGGTCAATCAATGGAAGAAACTAAAGCAGTCTTCTTGTGATTCATTTTGAACGGAAGAAATTCTTTCACTATACGAATCAACTTCGAATTTCGGAAAGTTTTCTTGGCGGCCACTGTAGAAAGCTTCTTCTTTGCAATTTTGCTATGAAGAAGATATAATTAATAGAGAATTTTACTAATTAATTAGTGTAAAATATAGCTAGCAAAAGAAAAGTTAATTAACAAAGAAAAAAATAAAAAGGATATAAAAAAATTATAATTTCTAACGTGGCGCTGACGTATCGTTGATGTGGCAGCGAGTGTAATACACCACATACTGTATGTGAGAGTGGTGTTACACGTCCTAGGGTGGTATTAAATTCACTTTTAAGTAGTAATGGTGTGTAATGGATCGTCATGATAGTTTAAGCGTGTAACTAACTTTTCGAGACAAGTTTAGGAGAAATTTATGCCTTTTCCCAAGCCCAAAATTGGTCTCCAAATGGGTTTAAGGTGAGGTAAGGAAAGAGGTTAGATTGGAATTGAGAAATTGACCCATTGGATTGCAATTATAGCCATTAAATTAAGGACTTAGCCAAATTGAGTTAATTTGTAAATTCGACTAATAATTAAATAGGACGAATTAATATAATTAATTAATGAGCTTCTTAATCTTAACGAAATAAAATAATTAACTTAAATATTAACTAATTAATTCAAAAATATTAACTATTAATTAACTAAACTAATTGAATTTTTTTTAAATAAAACTAAAATCTTTTTTCATGATTTTTGAATATTCATAAATATACTAATTATATACATAATTATATAAAATGCATATATTATTTAAAAAATATAAAAAGTGACTAAAATCACTTTAAAAACTTGATTATTTTTTTTTGAATTTTGATAAAACTAATTATTCCAAATCGTTTGAAATTGAAAAAGCTCGATAATTAATCTATATTGTGGAGGTCCAAAATTGACTGTCAACAAGTATATTAAATTATTTTTCAATTTGGTAGTAATATATTTTTTTTCAAGGTAATTTTGTTCTATCCAATTTATAACTTGTCATAAGAAATTATTTTTTTAAAGACTAATGAACTAATAAAATTGCAAAAGAAAAAGAAAAGAAGATGGGATGGTGAGGCTAGATACTTACTGTAAATCCAATTACTGTATGCCACCAAAATATTTAAAAAAAATTGAAAACATTATCATCATATAATATAAAAATTTAGAAGATACTGTAACTAACAAATAACAATAAAATAAAGTAAAATACTAGTTGTTAATTTAACTACCCACCCTGGATGTCTATAATGCCTAGCCTGACCGGTGACCCAATCCGTTGTTGCATTTGAGCAAGTCAATTTGACGCGTAAGGGGACCTGGCCAGTGTTAAATGACATAATTATCCATTGACTGTTTCACCAATTTGAATTAGCAAATGGGTAAATCTGTCAAGTAAAAAATAAAAAGATGCTTTATTTGCTATTATTATATATTATACAGAAAATGGTCAAAACTATCCGAAATAGCTTAAATATATTCTTAAACTATATTTCGGCTCAAAAATACCCTTCACGTCAAACTATTGGGCCACACCTACCATTCTAGTTAACGGAAGTATCCATGTGTGTGTCAAATGCCACATGGATGCCACATGTGCGCGCCAAACAGACCCCATCTCCACATAGACGACTACGGAAAAGGGTCAAAACTACCCTTAAACTATTCGAAATAGCTTAAATATACCTTTAAACTTTATTTCGGCTCAAAAAATGCTCTTTCCATCTAACTATTGGACCACACTTGCCCTTCTGTTTAATAAAAACATCCATGTGTGTGATAAAATGCCACATGGACTCCACATGTGCACGCCAAACACAACCCACCTCCACATAGACGACTTAAAGCCCTAATTTCATTCTTTTTCCCCTTATTTCATCCTGCAAAGTATATATTGAATCAAAAAAGAAAAAATATTTGCGGAAACTTGTATACGTAACCGAATGAAGTAGAGAAATTGTAATTTGATGACCATTTAAAATATAATAAAAGAAACGATTTAAGGTATAATATAAACACACTCATTTTAATTAATCAATTAACACTAATTTATTATTTTAAATTCTCTTAATAAATTAATTTTGTTTAAACAAATCTTAGCGAAACTTTCTTGTTGATTCAGCTCACGGCCATGGCGCAAAATAACAGCTGCCGTAAGAGACCTAATATACTTCTCACCGGAACTCCAGGCACAGGAAGACGACTACGGTGGCTTCCCTGACGGTGGTGACCGAGCTAAGCCACATCAACGTCGGTGATTTCGCTAATGAGGAAAACTTGACAAACGGATGGGATGACACCTTCGATTGCTACTACATCAACGAAGACCTAGTAACTCTTTATAGATTTCTTAATTTAATTTTTTTTTACCAATTACCTTATTTTTGTTTAAGTTTTGAGCTTTTGTGGTCCCTAATCCAGAAGAAGCTCTAAATGATTGTTAAGGAAGTTTTAAATTTTATGGAAAGTTAAAGAAACATTCAATATAATAGATGATTTAAAGATCAGATAGCAGAATTAATTTGAATTTTGTTTAAGTTGTGATCTTCAAAGTACAACATATTAATATCGGAATAAAATGGAACTGAATTGAGTCAATGTATATTGTATATTCATATAGATATACCCAAATAAGGAAATGATGAAATGAGGGCGAAAAGAGTGAAATTAGGGCTTTAAGTCGTCTATATGGAGGTGGGTGTGTTTGGCGTGCACATGTGGAGTCCATGTGGCATTTTAGCACACACGTGGATGCTTTTGTTAAACATAAGGGCAAGTGTGGTCCAATAGTTAGACGGAAATGACATTGTTGAGCCGAAATATAGTTTAAGGGTATATTTAAGCTATTTCGAATAGTTTAAGGATAGTTTTGACCCTTTTCCGTAGTCGTCTATGTGGAGGTGGGGTCTGTTTGGCGTGCACATGTGACATCCATGTGGAGTCCATGTGGCATTTAACACACACACATGGATACTTCCGTTAACTAGAAAGGTAGATGTGGCCCAATAGTTTGACGGAAACGATATTTTTGAGCCAAAATATAATTTAAGAATATATTTAAGCTATTTCAGATAATTTAAAGATAATTTTGACCATTTTCCGTATATTATACCCAGAGAGAGGGGCAGCAAAAAGTGGGGTTGAAGAAAGAAAGGATAGAAAACGGCATTGTTATAATATTCTGTACAACTACTCTCTGGCAATTAACCAGTTAAGCAAACCCTTTCACCACATAAACTGCTCTCTGCCAATTTGAAAATCAGAACCAATATTTTGCTGTCCTAGGGTTTATTTGTATACAGTTGTTGGAGTGAAAGTTGATCTGTAAATCAACACACAAGATGTGGGGTATTTCTAGATGTTGTGAGAAAATTTGCACCGTTGCGGAAGGGGGATCTAGTTATTGTTCCAAGAAAAAGGATGATTTGTGTAATCAGGTTAATTTTCCAAACCGATTTCTGTTTGGTTGTTCAAATCCTTTGTAAATTTGCCTATACTTGTCTACATCTTGCTTAGACAGGAAGAAAGAAACTTTTCAACTATTGCGGCTTTATATATGAAACTTTATCATCTTTAGTTGGCCCATTGGAAACAGAAATCAAATTGATGTATGATCTGATTCTAGATTTTATTATCAGTAAAATTTTTAGTATACCCAACATAAATTTTTAAAATTAGTTTCACAGGGCTATTTACTTGTTGTATGTTAAACGAAACTTCCTTCTCGTCACTGATCTTAAGAAAAATTCAATGATGAGTTGTAAAATTCCCGTGTCGTCTTTTGTGATTCTCTGTATTTCTATTGCTTTTCAGTTTGAATATATCCAACCGTCTACATCAAGTATTTTATTTTGCCTTTTTAATTGAAGTCCTTTCGCTTGTTGTTGATATTTGCTATGCTTGATTTTACATAATAATAGAGCTTGTAATAATGTGTAGATATATAAATATATTGTGTATTTCTAAGTTTATCTCTAACAAGAGATTCTGTTGAATGCAGGATACTGGACGAGCCTCAAGTATGTCGAGACTAAAATGTATTTTGCGTGGCTTGGATCTTAAAACATATATCTTTCTCTTTGTCTTGATACCAACATGTGTCTGGGGTATATATGTCCATGGCCAGAAAATCACCTACTTTCTACGGCCTTTATGGGAAAAACCACCAAAACCATTTAACGAAATGCCTCACTATTATCATGAGAATGTATCAATGGAGAATCTCTGTAAACTTCATGGCTGGGGAATCCGTGAGTACCCGAGGCGTGTCTTTGATGCAGTGTTGTTTAATAATGAGGTTGACATGCTTACCATACGGTGGAAGGAGTTATACCCTTATATTACAGAGTTTGTTCTACTTGAATCAAATTCAACCTTCACTGGATTGCCAAAGCCTTCTTACTTTGCTAATCACAGAGGAGAGTTTGAATTTGTTGAGTCAAGATTGACGTATGGACAAATTCCTGGGAGATTTAGAAGAGGAGAAAACCCTTTTGTTGAGGAGGCTTATCAGAGGCTTGCATTAGATTATCTTCTCAAACAAGCAGGTATTCAGGATGATGACTTACTGATAATGTCCGATGTTGATGAGATACCTAGTAGACATACCATCAATCTTTTGAGGTGGTGTGATGAAGTACCTTCAGTTCTTCATCTTCGGTTGAAGAATTATCTTTACTCCTTTGAGTTTCTCGTTGATAATGATAGCTGGAGAGCTTCTGTGCATCGCTACCAATCGGGTAAGACAAGGTATGCTCATTACAGACAGTCGGACACCATCTTGGCAGACTCAGGGTGGCATTGTAGCTTTTGTTTCCGCCGCATAAGTGAGTTTATATTTAAGATGAAAGCCTACAGCCATTTTGACAGGGTCAGATTTTCTCATTTTCTTAACCCTAAGAGAGTCCAAAGGGTTATCTGTAATGGGGATGATTTATTTGATATGCTACCGGAGGAGTATACATTCAGGGAAATCATTGGCAAAATGGGACCAATTCCCCACTCTTATTCAGCTGTTCACCTACCGGCATATCTTTTGGAAAATGCAGACAAGTATAAGTTTCTTTTGCCAGGTAATTGCTTGAGAGAAAGTGGGTGATCTAGCTGGTTTTTGTTATATTTTCTTTTGGTGAATGTCAAGGATGCAGCTCTTCGTTGCTCCTTACTAATCAAATGACAATCCTGCGGAATGTCCATGACTTGCTATCATACTGCAGAAACTTTTGGAATGTTTTGAATGAATACATCAGATTTGGGAAGTTAGATAATTTTTGTATATAGCCTTCTTAGATATCGTTTTCTCAGGACAAAAAGGGAGTTTGCTGTTGCAGAACTGCTATTAGTTCGAAACTCTGTATGCCATAGTATATCAATTCCTGATTATGCTCCGAGATAACATTTACATTTGTGGACTTTCCTCTTGTTGGGAAATTTTGGACCAGTACTAATTTATTCACATTTCTTGTGTTCCTTATTCTTCTGACTTTGTACTTTTATATCACCAAGTAAGTGTTTAGACCAGAAATCTGTCCCTTTGTTAATTGGTTTGATTGATTTAACCAGCTTTCTAGTATGCATTGAGTTGGTATTTTTTATCTAAGATAGTGAATGGTGATTATTCCATCACACGTGTATATACCCTTTGATTCTCGTGTTGAATATTTTTAACAAAAAGAAGTTTGTTCATAAGTAAATGCTGATTGTTGAGGAGGAATTTCTAAACATTAGATGTGCTATTCAATGGCTGCTGCCACCAAGAACTGAACAAGATTGAGTGCATGAAGCATGACCCCCTCACTTTGGGGATCTCTGTGTATGAAATTAAACGCATAGGCGGCCCTTGTGTTCTAGATTAGCATAGGTACAAAGATTGAGTGCATGAAGCAAGCCTCACTTTGGGGATCTGTGTATATGAAATTAAACAAATAGGCGGCCCTTGTGTTCTAGATTCACATAGGTACCACTCACAAGGGGGTTAAACTACTCTTTGCCAAGAAGTTTTCAATTGTATGCTATGCGATTGAATCCATCTCCAACCCATAGGGATGGCAATGGGGCGGGGCGGGGCGTGTTGAGCTTACCTGCAAAAATTTTAATCCGCCCCGCCCCGCATAGACCCGCTCCGCAAGAACCCGCCCCGAATAATTTTTTAAATATTTTCTTTTTCTAGTTAAATTTGATACTAAAAATTAAATTCATAAAAATAAATTCATTTTCATTAAGTTGTATTAATTTAATAGGATAGTGACTTAAAATTTTATTTTTTAGAGGTCAATTGAGAAACATATAAGAAATTGAATTATTTTTTATCGAACCATTTTCATTTGCTATCTTAAATATTTTAGTTGCTTTAATGAAATTATCTTAATAAATAATGTTTTATCACTCTTATAACATGTAAAAAATTAAAATTAAGTTTAAACCCACATAAAATCAAATATACCCGCAACGCTCCCCACCCCGCATTAGTTTTTTTTAAAAACCCACTTCAACCCGCGCCGCATCCCACCCGCCCCGCACAACCTTAAATCCACCCTGCCCCACATAGCGTTAAACCCGCCCCGTCCCATTGCCATCCCTACAAACCCATCTCTATTTTACCCCCCCCCCCCCCATTCTCTAAACTCATCTCTATTTTACCCTTCATTCTCTATATTTGGAGGGTAAAATAGAGACTGTAGAGACTGTCTTCGCCAACCCACCTCCATATTACTCTCTATACTTCATTTATAGAGGATGTGAATAGTAGTTCTCCAAATTTGGAAAACTATTATTCAACTATGTATTTCACTTTTTGATTAATTTAATATTTTTTTTATTATATCATTAATTAAATAATGTGTAATTATTTTCTCATGTAATATAACGTCTAAAAATATATTATTGACAAGTTACTACTTTCAACCGAATTAATAATTTTTATTTTATTTTAAAAAAATAATTGTCACTTTAAATATGTAATTTAATATTATTTATATTATATAAAAGTATTAATTAAATTTTAATATTTGTATTTATTTTTTAAGTAATATACCATCTAAAAACATATTATTAATAAGTATACTACATTCATCCCGAATTAACAATTTTTCCAATTTAATTTTAAATTTTTTTGATTTTCCATTATGAAGAATGCACAAACTTTACATGATAATTCAAACAATCTACTTTTATGTTATAGTGATAAATTATTAAACTACACTTTTTAATCAGCATGAAAATACTTATTACATAGTTCAAAATGAAATAGGGGGAGTAAATTACAATGCAAAATAATTGGACACTAGATGAAATTGTTATTTTAAACAAGTTTTAGCTATATGTATATGAAAAAAATAAGGACAAAAATTACTCATTTTGACGTAATGCATTAATAGAGAATTTATGAAAGCAATGTAATAGTCTTGAAAGTTGAGTATTTATGTAAAATTTAGAATAAATTTTACGATGATGCAATATTTATTATGTAATAGTATTTCATCAATGATTTCAGTTTTATTTGAATTGTTCGTTAATATGTATTATATATAATATTTGTTGCAATTTATGTTATTTAGAAATTTAGAATAAAATCTATTTTATATTAAATAATTTTTTTGAAAAGAATAAAATTTTATATGACATGAACATTATATAGATTATAGGGTGAATATTTGCAAAAAGAAGAAATGATTTATATTATGAAACAATAAAATAAGAATGAAATAGAAATAATAATATAATATTGAGGAGAGAAAAAATGATTCTTTTTTAGAGAATAAAATAGAGGATTTGATTGAAGTTGACAGTCTGATAAAATAGAGAACTCTATATTTGGAGAGTAATAGAGAGGGTAAGGTTTGAGATGCCCTTAAAGATGGTGAAATTTCAACCATTTTGTCGAACCCTTCATTGGTGATATATAAATATATTTGGTTTCCCATCGGTGTCCGGTATCCACACTAGAGTCTGATTAAATCCAGATTCGTGTTGCGGCTTATTATGATGAGTGTTAAAATTTGATCTTGAAGCAAGAATACACCGAGAATGAGGAAATCCAATTAGAGATAAGCTGCCTATGAGCATCATGGCATAGGTAAAAGGGAACGAGGAGGCAAGCCCCCCCATCTTGTTCTCTTTTTCTCCTTGAGTCAGATGAATCGAGGGGCAAGAATCAAGGGCGCAGCTGCTGCGCCGTTATTCGCTTCAAGGTAGTGTTGAGCAAAGAGATCTCTTCCAAGATGACTATTCACAAGTTTGCTAGCTTGAATGACATCTTCGAAGTGGCTAATGAGGTAGAGCGGGAACTTAAATAGGAGAAAGTACCTAAGTACAAGGGTATTTCATCTTCAAATTCTTGGAGTAAGGACAAGGAGGGAGATCAAACATCTTCGGGTTGGAACAAAAACAAGGATTTCAAGAAGCCTTATGAGAATAAACCATTTGAAGGAAACACTCCAAAGTACCCACCAAGAGAAGGAGGTAATAAAGACCCAACCAAGTTTCCTAAAGTCATTCAATGTCACAAGTGTAGAGGATGAGTTCATATGATGCATGAATGTGCCAATCAGTTGAATGTTCTAGTTCAAGGAGGAGCATTGTATCTTGGTGAAAGGGTAGATCAAGAAGAGGGCTGTGAAGAGGAAACCCAAGAAGATGGTGAATTTGAAGGTGATGAAGATGAGGAACAAGACCCATGTGAGGGAAAATAGGTCGTCATTCCTAATGGTTTGATGAGGAAAGTCCCAATTGAATAGGTTTGGCCTCAAGAAGGAGATCTCACCGTACCAATGTATGTGGTAAGGCGGGTTATGATTAGCAAGGCCTTGGATGATCCAAGTCAAAGAGAGAATATTTTCCATTCCAAGTGCCTCATCAAAGGTAATGTACGTTCCTTGATCATTGATAGTGGAAGTTGTGAAAACGTTGCTAGCACCATTTTAGTGGATTTCTTGAAGCTTCCAACCACTAAGCATGCTACACCTTACAAACATCAATGGTTGAGTGAGTGTGGAGAATTGAGGGCTCATTGACAAGTGTTGATCAAGTTTGAAATTGGGAAGTACCAAGGTGGGATTCTATGTGATGTAGTCCCAATGCAAGCTTGTCATGTGCTACTCGGAAGACCTTGACAATATGATCGTTCAACCAAACATGAGGGGAGAACCAAAAAATATTTACTTGTGTTGGGTAATCATAAATATGTCCTTCATCCTATGTCACCCTATCAAGTTAATGAAGTGTATCGAAAGATGAGTGAGTTGAGGGAGAAAAGGAAGGATGATGAGGAACGTGTGGAGGTTAAGGACCATGAAGGGGAAGAAAGGAGGAAGTTGAAAGGAAAGGCCCAAGTGTTGTTGGCTAAGTACAAAGAGATAAGGGAGGAAGTGGAGGCCAAACGCTCTTTGATCCTTACCACACATAAGGATCATGTGTTGCAAACTAACCAATCTCATTATTCTCTCCCCCATTCTATTTCCCTTCTTTTACAGGATTATGCGGATGTCTTCCCAAAGTAATTCCCAAGTGGATTACCCCCTATTCGGGGAATTGAGCACCAAATGGAATTCGTGCTGGGCTCAAAATTGCCAATCAAACCAGCATATCGAAGTAATCTGGAAGACATCAAAGGGCTACAAAGGCAAGTTGAGGAACTCCTCAACAAGGGCTATGTGAGAGAAAGCATGAGCCCGTGCGCCATTCCGATTCTCTTGGTTCCAAAGAAAGATGGAACAGGGCGCATGTGTTTTGATTGTTGGGCCATCAACAAAATCATGGTAAAGTATTGTCATCCTATCCCTAGATTAGATGATATGATTGATGTGCTTAATGGTTATTGTGTGTTTTCAAAGATGGCTCATTTCAATCCATGTCATAAATGTGATGATGCTTCCAATGTGGCATCTTTGTGTGTTGAAAATGTTGTTAAATTGTTTGAGGATCCACTATGGTGTGATGGTACTCTTTCCAAAGATGGAAATCTCACAAATGTTGTTAAATTGTTTGAGAATCCACTATGGTGTGATGACACACTTTCCAAAGATGGAAATCTCTTTTGTGAAGAAGATAATACATTTATTGGAAATGTTAGTGTTAAGATGAAAGGGGATGCTTTTGTGTTAACTGTTACTTCTTCCTTGTGTGTTCCAATGCTCCATATGAGTTGTGATTCTCTAGTATCTAAAGTGGATGCTAAACTTGAGAACACCTTGATTGAAGTTCATTTATGTGACACCTTTCTCTACTATCTCTTTGCATATGATGAGTGCCCTGTTTGTCTTAAAGGTGCATTGCATTTGGGTCGGGGTATCATTGAGGTCTATACTTGTTCGTGTGACCCGATTATGTGGACCTATTATCATTTTGTCCAGGTGAATGTTTGTGAGTATTTGATCTTGTAGAAGTGTCATCTTTTGGGCGGTATTATCCTTTTGATGTGAAGGATATCCAATTTCCTTGCTCTCCATCTATGGGCTTAATAGTCATGATACTAGAAGATACTTGGTTGTTCCTTGAGTTTGAGTCTTGTTGGTTTAATGCTTTTGATGCTAACCATTGTACTAACGCTCATGCTATGAGGATATGTCTATTGTTTGTACTTTACATAGTTTTGCAAGATTTGGATTCGAGGACGAATCCTTTTAAAGAAGGAGAGAATGATGCAATTCAGATTGCACCAAGGCCGCTCACTCGAAGCAAAGCTGGGGACCCCCAAGAAATGCAAGGATTGCTGATGAAGCTAGGGGTTCTTGAGCTTGTATTGATGGCAAGTAGAGGTTCCCATGCATGGAAGATCGCTTGGGGAAGTGCAGGGAAGAATATTGAAGCTTCCACTTTAGGCGAGCAGCAGGAGCCATTCGGCGACTCGCCCAATGGCTTGGGCGAGGACACCAGCTCGCCTAAAGTTACAGAATGCTCCAGAGGAGGGGTCACATCGCCAAACCAGTTGGCGACTCGCCGAGTCCCTTAGGAAAGCACGACCCAACTCGCCTAAAGTTCCAGGAGCCTCTGAGAAGGGGGTCATCTCACCAAGTTGATCGGCGACTCGCCGAATCCATTCACCGTGGTTGACCCAACTCGCCCTTTATCCTATTTTGGGCCACTTTTGGGCCTCTTTTGTAATAACTATAAATAGCTAGTTTAGGTTCTCATTTCAGTAGACTATTTTGAATATTGATATTTTGAACTCTTGTATGAGTGTTGAGAGCTTGATACAAGCTTTGGTTGATTATTGCTTAGAAACGTTGGTTGCGAGGTGAATTCGATTCCCTCGAGGTCTTCGTAAGAGATATGCGCTTTTTGTAGGATTACGAATTGAGGTCTTAAGGTTTAATATACCTTTTGGTTGCTTTCTATTTCCTCTTTTTGTGTCTATCTATCTATCTATCTTTATTTCTTATCTTTAATTTCCGCATTTCTATCCGTGACAAGAATTACATCAGTTGAGGTATCTAAATGAAACTTAGTGCCAACTTTAGGGGCCACCGATGGGTTAGACCTGATTTTAAATTAGCGTTTAGATATATGATTTGACATCATAAGAGCTACAAAAAAACATTATTTTTGAATTCCAAATCATGATTTCAATTTTTTTAAATGTAAAACTTGTCAAATATATTTATATTTTATAAAAAAAAATACCCATCATTTTAATTTTTACTGAAGACACTAATGCTTGGTGAAGAAATTGTGCATACAATGTGAAAAATTTATATTAAATAATAACTAGTTATTATTATTGCTGACTAGTGAATCTTTATAACATTATGTGCATTTGATAGTTTCTAATCACAAATATTTATGTATAAAAGGAACATGAAAATATGTGATTTATCAATATAGCGCCTTAGAATATTCCAATGTCTTGTGAATGAACTATGATTTACTCATTTGATAAGGATGTATAAGAATTGAGAAAATTTTGATAGTTTTCACTACTTGTGAATTTTTCATATTTTTTAAGAAAAGATATAACTTAAAAAAAATCAAAATTGCATGTCTAAACAAAATTTCCAATTCAAATCAACCTGATTTCAAATTAGGATCTCATATTGCATATTCAATCAGCCCCAACTATTTGTGTCTTTGACGTGTTGATTTATGTGCTTCCATGGAGAGAGGAAAATAGAAAGAGTAGACTATTTTGAAACTCTAGGACACAAAAAATTGTTGAAGGCATCCAATGGTTACTCTGTCATGGCATTATTTTATTCACAAGCTAGGCTAGGCTGGCTCTTGGAAAAAATTATGTAAACGTGAACTTCTATTATCAGGTCTATTAAATTCAAATATTCCAATGGATTTGTGAGAACATATTCCGTTATAAGGAAATTTTCCTCTTCAATTGCTGACAAGGACTAGTAATCTAAAAACTGAAAAATCAAATAGAAAATAATGGAGAGGTGTTATTTTTGTCCACCAATTATGAGAATATAATTAGGCCTAAAACTGACCAATCATCCATCCCACAAACCCAAACAAGGAGGAGTTAGTTTGAGGTCCTTTACATTTTCCCCCTATTTTATATTAGATCTTTAATTTTTTTTTCATAATAATTTTTTTTTTTGTGGGATATAAATTTTATTTTTATATTAGAATAGCTCACAAGTCATGTCCATATATGACTTCAGTTTATAAAAAACTTATGTCCACTAGGCATAAATTTAATGGCTAAAATGCAAAAATTAAGGACTAGTCTAATTGAAAGACAAAACATAATAATTTTATGATTGATATGGGTATCTTAAAAACTGGAATACATTCGTGTCAAAGAGAAATTTCCTTATGAATTTGCAGCTCGTGACTGTATATGGTATCGTGCAAGTTACCTTTTGGAAAAATGATTTCATAAAGAAGTTATTTTTGTTAGTTTTTAAGTTAAAAAGTATGAAATAGGAAATGGAGGAATATAAAAGACGGAATGACGTGTGATACTCCTATTTGGCTCCGTCTATTAGTTGAACCATCCTATACATCATTTTGCCTACTGAACTCTCAAACTCATCAAAACACAATATTTTAAACTTTTCTTGGCCGAGCTTATGCGAATTAATATTGCTGAGTTAGAAAAAATGTGGGATTACACGTGTTTGAAAGTGAGATACATTAAAAAAATCAACTTAATAAAATTAATAAAAGAACATCTTGTTCAATCCCCCACCCCAACCCACCCACAACTTTCTTCTTCTCCACCCCTACCACAGCCCCCAACTTTCTTCTTTCTCCAATCCTTTCTTTATTTCATTATCAAATTCACCTATCATATCCACTCTTCTCCATCCCATTCTTCTTTTATGAAACAAATCAGTCACCCCAACCCTCACCCCTAACCCCTTCGTTCTCTCCCCACCCCTACTCCTACCCCCTTCAATTTTTTTCTTTCATTTTTTAGGTTCTAATAATATTAAGATCATTATTTTGTTAGTTGTTTTCCAAGAGGAGCTGTGGATAATGTGAAGGCGATGGTGAGTATTGAAAATTTTAAAACTCTATTGATAAGTTTGAAAAAGCTTGAAAAATAACAAACGAGTCTTGTAAATTTGTAAGATTAATTAAAAATTGTGATTTGAATTCATTGGGATTGTGTTGGTGAACTTAGTTGAATTTACAAGTTAAATGGGGAAGAATTTTATCTATTTAGTATGAATTTGGTGCTCAATTTGAGACCAAATATGAAGAAGACGACTATTTAATTTTTTTTAGACAATTTGATTTATTTGATTTTTTATTTTTTACACTTAATTTCGTACTTCATTAAAAAATGGCGTGAAATTCCACGTACAATCAAGTCAATTATATGCGCACTGACTGAATGAGAAAATGACTTAAAATATTGTGTTCTGATGGATTTAAGAGTTTAGTTGACAAAGTAATGAGTAAGAGAGTTCCTCTAACAAATGTAGTCAGGTAAATGAGTCTCCTAGGTCATTCCACCAATATAAAACGAAGGAAAATGAAGTTTAAACAAACTTCATTTCTTTCCTTAGTGAATAAAAAGAGAAAAATTTGTGTCCTTATATAGAAGCATATCTTTTAGCTCATAAAGTAGTGAGAGAGAATCCTCTCATGCTGTTGTCGTTGCTCGACTTCGAATTTGAATTCATCAAATAGTTTAATAGATAAAAAAAAATTCGACAAAATTTATTTACCATTTTTGTTATTTTTTTTTTACAATTTTTATATTATTTCGTGCGTAATTTAAATTAATTGCACATGAAATTCTCAATGATCTTTTGTGTCTGTCTGAGTGGATAATATTTTTTTTAAAGGTATCGTCCTAAACATTTGACGGTAAATTCCGAGGTTTCGTCTGAGTTTTATGTACCAAATATATTTGAAAAATTCTCCCCTCTTCATTGCATTTTGCATTGTTTTCTAAATGAAAAATGTAAGTATATAGTGTGTTTGCTTTACTCTTGAATTCACTGAAATTCTACAAAATAAAATATGTGCTTTTACATAATAGCTCACCTTTATATGAAAATTAATCCGTAAACCTTGGGTAGTAGTGAGAGGATTAAAATTCTAAAGGATACACAAACAGATTTGTCAGCTCGAAAATATATTTTCTACTTCATTTGTTTTCCGCTTTACTGTTTCTTATACAAAAAGGTAAGTTTAAGAAATATAACATTTTTTATTTTTTCTGTATTTTGTCTTGGGTAGAGATGAAAATTTTCAGATTTTTTACTTCGTTATTATACTCAGTTTGAGATATAAAAAACTTCACTAAATATGTCTTATTGTTTATATTCGGGTTGAAGATATAAAACTTCATTGCATATATCTATTTATTTTTTTGGTTTAAAGATATAAAAGTTTCATCGATTTATTAATTTTGTTTGTGCATTTTTTGTTCAGAAATGGGAGAACCAACTATGACTATTATTGGTTTTGTTGCAATGGTTCTTGGCTCGTCAAGCCAAGCAACGTCTGCACCGACACAAAAATCTATTTTTTTAGTATAAACTTCAAGTGCTGACAACAAAAGATGTTCTTCTCTCTGACCATCCTTAATCTGCAATAATTTATTTATAAGGATGTCCTAATTTTGTTAGAGGAAAATACAGACAATGAGCGTTTTGTGGCGAAAAGGCTTGAAAATAATCTATTTTTTTTGTATAGTAATTACCTTTTGAATGATTTGAAAGATGGTCTATAACATCTTTAGTGTTTATAAAACTTTGAAAGAGTAATAGAGAGTCTTGAAAAGGAATTCAAAATTGAAGATGCTAAATTAAAGAAGTTTGTGGCTACAAAATTTTGGAGTTCTAAATAATTGACGGTATAACTGTCATGTATCAAGTCTAAGAATTAAAAATTATCATTCATGATCTTCGTGCCAGAGCTATGATCCAAATCTATATTTTAATTAACAATGTTGATTATGATACTACTACTAATTTTATTAGTATTAAAAGATGGTCATTAATGAAGCATTTCGAGTAATAATATTTATTGAAAATTTATCTCATTTATGAAGGGATTTAAAATATCAATTGAAACATTAGCGCACGATATCTATATTAGGATTGAAGAGAATAACAAGTCTTCTAAGAGGAAGGCTACTAGAAAATTAGTAATTATAATAGTGAAATTGTTGAAATTACTTCAACAAATTCAAAGAAAAGAAGCAAGCCTTCTAGATCAAAAAAAATTTCAAGTAAAAAGAAATTCAAGAAAAAATTGTTATATGTCACGCCTCAAATTCAAGGGGCGCAACTGACACCTAATGTCAAAACTTAGGCCTGAGCCAATCGTGCTGAACCATTTGCTAATAGTGCATAATAGCCATACATAGTTAAGAAAACAAATGAGTGTATCTCGGCTTAAAAATAATCCCTTGGCTGGCAAGACCCCTATCAACATCTATATGAAGGAAGCAACTACAACCAATAGTTCATATAAAGAATTAGCCTGTTAGCAAATAAGTCTTGTTTGGACCGTCGAGGCCATCATAATATCTAGAAAAATGTAAATTCCATATGGACCATCAAATCCGCCATGATCTCTATACAAAAGCTAAGAAATGCTATATATCAGGGAAATATACCAAATAACCATCAAACTTCAACCAACCAACAAACAAGGCTAACATGGCCAATAACGTGGCTATACAACCTAACAAACTAGACTGTAAGCCTCTAAGAGTAGTAAAACTTGGCCAGGACAGGGCCCTAACCTACCCAAAACTATTTACAACAAAAAACAACAAACCTCCAAACTCTGGCAGCTCCAGAAGAAAGGGGCTTACCAACCTGAGAGAAGTCAACTATGCTACTGAAGAGGTCTTGTCATGACCCAAAGTACACCCTAGGCGTAACATGGCATATAGGACCCCGAGAGGTCCCACACAAGCCACTTAGCATACATCATACAAGATAATAAAAAAAATTGATAAAATATAGCGGAAGTCTAATATAGTCTCAAAGCCATCTAGTACATCAAGTTTGATTGGGACGTAACCCATACATCACATACAATACTGAAAAGTAAAGACAATAGGCAATTAAGGGCGCAGTCCTCGAAACATGAGGACTCACCAATCTTTAATCTACTAAAGTGATCCCTCACCACGGAGATGCGAAAGGGGAACGTCGAATCCTACATTAGTGAAACAATGTAGGCAAGAATATGCATTAATACATGAAATTTACCAAGTATAATAGAAATGCATAAAAGATATAAAATCATGCTACAAGGACCTTTACGTGACATGCAATGACCAAGCTTAATCATGAGATAAAAAGGGTTAGAAAACATAAATCATAAAACATGGTAAATGCAAGCTAACATCTTTAAAACACATGTGAGATACTTCTAGAAGTAATCTGAGTTTATTATTGTGGAAGATTTACCTTTAACCGACATAGAGACCATGTGAGCTATAACATGGAATCCGGTATCTACCACATACCGAAAAGAGGTGTTCTTAGTTGCCAAGTTAAGAATCATGAACTTCTAGCTTACGTGGATCCACTAGCTAATGTCTATCTAGACAAACCTATCGTGGAACATAGTTTATGGGACATGGAATCACCACTTGTCCACTCGGTGCTAAGCATAAATCCACATAATAGTCATTAGTCTTAACTTATCTTAACATTCATGAGACATAGGTATTCGACACTTGTCTTATTATTGGAGGACATGGGTAATCGCCGCTTGCCTCATTATCCATGAAAGGGAATATCAAGTAGCCAATCTAAGCCAAGTTTCATTGGAATAGGTTATAAATCTTTATTCATATTAGGGGAGAAAATCTTTCAACCTTATGAATTCTTTATGTGAGAAATCCTTTCACAACAACAACATTGATGCTTCACTCTCAAAGAAAATCATAAATCATTTTTATCAATTTCATAAAGAACATGCATATCTTCATAAACTCTTTTTTCATGATTCAAAAGCTTTATCATATGATCAATTCTTAGAAAATATGGATTTCACATGGGTTCATGGGAGTTCAATTTGGAAACATGCAATTAATTCAATTCATGCATAAAAAAGACATAAAACAATCAATTAGATCATAATTGAAAAGAACCCATGAGATTGAGTAAAAACCCTAAGTTCCATTGGAGATTTTACCTTACAAAATTGGAGAATTTAGGAATCATATGGAGGAAAGGACTCCATAGGTGAATTGTATCATACCTTGATGCCAAGAGCTTACAATCAATGGTGAATTTGGAGACTTGACCTTGAAACCCTAGCCTTCTTCTTCAAGCTTTTAGAGAGAGAAATATTTGGGGAAGAACTTTGATCAACTTTGAGAATTAAGAAGAATGAGTTCAATTGGGGAAATTTGGGGGTAAAAACATTTATCTAGGGTCTATAATAGAAGGTAAACCGACATAGTATAAAATTAGAATAATTAGGAAAAAACCCAAAATTCCCTTTAAAAATAATTGTCGACCCTCACCAACGACCTGACCTACGGTCCGTAGGTCACACCACGAACCGTCCTGGTCGACCGTTGGTGGGTTCAGAGACCACCATATTTGGACCCCCAACGAACGGACCCTATGTACGGTTCGTGGGTCCACTTACAGACCGTACACCACAACCATGGGTACCTACTTTTTGATCATAAATTTTCTCTATGTCTGGGACTCACCTACGAGACCTACCTCTGGCTCGTGCATTGGATAACAGACCGTCCTGGTGAACCATATAAAGTACTAGAACTTTGAAATTTTTAGGAAGTTTGGGCTTGCCACCCACGACCCTACCTAGGGACCGTGTACCAGTACACGAACCGTTGGTGGCTCCGTTGGTACTGGCACCAGTTCCAGGAAAAGTTGCAATTTTCTCATGTTTTCAAATATGAGGTGTTACATTATCTCCCCTTTGGGAACATTCGTCCTCAAATGAGATTCAAGACATCATAAGGAGGGTAGGAACTTAACCTTACATCCCATCATGAATGCAATCACATAAATGCACATATCCGAGGAGGAAACATCAACTCCAAGCTACAATATGTTCAAAACATCATTTCATGAGGTCTATATGCAACTCATACTCAAATGCACATAAACATGAAGAAATCAATCAAGTTAACTTGTTTTCTCAAAATTTTAGCTTTTCCTAAACATGCATAAATGAGAAAATCATGGGAATATCTATGACACATGACACCAAAAGAGTAAACCATGAAGAACTGAATACTTCAAGCTAGAGTAGGGACGAAAGGAAGGAGATGAGGATATCAGGACATTATATGGGCCTCGGCCTCCCAAGTAGCACCCTAAACCGTAACACCCCGGAAACTTGTAGGCATAACTAGAGCTTATCGTAAGTGTTAGAGTCGTAAAATTTGCTTCTCGTACTTAGAATGAAGGGTTTAGGGGTTAAAAGTCAAGGTACAACCCCCCTAAGGACAACCCAAGGGTCTTGAGGAGGACCCTAAGGACTGCCCAAAAAGCTGTAAAAAAATAGCCCTCCCACGAAGGGCATACAAGGACAGAGGATGGACCCACGCCTCGTGGAAAGGGGTCGTGGGTTAAGGCCCCTGCTTCCCCTTGTTGTTGATCCCTGGTCCACCATCCACGAAGGACCAGTATGGTCTGTGGACCCACCCACGGTCCGTGGGTATGGTCTCGACAGTTTAAGTTGTTAAGTCGGCTTAAGGGAGAGGTATTTAGGTAATTTCCTTTTCAGTTAGTATTATGTGAAGTCATTTTTTATTGTTTTAATAGACCTATATAAACCTTTTTAAGTCATTAACTAACCCATTCACCTCATAAATCCCAAAACCCAAAATCATAACCAACTTTCCCCCAAATAATTCTCTCTCTAGAATTCCAAGGAAGAAGAAAGAGAAGATGAAGGCTAGGGTTGACGAATCAAGATTTTCTCCTCAAATTTGTGGTACATCTTCATAAAGGTATGGTAGCTCTTCATTTATGGGTAGCCTTCACCCATAGAGCCCCTTCAAAATCCCCAATTTCAAAGTTAGAAAACCCAAAAGTTAGAGTTTGACTTCAATCTCATGGATTCCTTTAAAATTCATTTTAAAAGGTTGAATTATGTTTGTTTATGGATTAATTGATGGTTTTACATGATTTTAAGTGAATTCCTCAAGAATCCATGAATTACCCTATTTTCTCAAATTGGATCTTAAAGTTTGGGTATTGATTGATGTTAGTAGAATGTTATAGAATTATGAATGTAATGAATTGATTACTTGAATTATGTTATTATCCATATCTAATTTAGTAATTCTAGATGTATTGATGAATCATGATCTATGGTCCTTGAAGGGCAATTTATGAGAATTATGCATGACTAGGAGATTTATATATATGCTTTATGGACACTTTGAGATTAAAGTGATTATGACTATAATGTAATTGTGGTGTTGTTGAAAGGCTATTCTCAATTATACACTTGTAAAACAATATGAAATATTGTGAAAGGCTCTTCTCACCTAAATGAATCGGTAGGCCAATGGAATCCTTTTCATGTGTAATTAAAGAGCTATCTTGATTGATATACCTTGAATCGGTAGGCCAATGGCATCCCTTTCATGAGTGACTAATGAAGTATTCTAAGGCTTGTCTTGAATCGGTAGGCCAATGGCATCCCTTTCATGAGGAGTCAATGATCTATTCTAATAATGTACCTTAAATAGGTAGGCCAATGACATCCCTTTCATGTAATGATGTACTTTGAATCGGTAGGCTAAGGGCACCCTTTCATGTGTAATGATGTTAATAGAGAATTAACTACTTCGTGGGAATTTAATGCTTAGCACCGAGAGGATATTGTGAGGTGGAAGCTCTCCCTATGTATGGCCGGGCTTCTAGTAGCAACCTCCTTATCCCATAACTATGTGCCCACATAAGTCTTTAGCTAGTGGATCCACCTAAGCTAACAAACTCTAGTTCTACCTTAGGCAAGTCAGACACCTCTTTTCAGTGTGGGGGCATGACACCAGATTCCATCTAAAGCTCACATGGTCTATGTAGGCTAAGGCTTATTCCTTCCATGACAAGAACATGAACTATGAACAAGAACATGAGTTATGTACTATGGTTCCTTAAGAGGTTCTACTTAGTGTGAGTGGGGGTATGACACTTCATTTATGCATTGCACAAGTAGGCTTTGAGAGTGGTCATGGTGTATTTCTCTTATGCTATGATGATTTATGAATTAATGCATGCTTTATATGGATTGTTGCTATGAGTGGCTTTCCTTGACATGAGTTATTGATTATGAATGTTTCCTTGTCTATGAGTATGAACAAAGGATGAGATCTAAAGAATGGTAAGTATGATCATGGTGGCCTAAAAGTGGTACTTAGTGTAGATGGGATTATGGGATCTTTATCTATGCATTGCACAAGTATAACTTAGGGTTACTTATGAGATGGTTGTATTATGCTATGATGGTCCATTTGTTGAAAATGCTTATGACTTATGTTTTTATGCTAATGTGCATGATGGTTCTCAAACTTGTTAAAGTGCATGCTTTTCAACTAAAAATGTCCTTTTTTGCATGTTATCAAGGTTTTTATGCATGGCTATCATACTTCATGCATTTTTGTACTAACCCATATTTTCTACATTTTTTCTATAAGCGAAGGCTCCGGTTCTTAAGGTGATCTTCTATTGATTCAAGCTTGGATCGACTATTCTCCTAGCTTATGGTGAGTTCTCAAGAATCGAGGATGTATGAGTCATTTGTAGTTCCTTTCTAGTTATTTCATTTTTGAACTATGTTGTAAGGGTTGTGTCCCTACTTTGATCAAAGATTGTATTAGATGGCTATAATGAGACAAGTCTAGACTTCCACTTGCTTTTATAAAAGACTTCGATTGTATGGATAAAGTTTTTAAATTCTGCATCATTTCTTTTATATTATGTTATGATATGCTAAGGGGATTGTATGATACATTTCGGGGTTGAGTACGCCTTGTCACATCTAGGGGGTACCCCTGGGTCGTGACAAACTTGCTAATCAGAGCACAAGGTTTAGAATGATTTTAGGATAATGTCTCAAAAGCCACATCTAGTAGAGTCTTGTTCATAGTGTGAAGCGCGCCACATTTATGAATGAGAGACTATTAGATGTTTATGAAACTACACTTCTTTCATCATTCTCTAGTCGTTCCATAGAGTTTAACTCTATAAGGTCTTTCTCCTTATCCGATGGTGTTGGGGATATGACTACTCGAAGGGCTCATGCTACAAGGAGCAGGGAGAAGATGTTGGTTGTGAGGCCAATTATGGCTATGTGACTAGATAGGACTTGATATGTTGGTTATAAATGTTATCCTTAGGATGGATTGGTAGAATTCTTGTTATGCTCTGATGTGATTGTAGAACCCGTATAGTCAAATTGTTAGTCCCCGTATGAGTCTATCTGAGAGTGGAATGGGGAAGATCTATGTCCGAAGTTTTGATTAAGTGTTGTCTTAAAGTTGACTTAGAGGGTTGCAAGTACCACCTAGCTAAGGTGAGGGAGAAAAGTGAAAGTGTTGACCAACTTCAAAGAGGTAGTTATTTTGTTAGGATTGATCTTAAGCATGGTCATTATGAATAGGGTGTTGAGTAATGCCTAGATGTGTGAGCAAGTAGACTCCTCTAAAGAGGGGTAGTAGTATAGATAACCATGGTTTAGAGTAATCTTGTGTGATGGAGGTGAAAGTTTAGTAATAGGCAATGTATGGGTCCGACCTTAGTTGAATTGATATGAATGGTGCTTAGAAAATCCGTTTAGGCTTGCTCCCAAGGGGGAGATAATGTTCTTGGTTAGCAAGGTCGATGAGTGTTCCTAATGCTTAGGAATTGGGTTTACTTGAGTTTCTCACCTTAGAAAGATGGAATGAGTTGGGAAGTTTAGTCCCCGTTTTGTAGGCCCATATGAACTTTTGAGATGATAAGTTCCTCTTGACTTGTTTTTTATGCTTTGGAGTCATGTGTGCTTTAGAATTTCCATGATCTCCTTATGTTATGCATGTTTTTGAGAAGTTTATGATTTGCAAGAAAATGAGTTTTCATGATTTATGTGTTCCTCATGTTGTTGTGCATTTAGTATGAATTGCATATATGCTTCATGAGATGAGATAATGACCATGCCTTGATATGCTTTTGAGAGTAATTGCATAATTGTCTTCATGTTATTGTGTTAAGCATGCTTTTAGTTGGAGAAGGTAGTTCCTCCTATGAATGTTGAATTGATGAGTTTTCATGCATAATGGGTGGTTAGATGTAGTTCCTACTTCCTTGTGTTGCATGGATCATGTTGAGATGGAGTTGATGTGTTCTCCTTTGAGTTGTGCATTATTTATTGAATGTTGCATGCATGATGGGCTGCTAGTCTTGAGTCTTTAATTCCGTAAGGTGTCTGGATCGTCATTCGAGGACGAATGTTTCCAAGGGGGAGAAAATGTAACACCCCGGAAACTTGTAGGCATAACTAGAGCTTGTCGTAAGTGTTAGAGTCATAAAATTTGCTTCTCATACATAGAACGAAGGGTTTAGGGGTTAAACGTCAAGGTACGACCCCCCAAGGACCAACCAAGGGTCCTTAAGGAGGACCCTAAGGACTGCCAAAAAAGCTGTCAAAAAACAGCCCTCCCACGAAGGGCATCCACGGATAGTGGATGGACCCACACCCCGTGGGAAGGGGTTGTGGGTCAAGGCCCCTGCTTCCCCTGGTTTTTGAGACCCAGTCCACCACCCACGAAGGACCAGTATGGTCAGTGGACCCACCCACGGTCCGTGGGTGTGGTCTCGTGGGTGAGACAGTTTAAGTTAAGTTGGCTTAAGGGAGGGGTCTTTAGGTAATTTCCTTTTTAGTTAGAATGATGTGAAGTCATTTTGTATCATTTTAATAGACCTATATAAACCTTTTTAAGTCATTAACTAAACCATTCACCTCATAAATCCCAAAACACAATATCATAACCAACTTTCCCCCAAATATCTGTAGAATTCCAAGGAAGAAGAAGAAGATGATGAAGACCCCGACTACAAAACTGTCGAAGAATCAAGCTTTTATCCTCAAATTCATGGTAAATCTTCATCAAGGTATGGTAGCTCTTCATCTATGGGTAGCCATCACCCATAGATCCCCTTCAAAACCCCCAATTTCAAAGTTAGAAAACCCCAAAGTTAGGGTTTGACTTCAATCTCATGGATCCTTTCAAATTCATTTTAAAAGGTTGAATTATGTTTGTTAATGGATATAATGATGGTTTTACATGATTTTAAGTTGAATTCCTCAAGAATCCATGAATCACCCTATTTTCTCAAATTGAATCTTAAAGTGTGGGTATTGATTGATGTTAGTAGAATGTTATAGAATTATGAATGTAATGAATTGATTACTTGAGTTATGTTACTATCCATGTCTAATGTAGTTATTCTATGTGTTGATGAATCATGATCTATGGTCCTTGAAGGGCAATTTATGAGAATTATGCATGACCAGGAGATTTATATATATGCTTTATGGACACTTTGAGAGTAAAGTGATTATGACTATAATGTAATGATGGTGTTGTTGAAAGGCTATTCTCAATTATACACTTGTGAAACAATATGAAATATTGTGAAAGGCTCTTCTCACCTAAATGAATCGAAAGGCCAATGGCATCCCTTTCATGTGTAATTAAAGAGCTATCTTGATTGATATACCTTGAATCGGTAGGCTAATGGCATCCCTTTCATGAGTGACTAATGAAGTATTCTAAGGCTTGTCTTGAATCGGTAGGCCAATGGCATCCCTTTCATGAGGAGTCAATGAGCTATTCTAATAATGTACCTTACATCGGTATGCCAATGACATCCCTTTCATGTAATAATGTACTTTGAATCGGTAGGCTAAGGGAACCATTTCATGTGTAATGATGTTAATAGAGAATTAACTACTTCGTGGGAATTTAATACTTAGCACCGAGAGGATATTGTGAGGTGGAAGCTTTCCCTATGTATGGTCGGGTTTCTAGTAACAACCTCCTTATCCCATAACTATGTGCCCACATAGGTCTTTAGCTAGTGGATCCACCTAAGCTAACAAACTCTAGTTCTACCTTAGGCAAGTAGGACACCTCTTTTCGGTGTGGGGGCATGACACTGGATTCCATGGAAAACTCACATGGTCTATGTCGGTTAAGGCTTATTCCCTCCATGAGAAGAACATGAACTATGAACAAGAACATGAGTTATGTACTATGGTTCCTCAAGAGGTTCTACTTAGTGTGAGTGGGGGTATGGGACTTCATTCAAGCATTGCACATGTAGGCTTTGAGTGTGGTCATGGTGTATTTCTCTTATGCTATGATGATTTATGAATTAATGCATGCTTTATATGGATTGTTGCTATGAGTGGCTTTCCTTGACATGAGTTATTGATTAAGAATGTTTTTTTGTCTATGAGTATGAACAAAGGATGAGATCTAAAGAATTGTAAGTATGATCATGGTGGCCTAAAAGTGGTACTTAGTGTAGATGGGATTATGGGATCTTTATATGCATTGCACAAGTATAACTTAGGGTTACTTATGAGATGGTTGTATTATGCTATGATGGTCTATATATTGAAAATGCTTATGACTTATGTTTTTATGCTAATGTGCATGATGATTCTCAAACTTTTTAAAGTGCATGCTTTTCAACTAAAAATGTCCTTTTTAGCATGTTTTCAAGGTTTTTATGCATGACTATCATACTTCGTGCATTTTGTACTAACCCATATTTTTTACTTTTTTTTAAGTGTAGGCTCTGGTTCTTAAGGTGTTCTTCTATTGATTCAGGCTTGGATCGACTATTCTCCTAGCTTATTTTGAGTCCTCTAGATTCGAGGACGTATGAGTCATTTGTAGTTTCTTTCTACTTATTTCATTTTCGAACTATGTTGTAAGGGTTGTGTCCCTACTTTGATTCAAAGATTGTATTAGATTGCTATAATGAGACAATTCTAGACTTCCGCTTGCTTTTATAAAAGACTTCGATTGTATGGATAAAGTTTTTAAATTCCCCATCATTTCTTGTATCTTATGTTATGATATGCTAAGGGGCTTGTATGATACCTTTCGAGGTTGAGTACGCCTTGTCACATCTAGGGGGTACCCCTGGGTCGTGACATAAACTAATTGATTCCTCCATAGAACCTTCACGGAAGCAACTTTATTGTTTCTTAATCTTTTAACTTGTCGGTCAAAAATTTCAACCGGAACTTCCTCATAAGAAAGATTCTCCTTAACTCCCAAACCTTTTAAGGGAACTATGGATGTCGGATCTCCAACACATTTCTTCAAATAAAGATACATGGAAAACTAGATTCACTGATGCCAAATCATTAGGCAAATCAAGTTCATAAGCGACTTTACCAATTCGCCTCAAAATCTGGTATGGGCCCACATAGCGAGGACTAAACTTCCCCTTTTTTCCAAATCTCATCACACCCTTCATGTGTGAAATCGTCAAGTAGACCCAATAGTGTACATCAATCTCAAGATCTCTTCTTTTAACATCTGCATAGGACTTTTGTCGACTTTGAGCTATTTTTGACATTTCTCGAATAAACCAAACTTTCTCCATAGCCTCATCACCAACTCGGGACCTATCAAAACAACTTGACCCACTTCAAACCAACCTATAGGAGATCTACACCTCCTACCATATAGAGCCTCGAATGGAGCCATACAAATGCTTGAGGGATAAATATTGTTGTAGGCAAACTCAATCAAATGCAAGTGATCATCCCAATTACCCTTGAAGTCAATTACACAATCTCTTAACATATCTTCCAAAGTTTGGATTGTATACTCTGCTTGCCCATTAGCTTACGGATGAAAGGCCGTACTAAGCTTAACACGGGTTCCAAGACCCTTTTGGGAAGATTTCCAAAACTGAGAAGTGAATTGGGTACCACGATCGGAGATAATGGATAAGGGAACTCCATGCAACCGAACCATTTATCTCAAATACAACTTAGCATAGTCCTCCTACGAATATGAACCCTTGATGGGAATGAAATGAGCGGATTTCATCATTCGATCTATAATAACCCAAGTTGAGTCATGTTGCCGCCGGGTGCATGGTAAGCCAACAATATAGTCCATATTAATACCTTCCCACTTCCAAGCAGGAATGCTAATATCTTGAGATAAACCTCCCGACTTTTGATGCTAAATTTTCACTTGTTGACAATTAGGACACTTAGCCCAAAATTCTGCAATATCCTTCTTCATCCCTTCTACCAATAGACCCCTCGTAAGTCACAATACATCTTTGTGGCTCCAGGGTGAATGGAATATCGAGAACTATGGGCTTCTGATAAGATTTTCCCTCTCAAGTCATCAACATCAGGAACGAACAAAAGGCCTTGAAATCTAAGCACACCATCTCCCCCTTGGGAGAAAGCCTCTACGGAATTTTTAAGCACCACTTCCTTCAATTCAACCAAAGTGGGGTCAAGACCTTGATTCACTTTCACATCTTCCACAAAAGACAATTCTGAACCATTGTGAACCATAACACCACCTTTGGTAGAGTCAACCAATCGAACACCCAATCGGGTCAATATATGAATATATCGAAACAACTCCTTCTTATCATACTCAATATGAGCAACACTACCCATCGATGACCGACTAAGAGCATCCACCACAATATTTTCTCTATCGCGGTGATAGAGAACACTCATAACTTAATCCTTTAATAACTCAAGACACTTCCTTTGGCCAAGATTTAGATCTTTCTATTTAAACACATATTGCAAACTCTTGTGGTCAGTAAAAACATCAACATGAACACCGTACAGGTAATGCCTCCAAATATTTACAAACAAAACCACCGCTAGTTCAAGGTCATGGGTAGGATAATTCCTTTCATGAATCTTATGTTGTCTTGAGGCATATGCAATTACTTTCCCATTTTCCATAAGGACACATCCTAACCCAATCCTTGAAGCATCACAATATACAACTAATCCATCAGTTCCTTTCGGTAGAGTTAACACCGGAGTGGAAAAAAAGTCAATCTTTCAATTCTTGGAAACTCTTTTCACACATTTCAGACCATATGCACTTAACCTTTTTTGGGTGAATGCCGTCAATGGAGAGGCAATCGAAGAAAATCTTTCAACAAACCTTCTATAGTAACCAGCCAAACCCAAGAAACTTCTAATATCTGAAAGGGATAGAGGTCTAGGCCAACTCTTAACCGCATCCGTCTTCTTAGGATCTACCTCAATACCCTTACCAGAAATAATATGACCAAGAAAAGCTACAGACATTAACCAAAACTCGCATTTGCTAAATTTGCAAAGAGTTGTTGGTCCTTGAGGACTTGCAACACAATCCTCAAATGATCGGTATGCTTATCTTCACTCCTCGAATAGATCAATTATCATCAATGAACACAATCACAAGCACATCGATGTATTGTCTAAACACCCTATCCATCAAATCCATAAATGCGGCCGGAGCATTAGTCAAACCAAATGACATTACCAAAAATTCATAATGACCATACCGAGTTCGAAAAGCTATCTTCGGAATGTCATCTTCTTTCACTCTCAATTGGTGATAATCCGACCGGAGTTCAATTTTAGAGAAGTAACTTGCTCCTTGAAGTTTATCAAATAAATCATCATTCCTTGGAAGGGGATATATGTTCTTAATGGTAACCTTGTTCAATTGCGACCAATACACATACGAAGTGAACCATCTTTATTCCTATCAAACAAAACTGGAGCATCCCATAGAGAGACACTTGGTCGGATGAAACCCTTATCCAACAAATCTTTCAATTTCTCCTTTAACTCCTTAAGTTCTTTCGGATCCATACGATAAGGAGGAATAGAGATGGGCTGCGTATCTGAGAGAAGGTCAATACTGAAATTTATTTTCCTTTCGGGAGGAACACCGGGTAAATCATCAGTAAATATATTTGGAAACTCATTAACAATGGGGACCGACTCCAATATAGGGGTTTCAAAATTCATATCCGTAACCCGAACAAGATGGCATATGCAACCCTTTGAGATCATCTTTCTACCTTTTAGACAAGAGACAAACTGACTCTTAGGCATAGAATTTACCCATTTCCAGTCTAGGATAGGTTCATTTGGAAATTAAAATTTGACTACTCGGGTTCCACAATCAATAGAAGCATAACATGAATACAACCAATCCATTCTAAGAATAACATCTAAATCTAACATATCAAGCTCAACAAGATCAACATGACTTTATGAGATAAGGAGACATGATACTTTTTAGACCCTCTTAGCCATAATAGAATCACCAATATGAGTAGAGAAAGAAAAAGGATCAAACAACACATCATGAAGAATATCAAACCTCATAGCCACATATGGCGTCTCAAAAGACAAGGTTAGCACTGGGTCCAAGTTAAGCATAAACATCAAGTTGGAAGACTTTCTACATACCGGTAACCACATTGGGAGAACCCTCTTGCTCATGCTGAGTCTGAAGTGCATAGAATTGGTTTTGCTTCTAACTCCCACTAGAACCTGATGAAGGGTAAGGTGGAGCCCGTCGACAATTATCTCCTTCCTTCTTAGCAACTGAGGGACAATTCCCTATCCTATGATCCGTCTTGCCACATCCAAAACATGCATTAGAACCGGCTAAACATTTACCCTCATGCTTCCTTCAACATTTAGCACATGTAGATGATGAGTCAGGAATTTTGACTCATTAAGGGCTATTTATTTAATGAATTAGTAAACTCAATGCCTATTTTCTGTTCATAACTGATGTTAAATTGTTTATGTTCATCCATGAATTCTTAGGAACAAGGCAAGGACATTACATTGTGAAAAGAAGCGGAAAAAGTTGGAAAAGATGAAGAAAAGTAAGGATTTGTCACGACCCAGAGGTACCCCCTAGATATAACATGGCGTATAGAACTCCGAAGAACTCCATACAAGCCACTTAGCTCTCATAACATAAGAAAAATAATAATAAGAGTAAAACAATAGTCCAAGTCCAAAATATTTTTTAAAGAAAGAGAAAGTCTAATACACTTGTCTCATCATAGCCATCTAATAAAATAGAATGAAATTGGGCCTAGACAATACATCATGTCCAAAAGAGAAATACATGAAAGAAAGTGAAACAATAAACTCCGTCCACGAAGCATGAGGATCACCAAAGCTCGGAAATCTCAAACTCAACCACTAGCCACCAAACTGATGACCCTGACTGTCGAACCCTACATTTGGAGAAATATAGGAAAGAGTATGCGTTAGTACAAACAATGTACCAAGTATGATAGCCATGCATAAAACATTTAAATCATGCTAAAAAGGGACATTTTCATAAGTATGCAATGATCAAGCTAAAACATGTATTTTGAGAGTTAGAAACCATAAGTCATAAAACCATGATCAATGCAAGTGAACATAATCTTTGAAACCTTTGAACTCATATATGATACTTCTTGAAGTAACCTTAGTTCAATATTAATGTGGGAATGAGCCTTAACCGACATAAAGACCATGTGAGCTATAACATGATCCCCTGGTGTCTCCCACACTGAAAAGGGATGTCCTACTTGCCAAGGTAGAACCATGAACTTCTAGCTTAAGTGGATCCACTAGCTAATGTATCTTGAGACAATAATCCTATGGGGGCACATAGGTAAGGGATAAGGATATTGCTTCTAGAAACCTGGGCTCTACTGACGTGAGGGATTTCATCTCAATATCTTCTCGGTGCTAAGCATAAATTCCCACGGAGTAGTTATTAAGTCTTGACTTATCTTATCTTTAAAAGACACGGGTAGTCGCCTCTTGTCTTATCATACGATATCTTCTTAGACAATGCGTGAGAAAACCTTTCACCGTTCATGATCTTTTCATAATAGCATTTAACTTTTGATTCAATTAGGTGAGAAAACCTTTCAACCTAAGAATCCTTATTATGTGAGAAAACCTTTCACATCATGCTAGTATATATTTATGAGAATATCATTTCAACAACATGACAACAACAACATCATTGGTACTTTACTTTCAAAGCATCCTTTAAACATTTGCTTAGATTTCATAAGAAAATGCATAAGTCTACAAATTACCTTTCAAGGTCAAAACCCACTTTCAATCATCAATGCTTAGAAAACATGGGTTAGATATGGATTCCATCATAAATTCATGTAAAGCTTTCAATACATGCTTAATTTAATAAAACTATTGCTTTATACTCAAAATCCTACATCATATGATTCATAACTTGAAAACATGGTGATTACATGGGTTTATGGGGAAATTATCATAAATCATCATGTTTCATCAATTCATGCATAAGGGATCATAATTCAATCATTTAAATTAATAATAAAGAGAACCCATGATAATATAAGAAAACCCTAACTCAATTGGGGAATTCTACCTTTAGAAATAGAGGAATTTGGAAACTCCATGGATGGAAGAAATCCATGGATGAAAACTATAATATCTTGAATCCAAATGCTAGCCTTCAATAGAGGAATTGAGAGTTGACTTGAAACCCTAGGTTGAATTCTTCTTCTTCTTCAAGTTTCTAGAGAGAGAAATATTTAGGAGAGGAGAATTGATCTTCTTTTGTGAATTTGGAAGAATGAAGTGAATGGTCTAATTTGGGGGTTGAAAATACTTATATAGGGGTCTTAGGGAAGGGTAAAACGACGTAGTATAAGAACTAATTAATTAGGAAAAGACCCAACTACCCCTGAAATAACTGTCAGCTACCCACCGACCTTCCACCTACGGACCCAGTCGACGGACCGTGGTCTGACCCACGGATCGTCCTGGTGGACCGTCGATTATCATCAGAAACTTGGGATTTGGCCCATTAAACCGCGGGCCCTAAACACGGGCCCTATCCATGGACCGTGGCATGACCCACGATCCGTTGGTCAGGCCGTGGTACTGGCCTTTCTGGTCTTCCAAGAGGAGCCCATCCATGGACCACACCTACGGTCCGTGGTCCTTTCCACGGGCCGTGGGTGGCCGGCGTGGGTTGCACCTGCAACTTCTGGAAATTTGTTTCATTATCCTTTATCGGATACGGGGTGTTACAATATCTCCCCCTTGAGATCATTCGTCCTCAAATGAGATTCAAGTTGGTTTTAAAAGATTAGGAGAGGAGCTAACGACCTAAATTAAAAATGCAACTTCATCTAAATGCATATAACCAAGGAGGAACTATCGACTCCAAGCTAGGATGTTGTCAAAACATCATAAGGGGGTGAAACTAGGTTTAACATCCCATCATGCATGCCATGCACAAATCAAAGAGGAAACATCAACTCCAAGATAAACATACTAATTGCATCACAAGGAAGTAGGAACTACATCTAGCAATCCAATATGCATGAAATTTCAAAATTACTAATGTTCAAGGAGGAATTACCTTCTCCAAGCTAAAAGCATACTCAACAGAATCTTATGGAGCTCATATGTAATTTTTTCTCAAAAAGCATAGCTAAAGCATGTTCATCAATTCATCTCATGAAGTCTATAGGCAAGTCATACTGAATGCACAACAACACGAGGAAAATGAATCATGTAAACTCATTTTCTTTCAAAACACAAGTTTTCATGAACATACATAACATAAGGAAATCGTGGAAACACATAAAACACATGACTCCAAAACAAAAGACAAACCAAGAGGAACTCATTACCTCAAGCTAGAATCGAAGATAAAGGAAAGAGGTAGGTATACTAAGAAGTCACATCGTCTCCAACTTCCACCCACCAAACCATAACAAGGAACTCTTTCAAAAACAACATAGTTCTACTCACGTGCCAATCATGAGGCACACTACCTCCCCCTTGGGAGCAAACACAACTAATGTTTTCGAATCCATCTCCCTCAATCTAACCATAACACCAACGTCTTAACAACCACTAAACCATTGCTACAGTAAACATTTAAGTAGTTTCCACAAGGATTTTCAAGGACTACTCCAAAAACAATCTCCATACATGGAGTCTTACAATATGCAACGAAACACTCAACATCAAGCAATACATAACCACAAACTAAAAGACCTTAACTTACCATTTACCGCATCCGGGGAACCCTCATGATCTTCTTGAATTTTATCTTGCCTACCATCCCTTCCCTTAGAATTAAGGATTGGGAAATCTCTTTTCTTGTGCCCACTCTTTCCACAACCAAAACAAGCATTAGAATCGGCTAGACATTTACCCTCATGTCTTCTCCCACACTCCCTACACTCGGGCCAAATTCTCTCACTACCACCCTTACCTTGAGAATGATTTCCTCCATCGGACCTTGAATGTGAAGACTCACTATCATCCCTTCTTGCCCTTTGAATCCCTAGTTTTCTCCTTAATCTTTTCTTATTCTATTTGTTGTGCATGTATCATCAACCGAGAAACATCCATCTCCTTAACAAGCATGTCAGTTAGGCATTCTTTGACCACTAGGTCGGAAGCACCCGACACAAACTTACTCATCCTTGCTTTTGGATCGGAAACCATAAATGGAGCATATTTAGACAATTGCATGAATTTCAAAGCATACTCCTTCACACTCATATCTCCTTGGCGAAGGTTAATGAACTCAAGTACTTTTGCCTCTCTCATCTCAATGGGAAAGAACCTATCAAGAAAAGCAACCTTAAATTTCTCCCAATCAAGAGGACCCTCATTTACCACCCTCTCTTCTTTCCATTGAGTAAACAAAACTTGAGCAATATCCTTAAGTTGATAAGCGGCCAGTTTCGCCTTTTCCACCGGCGTCACTCCCATGATCATCAAAACCTTATACACCTCATCAATGAACTCTTGAGTTCTTCCTCAACTTTGGACCCATAAATTTTTGGAGGATTCATTCTAATAAAGTCCCTCACTCTAGTTGCCGCCATACCTACCCTTGGGTTCACGGGAGCCATAACCTCTCTAATTTCTTGAGCCATCATAGCTTGGGCCAATGCATGAAATGTGGCTTGAAACGTATCAATAGTCAGTTGCTTGGCCCAAGGGTTGACCGGCACTTGGGGAACCTCTTGTCTCACATTCTCACGAATATTCCTATTTCATCTCACGGGATTCCTTCGTGGAGGCATATTCTGAAAAGCATAAATAGGGGTTAGGTGAGAAAGACACCTAGAGTTACACTCTATCGCATGACTTTAGAGTAATGAAAGAAGTGAAGTTTCCTAATCATCTTGTAGCCTCTCATTCATAAATGTGGCGTGCTTCACACTCATGAACAAGACTCTACTAGACGTGGCTTATGAGACATCCTAGGACCATTCTAAACCTTGTGTTCTGATTACCAAGTTTGTTCCGACCCAGGGGTACCCCCTAGATATAACATGGCGTATAGAATCCCGAAGGACTACATACAAGCATCTTAGCTCTCATAACATAAGAAATAGAACAATAAGAGTAAAACAATAGTTCAAGTACAAAATATTTCTTAAAGAAAGTGGAAGTCTAATACACTTCTCTCATGAAAGCCATTTAATACAATAGAATGAAATTAGGCCCAGCCCATACATCATGTAGAAAAGAGAAATACATGAAATAAACTGAAACAATAAACTCCGTCCTCAAAGCATGAGGACTCACCAAAGCTCGGAAATCCCAAACTCAACCACTAGCCACCAAATTGATGACCCTGACTGTCGGACCCTACATTTGGGGAAATGTAGGCAAGAGTATGCATTAGTACAAACAATGTACCAATTATGATAGTCGTGCATAAAAAAATTAAACCATGCTAATAAAGGACATTTTCATAAGTATGCAATGACCAAGCTAAAATATGTATTTTGAGAGTTAGAAACCATAAGTCATAAAACCATGATCAATGCAAGTGAACATCATCTTTGAAACCTTTGAACTCATTTACGATACTTCTTGAAGTAACCTTAGTTCATTATTAATGTGGGAATGAGCCTTAACCAACATAAAGACCATGTGAGCTATAACATGATCCCCCGGTGTCTCCCACACCGAAAAAGGTTGTCCTACTTGCCAAGGTAGAACCATGAACTTCTAGCTTAAGTAGATCCACTAGATAATGTCGCTTGAAACAGTCATCCTATGAGGGCACATAGGTAAGGAATAAGGAGATTGCTTCTAGAAACCCAGGCTCTACAGATGTAAGGGCTTCCATCTCAATATCCTCTTGGTGCTATGCATAAATTCTCACAGAGTAGTTATTAAGTCTTGACTTATTTATCTTTAAAAGACATGAATAGTCGCCTCTTGTCTTATCCTAGGATAGCTCCTTAGACCATGCGTGAGAAAACCTTTCACCATTCATATTCTTTTCATAATAGCTTTTAATCTTTGATTCAATTAGGTGAGAAATCCTTTCAACCTAATAATCCTTATTATGTGAGAAAACCTTTCACATCATGCTAGAATGTGTTTATGAGAATGTACTTTCAACAACATAACAACAACAACATCATTGGCACTTTACTCTCCAAGTATTTGTTAGGCTGGTTTATAAAAAGGAGAGAACGATAAATTTTGGTGTACATAATTGTTACTTGATTATATATGGATAAGAGGAGACTTACTTGTCATTTGATTATTACACATACTACATCTTCTGCAATGCCCTATGGCCATACGTGTTTTTGGTCAGCTGATATGTTTTGGGTAGTTTGATTTACAAAGGGAATTCTGGCAAAAGTTTTGAAAAATACACACAGATTACCTTGTTTTGAGTAACACCTCTCATTCGAGGACGAATGATCAAAAGGGGGGGGGGGGATGATGTAATACCTCATACCTTCCAACACTTATAAAACTAAGTGAACGTGAAAAAATATTTGAACTCGAGATAGTAAAAGGTGATATTTGATATTAAAGTCATAAGTGGTCAAATGTGTATTGGTGTTAAGATCTTGTAAAGAAACTAAGATATGGAAAATGGTGTAAAATAAGTGAGGTGCTTGCTTGAATAAATTAAGCTACTAGGTGACAAGTAGGTGCATCACCTACTTAAGGTATATGGACCAAGTTAAAAGGATCAAGTAGGTGCATCACCTGCTTTGACTTATGGGCCATATGGAGGCCTACATTAAGTGATCAATTTGAGGCCCAATCTGTCCAAGAAAAGGGAAAGAATGAAAAAGAAAGACAGTCCAAGGCCCAATATTTACAAGCCCACGAAAAATAAATTGAATGGAAGAGTAGGTGCATCACCTACTTAAATGTGTGGCGTACATTAAAGACACATGTTGGATGCAAATGAAGTACAAGAAAGGTGGCAAAAGATAACCTATTAAGGCCAAAAATCTGATACAAATATCTCATTTTCCTCTTATCCAAATTTTAAGCTCTCAAGTTCATATATTTCTCACTCTCAAGATGAAACAACCACACAATATTCCCACTAGGGTTCTAAGTATTTTTCATCTTGTTTCTTCCAAAGCAGCCACAAGATCACCTTCTCTCCTCTATTGCTTCAAGTATATTGGACAGTTCTTCAAGGGGAGTGAAATATAGATAACTATATGTGTTGGCAGCCAAGGTTCTGCCACTCTCTTCCAAAGATTAAGAGAAGGTTACAAAAACAGTAATTGAAGGAGAATAATAGATTTAGATAGCCAAGGTAATGCGCTGCCACAACCTCTTATTATTAGTTTATTTGAGAATTCTAGACTTACTTGTTTATTGCAACTCTTGGGATGGTGATTGAAAACCATAAATTCAAGTCTTTTGATTATTATGGAGTTTTGAGGACTACTCTTGTATTGATTTGTTTATGGGAGGTCATGGATGTACTTAGAGAATGATTGCGGAAAGCTGTTAAGGAGCAGATTTATAAGCTATGGTGATGTACCATTAAATTAAAGTTTTTGTAAGCTCACTTCCCGTCATATGGGAAGGTTGTTTCGTGTAAATAACTATAACAGACATAATTTGTGAAAGAAAACAATCAATTAGAAGGATTATGGGCTGGCTGCCTGGCTACTGTTTTGATGAGTTGAAATATCCCAAGTTGGTAGGTAAGCTGCTAATATTAGCCTTAATGATTGTTTGTTGTAGATGAAGACTATAACGTTAAAGGACAGGTTGACACTTCGTAAACTATATGAATTGGGAATTGAGGTATGTAAGGCTATTTGATCCCATATCTTTTGGCATGAAGTCCTATATTCTGTGTACCAACAAACTAAGATCTCTAAGTGATCCTCATGGTAAAAGATACAATGTGAGGGTGTACAATCTCCAATGTAGCTAATGGTCTTCCTTATACAGTCCAAGTTTTCAAAATATGTCAAACTACTTCTATACGTGTTCATTATCCAATATTGGTGTGTTTATTCTTCCAAGTACTAGTTGACAGAGGTACTTTAAACAGTAAGTTTCATTGAGTCAATGAGATCCTACATTATACATGTTACATGTATTTATATGTCAGATACATATTATGTCAATTGTTCATTTTATGTCCCCTTACGTGGAATGTGCAACCCTTATTTGGGTTATGTCATGTGCTTTATTAGTTTGGATGTTTATGCACTCTTTAATTTGATATCGTATACTAAGTGTTTAGCTATCGTATCGTCTTATATAGTCCTTGCCTCTACATTTGAGAAGTTACAGTCTCTACTAAGTTTTTAGCTATCGTATCATCTTATATAGTCCTTGCCTCTAAATTTGAGAAGTTACCGTCTCTACTAAGTGTTTAGCTATCGTATACCCCATGTGAAATGTCCAACGTGTTTTAAATGAGGCATCTTCTAAGCAGAATTAGTTGCTTACTTGCTATACATCTTAAGGAATCATTTGCTACATGTAAGGTAGTTGCCACACACCTTCGTGGATCACCTGTATATGTTCTTTGTGCCCAAATGAAGTTCATGAGTCATATAAGTTCCTAAATAGCGCAACAAAGTTACATTTGCTTCCTATATCATTTTTTTGAACCTTATATAATTTATCCACATGTCCACATCACTGGTATATAGTCCTAAATCTCAAAAAAGTTATGAGTATCAAAAGAACAATCTCAAAGATTAAGGAGACAAGGTAAAGTGAATCTATATAATTATGGGTGGCAGCTCAGGGGTTAAAATACCTAGCATGGGCCGATCCTAATTCTTGTGCTTAAGGGTGGCAGCTCAAGGGTTGTAATACCTAGAATGGGCCGATCCCAATCTATATTATTATGGGTGGCAGCCAAGGGGCTAAAAGCCTAGCATGGGTCGATCCCGATTTGTGTATTTATGAGGACCGCATCCCAGGGATTAAAATACCAAGCATGAGTCATCCTCTCCTACCACTGATCAGCTGGTCATTGTGTCACATGATACAAAGTCTATAAAGAAAATATGTGTAAGCTAAATCCAAGAATGTAACATGATTCCCCAAGTATAACCAAAGAATCTAATGTACATGATTCCTCAAGCATAACCAAAGAATGTAATGTACAGGATTCCTCAAGTATAAGCAAAGGTGAATGTAAGGTATGTGATTCCACAAGTATAATCAAAGGTGGTCTCTTATCCTTATCTATACAAAATATTTGTGCATTTGTACTTGATTTCACTTGAGCTCTTATTTTTCATATGGTTACTTTATGCCTTACATATTCAGTACATTCTTTTGTACTGGCGTTCCTCCTGGGGGATGTTGTGTTCCATGCCACATGTATATATACTCAAGCTAATAGAATCCCTCAATATAAGCATAGGATACTCAACGACCTTTGGTGAGCTCCAGGTTGCTTCAGGGCGTTGCTGAGTCTCTAACATATATTTGAAATTATTTATTAGTTAAGGGGAATGATGGGGTCATGTCCCGTTATAAGCTAAGTGTTCATCTTATAGAGGCTTTGTAGACTAAATGTCAAAGTAAAGCGTGGTTATGTCTTGTTTCTAGAAATTAAGATTTCAACAGCCTAGCATGAAGATTTATTTTGGGCCTATCTATGTTGGTCTTTTATCTACGTACTTGACCTATACTCATCAAAGATTTATAGTTATCATAGTTGCATGTACGATAAGCACAAGTCATATGTTGGTTCTCTCGATTCTTTAGGGCATCGGGTGCTTGTCCGTCTCAATGGGACTTGGGGGGTGACAATAAATCATTTAAATCATGCTAAAACGGATATTTTCATAAGTATGCAATGATCAAGCTAAAACATGTATTTTTAGAGTTAGAAACCATATGTCATAAAACCATGATCAATGCAAGTGAGCATCATCTTTGAAACCTTTGAACTCATATACGATACTTCTTGAAGTAACCTTAGTTCATTATTAATGTGGGAATGAGCCTTAACCGACATAAAGACCATGTGAGCTATAACATGATCCCCCGGTGTCTCCCACACCAAAAAGGGTTGTCCTACTTGCCAAGGTAGAACCATGAACTTCTAGCTTAAGTGGATCCACTAGCTAATGTCTCTTGAGACAATCATCCTATGGGGGCACATAGGTAAGGGATAAGGAGATTGCTTCTAGAAACCCGGGCTTTACTGACGTGAGGGCTTCCATCTCAATATCCTCTCGGTGCTAAGCATAAATTCCCACGGAGTAGTTATTAAGTCTTGACTTATCTTATATTTAAAAGACATGGGTACTCGCCTCTTGTCTTATCATAGGATAGCTCCTTAGAACAAGTGTCAGAAAACTTTTCACCATTCATGATCTTTTCATAATAGCTTTTAATCTTTGATTCAATTAGGTGAGAAAGCATTTCAACCTAAGAATCCTTATTGTGTGAGAAAACCTTTCACATCATGCTAGTTTGTGTTTATGAGAATATCCTTTCAACAACACAACAACAAAGAAATCATTGGTACTTTACTCTCAAAGCATCCTTAAAACATTTCCATAGATTTCATAAGAAAATGCATAAGTCTACAATTTACCTTTCAAGGTCAAAATCCACTTTCAATCATCAATGCTTAGAAAACATGGGTTAGATTTGGATTCCATCATAAATTTATGTAAAGCTTGCAATACATGGTTAATTTCATAAAACCCTTTCTTTATACTCAAAATCCCACATCATATGATTTATAACTTGAAAACATGGAGATTACATGGGTTCATGGGGAAATCATTATAAAATCATCATGTTTCATCAATTCATGCATAAGGGATCACAATTCAATCATTTAAATCAATAATAAAGAGAACCCATGATAATTGAAGAAAACTCTAACTCAATTGGAGAATTCTACCTTTAGAAATAGAGGAATTTGGGAACTCCAAGGATGGAAGGAATCCATGGATGGAAACTATCATACCTTGAATCCAAATACTAGCCTTCAATGGAGAAATTGAGAGTTGACTTTAAAACCTAGGTTTAATTCTTCTTCAAGTTTTTAGAGAGAGAAATATTTTGGAGAGGAGAATTGATCTTCTTTTGTGATTTTGGAAGAATGAAGTGAATGGGCTAATTTGGGGGTTGAAAATACTTATATTGGGTTTTTAGGGAAGGGTAAAATGACTTAGTATTGGGACTATTTATTTAGGAAAAGACCCAACTACCCCTGAAATAACTGTCAGCTGCCCAACGTCCTTCCACCTACGGACCCACTCGACGGACCGTGGTCTGACTCACGGCCTGTCCTGGTGGACCGTCGATGGTCATCAAAAACTTGGGATTTTACCCATAGAACCACGGGCCCTAACCACGGACCGTGGTCTTACCAACGGTCCATTGGTCAAGTCCGTGGTTCTGGCCTTTCTGGTCTGCCAAGAGGAGCCCATCCATAGACCACACTTACGGTCTGTGGTCCCTTCCACGGGCCGTGGGTGGCCGGCGTGGGTTGCACCTGCAACTTCTGGACATTTGTTTCATTACCTATTTTGGATACGGGTGTTACAATATCTCCCCCTTGGGATCATTTGTCCTCGAATGAGATTCAAGATGGTTCTAAATTATTAGCAGAGGAGCTAACAACCTAATTTAAAAATGCAACTTCATCTAGTTGCATATAACCAAGGAGAACTATCGAATCCAATCTAGGACGTTGTCAAAACATCATAAGAGGGGTGAAACTCCCATCATTCATGCCATGCACAAATCAAGGAGGTAACATCAACTCCAAGCTAAACATACTCATTGCATAACAAGGAAGTAGGAACTACATCTAGCAACCCAATATGTATGAAATTTCAAAATTACTCATGTTCAAGGAGGAACTACCTTCTCCAAGCTAAAAGCATGCTCAACACAATCTCATGGAGCTTATATGTAATTTTTTCTAAAAAAACATAGCTAAAGCATGTTTATCAATTCATCTCATGAAGTCTATAGGCAACTCATACTCAATGCACAACAACATGAGGAAAATCAATCATGTAAATTCATTTTCTTTCAAAACACAAGTTTTCATGAACATACATAACATAAGGAAATCATGGAAACACATAAAACACATGACTCCAAAACAAAAGACAAATCAAGCGGAACTCATTACCTCAATCTAGAATCAAAGATAAAGGAAAGCGGTAGGGATACTAAGAAGTCACATCGTCTCCAACTTCCACCCACCAAACTATAACAAGGAACTCTTTCAAAACCAACATAGTTCTACTCACATGCCAATCATGAGGCACACTATCTCGCCCTTGGGAGAAAACCCAACTAATATTTTCAAATCCATCTCCCTCAATCTAACAATAACACCAACGTCTTAACAACCACTAAACCATTGATACAGTAAACACTTAAGAAGTTTCCACAAGGATTTTCAAGGACTACTCCAAACACAATCTCCATACATGGAGTCTTACCATATGCAATGAAACACTAAACATCAAGCAATACATAACCACAAGCTAAAAGACATTGACTTACCATTTACCGCATCCGGGGAACCCTCATGATCTTCTTGAATTTTATCTTGCCTACCATCCCTTACCTTAGAAGTAAGGATTGGGCAATCTCTTTTCTTGTGACTACTCTTTCCACAGCCAAAACAAGCATTAGAACCGGCTAGACATTTACCCTCAAGTCTTCTTCCACACTCCCTACACTCGGGCCACATTTGCTCACTACAACCCTTACCTTAAGAACAATTTCCTCCATCGGACCTTGAATGTGAAGACTCACCATCATCCCTTCTTTCCCTCTTTGAATCCCTAGTTTTCTCCTTAAGATTTTCTTCTTCTATTTGTTGTGCATGTATCATCAACCGGGAAACATCCATCTCCTTAACAAGTATGGCGGTTAGGCATTCTTTGACAACTAAGTCAGAAGCACCCGCCACAAACTTACTCATCCTTGCTTTTGGATTGACAACCATAGTTCGAGCATATTTAGACAATTGCGTGAATTTCAAAGCATACTCCTTCACACTCATATCTCCTTGGCGAAGGTTAATGAGCTCAAGTACTTTTTCCTCACTCATCTCAATGGAAAAGAATCTATCAAGAAAAGCAATCTTAATTTTCTCCCAATCAAGAGGACCCTCAGCTACCGCCCTCTCTTCTTTCCATTGATTAAACCAAACTTGAGCAACACCCTTAAGTTGATAAGCGGCCAATTCTGCCTTTTCCACCAGTGTCACTCCCATGATCATCAACACCTTATACACCTCATCAATGGACTCTTGAGGATATTTCTCAACTTTGGACCCATAAAATTCTGGAGGATTCATTCTAATAAAGGCCCTCACTCTAGTTTCCACCGTACCCACCCTTGGGTTCATGAGAGCCACAACCTCTCTATTTGCTTGAGCCATCATAGCTTGGGCCAATGCATGAAATGTGGCTTAAAACTCATCATTAGCCACTTGCTCGGCCAAATGGGTTGACCGGCACTTGGGGAACCATTTGTCTCACATTCTCATGAACAGTCCTATTCAATCTCACGGGATTCCTTCATGGAGGCATATTCTGAAAAGCATAAATAGGGGTTAGGAGAGAAATACACCTAGCATTACACTCTATCTTACGAATTTAGAGTAATGAAAGAAGTGAAGTTTCCTAATCATCTTGTAGCCTCTCATTCATAAATGTGGTGTGCTTCACACTCATGAACAAGACTCTTCTAGACGTGGCTTATGAGACATCCTAGGACCATTCTAAACCTTGTTCTCTGATTACCAAGTTTATTACGACCCATGGGTACCCCTAGATGTAACATGGCGTATAGAACCCCGAAGGACTCCATACAAGTCACTTAGCTCTCAAAACATAACAAATAGAACAATAAGACTAAAACAATAGTCCAAGTCCAAAACAATTTTTAAAGAAAGCGGAAATCTAATACACTTGTCTCATCATAGCCATCTAATACAATTGAATGAAATTGGGCCTAGCCCATACATCATGTCCAAAAGATAAATACATGAAAGAAAGTAAAATAATAAACTCCTTCCTCGAAGCATGAGGACTCACAAAAGCTCGAAAATCTCGAACTCAACCACTAGACACCAAACTGATGACCGTGACTGTCAGACCCTACATTTGGAGAAATGTAGGAAAGAGTATGCATTAGTACAAATAATGTACCAAGTATGATAGCCATGCATAAAACACTTAAATCATTCTAAAAAGGGACATTTTCCAAAGTATGCAATGATCAAGCTAAAACATGTATTTTGAGAGTTAGAAACCATAAGTCATAAAACCATGATCAATGCAAGTGAACATCATCTTTGAAACCTTTGAACTCATATACGATACTTCTTGAAGTAACCTTAGTTCATTATTAATGTGGGAATGAGCCTTAACCGACATAAAGACCATGTGAGCTATAATATGATCCCCCGGTGTCTCCCACACCGAAAAGGATTGTCCTACTTGCCAAGGTAGAACCATGAACTTCTAGCTTAAGTGGATCAACTAGCTAATGTCTCTTGAGACAATCATCCTATGAGGGCACATAGGTAAGGGATAAGGAGATTTCTTCTAGAAACCTGGGATCTACTGACGTGAGGGATTCCATCTCTATATCCTCTCGGTGCTAAGCATAAATTCCCACGGAGTAGCTAATAAGTCTTGACTTATCTTATCTTTAAAAAATATGGGTAGTCTCCTCTTGTATTATCATAGGATAGCTCCTTAGACCATGCGTGAGAAAACCTTTCACCGTTCATGATCTTTTCATAATAGATTTGAATCTTTGATTCAATTAGGTGAGAAAGCCTTTCAACCTAAGAATCCTTATTATGTGAGAAAACCTTTCACATCATGCCAGTATGTGTTTATGAGAATATCCTTCTAACAACACACAACAACAACATCATTGGTATTTTACTCTCAAAGCATCCTTAAAACTGTAACATTCCAGAAATAACTAGTAGACCAAGCTAAAGCCTAACGTAAAATTAGTAGACTAAACTAGAGCCTAACGTAAGGGTTAGAGTCGTAAATAACTCCCGGTACTCAATATATGTGTTTTTGGGTTTAAACGTCAAGGTACGACTCCCCAAGGACCAACCAAGGGTCCTTGAGGAGGACCTTAAAACTAGGCCCCAAAACAGTCCACCCACGTGGGGGGACCTACGACCAGTAGGTGGACCCACGCCCCATGGGTGGGGGTCGTGGGTCAAGACCCCATGAAGTGAGTTCCAGTAACTCACTCACGGTTCACCAGCATGCCACGTGGGTCCATCCACAGATCGTGGGTGGGTGGCCGTGGGTGATCCCTAAAACTGCCATTTGGCAGTTAGCTTTAGGGGTCTTTTGGGGTTTTCCTTTTTAATTAATTATTAGGTGATGTCATTTTAGGATATTTTTAAACAACTATATAAGTATTTTAGACATCTAAACTAACTCATCTAAATCATAATTCCTAAATCTCCAAATCAAAACCAAAACCCTCTCCAAAATCTTCTCTCTAGAACTCCAAGGAAGAAGAAGAAGAAGAAAGGTGAAGCTAGGGTTGAAGGATCCATATTTTCTGCTCAAATTCGTGGTAAATCATCACCAAGGTATGGTAGTCCTTCATCCATGGATAGTTTTCATCCATGGAGTCCCTCCTAACTTAATTTCAAAACTTGTAATTTCCCCAAGAACTAGGGTTTTACTCCAAGTCATGGATTCACTTCAAAAATGATTCTAATGATTTAATTGCTTTATATTATGATCAAATTAATGATTATTTACTATTTTTAGGATGAATTCCCCAAGAATCCATGAATTCCCCTAGTTTCCCAATTTGGATCTTAAAGTGTGGGTATTGATTGATGCAAGTAGAATATGATTGAACTATGCATGTGGTACTTGAACTACTTGAATTATGTTATCATCCATGTCTAATATAGTAATTCTAGATGTGTTGGTGAATTATGATCTATGGTCCTTGAAGGGCAATGTATGAGAATTATGCATGATTATGAGGGTTTGTATATGATGTGAGAACACTTTGAGAGTAAAGTGAAGATGCTTATGATCTAGTTGTTGTGTTGTTGGAGGTTATCCTCATGTACACACTTATGTATGAATATGATATGATGTGAAAGGTTTGTCACATATAGTGATTCTAAGGTTGGAAGACTAGTCTCACCTATTGAATCTATGAGCTATGGTATGATTTATGTTGGATTAAGTGCCAAGACATTCTTCCAAGAATATGAACTTAAGTCAAGACTTAATATGAAATCTATGGGAATTAATGCTTAGGACCGAGTGGATATGAATATGAGATGAAAGCTTTTACCTTAGTGAGTCCGGCTTTCCAAATGATTTCCTTTTACCTTAGTTAAGTCCGGGTTCCCAAAGTATGCATCTCATGAGATGGAAATCTTGTACCTTAGTTGAGTCCAGGTTTCTAGGAGCAATCTCCCTATCCCATAACTATGTGCCCTCATTGGTCTTTAGATAGTGGATCCACCTAAGCTAAGAGTATGGTCCTACCTTAGGTAAGTAGGACAACCCCTTTTCGGTGTAGGGTAGACACCGGACTCAATGATAATCTCACATGGTCTATGTCGGTTAAGGTTATTCCCTATTATGCTACTATGAACAAGAAGTTGAATTGTGAACTATAGTTACTCAAGAAGTATTATTTAGTATGGGTGGGGTTATGGGATCTTATCCATGCATTGCACAAGTAAGCTTTAAGGGTATTTATGATATGTTCCTCTTATGACATGATCATTTATGAATTGCTTATGCTTATGACTTACGCTTCTTCATTATTTTCCAAATGATGCTTCTACTTAGCAAATTGCATACATTCAACTAAATGTCTCATTTAGCATGATTTCGAGGTTTTTATGGATGACTATCATACTTAGTGCATTTTTCTACTAAATCATATTTTCTATAATTTTACATAAGTGTAGGGTCCGGTTCTTGAGGTGATCTCCTTCGTGGTCAAAGATTGGATCGACTATTCTCCTTGCTTTTGGTGAGTCCTCATGGTTCGAGGACGGATGATGATTTTCTAGTTTCTTTTCTTGTATTTCCATTTTGAGAACTATGTTGTAAGGGCTGTGACCCTATTTGATACTTTGATTGTAATAGATGGCTAATTGAGACAAGTATAGACTTCTGCTATGCTTCTATGAAAACTCTCAAAAAATGTGTTTTACTCTCTATTGTTCTTTACTTATGTTATCATATGCTAAGTGGCTTACCTGGTTCCTTTCGGGGTTCTATGTGCCATGTTACATCTAGGGGGGGAACCCTTGGGCCGTGACAAACTTGGTAATCAGAGCAAAAGGTTTAGAATGATTCTAGGATGATGTCTCATAAGCCATGTTTAGTAGAGTCTTGTTCATGAGTGTGACGCGCGCTACATTTATGAATGAGAGGCTATAAGATGTTTAGGAAATTTCACTTCTTTCATTACTCTTAAGTCGTGCGATGGAGTTTAACTCTATAAAATCTTCCTTCTAATGCTTCTCTTGTGTCTTCAGGAAATAAATACACGAAGAGCTAATGCTAGAAGGGTGGAAGAGGAGAATGTGAAGGAAGGAGTTCCTCCTCAAGCTAATCAAGCTAATTAAGCTCTGGTTTATCCAGTGGTTGAGAATGTGACCCATGCAGAGTTTTGGTCTACTATCCAATTATTGGCTCAGATTGTTACAACTCAAGCCAATAGAGAGGTGATTGCTCCTATGAACACTAATGTGAATTCCATGTCTTATAGATTGAGGGATTTTGCTCGAATGAACCATCCCGAGTTCCATGGTTCCAAAGTGGGAGAGGATCCTCAAGAATTTATAGAAGAGGTCTACAAGATAATGGATGCTATGGGGGTGACTTCTGTAGAGAAAGCGGAGTTGGCCGCTTACCAATTGAAGAATGTTGCTGAAATATGGTATACTCAATGGAAGAACAATAGGCCGGTAGTAGCGGGTCCCTTAGAGTGGGAAGTGTTCAAATCGGTGTTCCTTGATAGGTTCTTTCCCCGAGAGTTGAGGGAAGCTAAGGTGGAAGAGTTCATCAACCTTCATCAAGGAGGTATGATTTTTTAAGAATATTCTCTAAAGTTTACTCAATTGTCCAAGTATACCTCGACTTTGGTGGTGGATTTAAGACATATGATGAGTATGATGCGTCTTCTCATGGCCGACCGCTCTATCAAGAGCCCTGTTGGAATCCTTTATGACATTTTGGTGAAGGTAGAAAAATTTATATTTCCGGCTGATTTTGTGATCCTTGATTGCGAGATTGATGCCGAGGTCCTCATTATTCTTGGTAGGACGTTCTTCGCTACCGGCAAAGCTCTTGTTGATGTGGAAAGTGGTGAACTAAAGTTCCAGGTGAATGGTGAGGAAGTTACGTTAAATATTTGTAAATCGATGAAGCAACCAAGTGACCTCCATGTGATATTGGTCATTAACTGTCACGACCCAAGGGTACACCCTAGACGTAACATGGCATACAAGACCTCGAGAGGCCTCAATCTCAAAGCAATCTAATCATGATTCATCATATAAAATTCAATTCTGATGTGTCTCATCAATCCTAGATTCAATACCTCTAAAACCCACAATTTATCCCTTCATGGGATAAACCCCATTTACATCAATTTCATCCTTCTAGACATGGGTTAGGCATGGGCACATGCAATTTCATCCTGAAAATATGTATTTCTATCAATTCAATCATAAACAATAATAATCCACTCAATTGGATCAACATTCATCAATACCCACAATATTGGAAGAAACCCTAACTTAAATTGGGGATTTCATTTTCTCAATTGGGGAAAACCTAGGGAATCCATGGAAGGAAGGATTCCATGGATGAAGAAATCATACGTTGTTTACAAAGCCCACAAATGCTTGAGGATTGGAGACTTGACCTTGACCCTAGCTTCAACTTTTCATTCTTCTTCAACTTTCTAGAGAGAGAATTATTTTGGAGAGGAAACCCAATTCTTTTGGTGAGTTTGAGAGAATGATCTTAATGAGTGAATTTAGGGGTTAAAATGACTTATATAGGGGTCCTAGACTTAGGCAAAACGACTTCACTTTGATTTAATTAAAATTGGAAAAGACCCAACTTCCCCTTAAATTAGTTGACAGCCGCCCACCGACGGACCCCAGTCGACGGGCCATGGTCTGACCCACGGTCCGTCCTGGTAGACCATGGATAGACTTTTAGGGCTTTATTTTTGGGCCTCAAACCACGGACCCTGACCATGGATCGTGGTCTGACCTACGATCCGTAGGTCGAGCCGTGGTTGTCGACCTCAAATCACCTTTGTAGGGTGACCAATCCACGGACCCACCTACAGTCCGTGGTTCAACTCCTCGAATGAGATTCAAACTGGTTCTAAAAGATTTATCAGCCCATTATGCATGCAATGCACATAATAAGGAGGAAACATCAACTCCAAACTCAACATACTCAAATTCCTCATAAGGAAGTAGGAACTACATCTAGCAACCCAATATGCATGAATTTTCAGCATTACTCATTTATAAGGAGGAACTACCTTCTCCAAGCTAAAAACATGCTCAACACAATATCATGGAGCTCATATGCAATTCAATCTCAAAAAGCATATCTAAGGCATGTTCATCAATTCATCTCATGAAGTCTATAGGAAACTCATACTCAATTCACTACAACATGAGGAAAAAATCAATCATATAAACTCATTTTCTTTCAAAACACAAGTTTTCATGAACATGGATAATCACATACTCTTGCCTACATTTTTCCCAAATGTAGGGTCCGACAGTCAGGTTTTTGATTTTCGTGGCTTGAGGTTGACTTGAGATATTCCCGAGCTTTGGTGAGTCCTCATGGTTTGAGGACAAAGTTATTGTTTTAGTTTCTTTCTTGTATTTCACTTTTGAACATGATATATGGGCTAGGCCCAATTTCATTCTATTGTATTAGATGGCTATGATGAGAAATGAGTTTAGACATCTACTTTACTTTTATAAAATGATTTAGACTTGGACTATTGTTTTACTCTTATTGTTCTATTTCTTATGTTATGAGAGCTAAGTGGATTGTATGGAGTTCTTTGGGGCTCTATACGCCATGTTACATATAGGGGTACCCCTGGGTCGTGACAAGAAGTTGCTTGGGTTTGGCTGGTTATTACAGAATATTTGTTGAGCGATTTTCTTCGATTGCCTTTCCATTGAAAACTTTGACTCAAAATAAGGCTAAGTTCATATGGTCCGAAACATGTGAGAAGAGATTTCAAGAATTAAAAGATAGACTTACTTCCGCTCCGGTGTTGACTTTACCGGAAAGGACAAATGGTTTTGTTGTTTATTGTGATGCCTCAAGAATTGGGTTAGGATGTGTGCTTATGCAAAATGGGAAGGTTATTGCCTATGCTTCAAGGCAACTTAAGGTTCATGAGAAGATTTACCCTACCCATGATCTTGAACTAGCGGCGGTTGGTTTTGCCTTAAGATTTGGAGGCACTATTTGTATGGTGTTCAAGTAGATGTTTTCACCGACCACAAGAGTTTGCAATATGTGTTTAATCAGAAAGATCTTAATCTTTTCCAAAGAAGGTGGCTTGAGTTACTTAAGGATTATGATACAAGTGTTCTCTATCAACCCAGAAAGGCAAATGTGGTGGCAGATTCTCTTAGCCGATTATCAATGGGTAGTGTGGACCATATAGAAGAAGGTAAAAGAGAATTGGTACGAGATGTACATGGATTGTCCCGATCGGATGCCGATTGATGGACTCCACCAAAGGTGGTGTTTTGGTTCAAAATAGTTCAGAATCGTCTTTTGTGACAGATGTGAAAGCCAAGCAATGTCTTGATCTGAACTTAGTAGAATTGAAGGAAACGGTACTTAGAAAGTCCGTTGAGGCTTTCTCCCAAAGGGGAAATGGTGTACTAAGATATCAAGGTCGTTTGTGTGTCCCCAATGTAGATGACTTGAGGGAACATATTTTAACAGAAGCCCACCAATCTCGGTATTCCATTCACCCGGGAGCTACCAAGATGTACCGTGATTTCTGGTAGGTCTGTTGGTGGAATGGGATGAAGAAGGATATTGTGGAATTTGTGGCTAAGTGTCATAATTGCCAACAAGTGAAAGTTGAGCATCAGAAGCCGGGAGGTTTATCCCAAGACATTAGTATTCCTACTTGGAAGTGGGAAGATTTGAATATGGACTTCATAGTTGGGTTGCCTCATACTCGGTGACAATATGATTCGATTTGGGTTATAGTAGACCGAATGACGAAATTGGCACATTTCATTCCCATCAAAGTTTCTTATTCGGTGGAAGACTATGCTAAGTTGTATTTGAGGGAAATAGTAAGGTTTCATGGAATACCCTTGTCTATTATCTCCGATCGAGGTACTTAGCTTAATTCTCAATTTTGGAAGTCCTTCCAAAAGGGTCTTGGCACTAAAGTTAAGCTTAGCACGACTTTTCATCCACAAACTGATGGGAAATCAGAGCGTACTATCCAAACTTTGGAAGATATGTTGAGAGCGTGCGCATCAATTTCAAGGAAAATTGGGATGATCACTTGCCTTTGATTGAGTTTGCTTATAATAATAGTTTCCATTCGAGTATTGGTATGGCTCCATTTGAGGCTTTCTATGGTAGGAGGTGTATATCTCCTATAGGTTGGTTTGAGGTGGGTGAAGTTGCCTTGATAGGATCAGAATTATTTCATGAGGCTATGAAAAAAGTCTGACTTATTAGAGAGAGGTTGAGAACATCCCAAAGTTGACAAAAGTCCTATGCCGATGTTAGAAGAAGAGGTCTTGAGTTTGATGTTCATGATTGGGTTTACTTGAATATCTCACCTATGAAGGGTGTAATGATGTTTGGTAAGAAAAGGAAGCTTAGTCCTCATTATGTAGGCCCATATTAGATTTTAAGGCTTGTTGGTAAGGTTGCTTATGAGCTTGAATTGCCTAATGATTTGGCATCGGTGCATTCGGTTTTCCATGTCTCTATGTTGAAAAAGTGTGTTGGAGATCCGACATCTATAGTTCACTTAGAAGGTTTGGTAGTTGATGAGAATCTTTCTTATGAGGAAGTTCCGGTAGAGATTTTAGACCGGCAAGTCAAGAAGTTGAGAAATAAGGAAGTTGCTTCCGTGAAAGTATTGTGGAGGAATCAATTAGTGGAGGGTGCTACTTGGGAGGCCGAGGCCGATATGATATCCCGATATCCTCATCTTTTTCCTTCTACTCCTACTCTAGCTTGAGGTAAGGAGTTCCTCATGATTTACTCTTTGTTTTGGTGTCATGTGTTTTAGATATTCCCATGATTTCCTTATTTTATGCATGTTCATGAAAAACTTGAATTTTGAAACAAAATAAGTTTATATGATTGATTTTCCTCATGTTGTTGTGCATTGAGTATGAGTTGCCTATAAACTTCATGAGATGAATTGTTGAACATGCTTTAGCTTGGAGTTATATTTCCTCCTTGGATATATGCTTTTGAGTAGGAATTGCATATAGGCTCCATGAGATGATGTTGAGCATGCTTTTAGCTTAGAGATAGTAGTTCCTCCTTGAATATGAGTAATATTGAAATTTCATGCATGTTGAGTTGCTAGGTCTAGTTCCTATCTTTCTTATGATGCATTGAGTATGTCTAGCTTGGAGTTAATTTTTCCTCCTCGATATGTGTATTTATTTGATTGCATGCATGATGGGCTGCTAGTTTTGAGTCTTTTTTTATGGGGTGTCTAGAATTCCATTCGAGGACGAATGTTCCCAAGGGAGAGATAATGTAACACCTCGGAATCTAGTAATCTAAGCAAGGGGCTAGGTGACAAGTCATATGCCAAGATTTAGATCGTGAGCAACTTCACAAGGTCCCAGACGGGTCATGAAGGGCACCACGAGTCGTGGTGTAGGTCGTGGTTGCTCACAAGAACCCAGCCAAGGGAGCGTCACCTCCCACAAGCATCATGATGCCCCGTGAAGGGCACCACGGGCCGTGGTGGTTCCCGTGAAGGGCTAGGCAGTAAGCTCTCCAAGATAGCCTCCTCCCACCAGCCACTTGACAGCCCGTGAAGGTCTAGACGGCTCGTGGAGGTAGGTGTGTGGGAAGTCGAGTTTAAGGGTGGCAATGCCAAGATACTGGTCAAGGACTACGGCCACCACAACGGGTCGTGTGGTCCTTGACAGCTCGTGAAGAGCCACATGAAGGGGGTTCGACAGTTTTTAATTAAGGGGTAAATGGGTCTTTTTCAGATTTCTTTAAAACAAAGCTATGTCGTTATACACAAGCCTAGGACCCCTATATAAGTGATTTTAACCCCAAAACTCACCCATTCAAGTCATTTTTCTAAAAACCCAAAAGAAAAACCAAAGTTCTTCCTCTCTAAATATTTCTCTCTCTAGAAGTTGAAGAAGAAGATTGAAGCTAGAGTTCAAGGTCAAGTCTCCATTATTCAAGTGCTTTTAGGCTTTGATATTAAGATATGATATCTTTACTCATCCATGGAATCCTGGCATCCATGGAGCCCCTATGTTCCCGAATTTAAAAGTAGAAATTCCCCAATTTGAGTTAGGGTTTTCTTCTAAGTTGTGGGTCTTGATTGAATGTTGATCCAATTGAGTGGATTATGATTGTTTATGCATGAATTGAGTGGATTACATGTTTTTACGATGAATTTACATGTACCCATGCTTAACCCATGTTTCTAAGGTGAAACTGATGTAAATGAGTTTTAATCCATGAAAGGAGAATTTATGGGTTTAGATGTATTCTTATAGGATAAATAAGATACAATATGAATTGCTTTGAGATTGAAGCATATATGATGATTATGATACAGATTGCTTTGAGAGTGAAGCATATGTTACGAATTGTTGATTATTGATGTGATTGTTGTGGAAGGGATCTTGCCACATGATTTTCTTATGTATGAATGTGAAAAGTTTTCTCACATTGAATGATTCTAGGTTGAAATGATTGCACACCTAAAATGAATCTAAGCTTAGGAATTATGAATGAGATGAGGCTTGAGGCGATTACCCATGACCTCTAAATCAGAAGGATATGAGGCGATTACCTATATTCCTTAGAATAGAATAAGAGGCGATTACCCTTATTCCTTGAAGTTGAACAAGAGGTGACTACCCACGTTCCTATAATGTGAATTGGACAAGAAGCGATTACCCATGATCCCTTAGAGAAAGACAACAGGCAAATACCCATGTCACGTGATGTTGAACTAGAGGCGAGTACCCATGATCCTAAAGTATGTTGGACTAGAGGCAAGTACCCATGATCCTATAGTAAGAGGGACAAGAGGCGACTACCCATGATCCCAAAGTAAGAAGGGCTAGAGGCGACTACCTATGTTCCTTTATAGTAAGGCAAAGGGGTGATTCCCCATGTCTATAAAAGATAAGCTAGAATATGCTATGATAGGTGATGAGCTTGGATTGTTTCTTGAGTTTGCTTTCCATGATGAGTAAGTCTAGTTGAGGACTACCCATGTCATGGCTAAGTATGAATTGAGGTTACTTAAAGAAGTATACCTTATATGTTGATATGATCTCTTATATGCATTGATTATTCTTTATGACTTATGTTGTCTACCTCTTATGTTTATGTTATGTTTTTGGCAAGATATCATATTTAGTACATTCTTGTACTAATGCATACTCTTTCCTGCATTTCTTATCCAAATGTAGGGACCGGTGTTCCCAGCTTTCATCCTTGTGGCTAGGATCTATAGTAGAGGCAAGGTTGAAGATTTGTGAGTCCTCATAGTATTCGAGGATTTGACCACCATTTCTCTTATGTTCTTTAATTTTATGCTTTTAACATTGTTGTATGGGCTGTGTCCCAAGATTCTATTGTATTAGATGGTTTTTAAACAATTGTATGAGACTTCCGCTTCGTTTTATGAATCTTTGGTATTGTTGAAAATGTTTTAATTCTTACCGATTTTCTATTATCTTGACTATGAAAGCTAAGTGGGTTATATGAGGCCTCTCGGGGTCTTGTATGCCATGTTACATCTAGGGGGTACCCTTGGATCGTGACAGTAGATAGCAAGTGGGTTAGTCCCGTTCAATGCGTTCCAAAGAAAGGTGGTATGACCGCGGTCCCTAATGAAAAAGGGGATCTTGTGGCAATGCGACCGGTATTGCTTCTTAGATGGTTACTCCGGTTATAATCAAATCTCCATTGCACCGGAAGATCAAGAAAAAACAACCTTCACATGTCTCTATGGGACGTTTGCTTTCAAAAGAATGCCCTTTGGATTGTGTTATGCACCGATGACGTTTCAATGGTGTATGCTCTCTATTTTTGCTGATATGGTTGAGGATTCGATGAAAGTCTTCATGGATGACTTTTCAGTTGTGGGAGATATATTAGAAGTGTGCCTTGAGCACCTTGGTAGAGTCTTGCAAAGATGTGTCGAAAAAAACCTTATGCTCAATTCGGAGAAATGTCATTTCATGGTCAAGGAAGGTGTTGTGTTGGGGCCAAAAATCTCAGGAGATGACATACAAGTTGATCAAGCTAAAGTTGAAGTTATCGCCAAGTTGCCTCCTCCTATTTCGGTTAAAGGTGTTAGAAGCTTCTTTGGCCATGTGGGTTTCTATCGGAGGTTCACAAAAGATTTCTCTAAGGTGGCTCATCCTCTTTGCAAGCTACTTGAAAAGGAAAGTGTCTTCGAGTTTGATGAAGCTTGTGTCAAGGTGTTCTTGTGTTTAAAAGAGAAGCTTGTTTCGGCTCCTATCGTTGTTGCTCTGGATTGGAGCATTCCATTTGAGCTAATGTGTGATACACGCGGTGGGGGTCTGGGTGCTTTACTTGGCCAACTAAAGGGAAATTTGTCTCACCCGGTCTACTATGCAAGCAAGACCTTTAATGTAGCTCAAAAGAACTACACCGTCACTGAGCAAAAGTTGTTAGCCGTGGTGTATGCTTTTGAGAAGTTTAGAGCCTATCTTTTGGGGACTAAGGTAGTGGTACACACTGACCATGCTTCTATACATTAATTGATGGCTAAAAAGGATGCAAAGCAAAGGTTGATCCGATGGGTGATATTATTAAAAGAGTTTAAATTTTGAAGTCTGAGACCGAAAGGGGTGTGAGAACCAAGTGGCAGACCACTTGTTGAGTCTTGAAACGAATGTGGTTAATTCCGGTGAAAAATATATTGACGATGTCTTTCCCGATGAGTCGGTGATGGTTGTATCGAATTGTACCCCTACTTGGTATGCTGATTTTGCCAATTATGTGGTGTGTGGGATTCTTCCCGATGGGCTGAATTTTGACCAACACAAGAGGTTCCCTTTTTATGCAAAGAAGTACTTTTGGGATTAACCTTAACCTATTTCAGGAATGTGCTGATCACATGATTAGAAGATGCATTCCAAAAGTTGAAATAGGTGCTATTCTTGGCGCTTTCCATGCGTCACCGGTTGGTGGGCACCATAGTGGAGTGCGTATAGCTGCTAAGGTACTACAAAGTCGTTATGATTGGCCAACATTGTATTAGGATGCGTACTCTTTTCTTAAGAAGTGTGTGCAATGTCAAAATCAAGAAGGAATGTCGTGAAGGAATGAATTACCTCTCACTCCTATTTTAGAGGTTGAATTGTTTGATGTATGGGGAATTGATTTCATGGGGCCTTTTATGAGTTCTTATGGGAACAAATACATCTTGGTAGCCATTGATTATGTCTCTTACTGGGTACAGGTGGTGTCCTTACCCAATACTGAAGGGAGAAGTGTGGTTCAATTCCTCAAGTGGAACATTTTCACGAGATTTGGCACTCCACGTGCAATCATTAGTGATGGGGGCTCTCATTTCTGTAACTGAATGTTCGCCTCGTGGTTGAACAAGTATAGATTCAATCATAAGGTTGCTACCCCTTATCATCCTCTAACAAATGGACAAGTCGAGGTGTCCAATCGGGAAATCATAGGGATTTTGGCCAAAACCGTTAATGCAAATCAAACCAATTGGTCCCGGAAGTTAGATGACGCTCTTTGGGCGTATAGAACTGCATTCAAGACCCCAATTGATATGTCCCCGTATCAATTGGTGTTTTGTAAATCATGTCACCTACCTGTTGAACTTGATCATAAGGCTTTGTGGGATTTAAAGGTCATGAGCTTGAATTGGGAGGATGCGTCGAAGGATCGAGTTGACCAACTCCATGCTTTGGAAGAGTTTCGGCTTTGAGCTTATGAGTGCTCAGCCCTTTATAAGGAGAAAATGAATAAATTTCATGATGCAAAAATCCTTCACCGAGAGTTTAAAGTTGGTGATCTTGTCTTTCTCTACAACTCATGTCTGAGACTCTTTTCGGGAAAACTTAAGTCAAAATGGTTGGGTCCGTTCAAAGTAAATCATGTGTTTTCAAATGGGGCAATAGAAGTTTCAAGAAAGGATGGGTCGATATTCAAGGTTAATTGGCAAAGGTTGAAGCTTTACTTTGGAGAACGCCCCAATGTGACTAACATTGATGTGGTATATCTAGATGATGCTTGAATGCATGTCCACGTTGTGCCACGACATTAACTAAGGCGCTTCTTGGGAGGCAACCCAAGCTTTACTTTTTGTTCTTTGAATAAAGTTTGTTTGATGTGTAGGTTGGAGTTCATCTTTTGGGAGAAATGCAAATCGGCGAGTGGCTCGTTCACTCGGCGAGTCGTCGAATTACCCCCCTAATCGCCCAAATGCATCGCCCCATGAAGTTCAAAAATGGGGAAAGTTTTGGAAGTTTGAGCGAGCTCACAGCTCACTCGATGAATCACTGAGTCTGATCGGTGAGATAGACAGAGCTCGCCCATTGCACCTGTTGATGGCTGAAGACCCTAAACTTTCAGTGGGCTGATATCCATTAGCACGTCACAGGATTCATTCGGCGATGCTTATTGAGCTTGCCGAAATGCACTCACTGATGGCTGACAACTCTATCAAGTTCGGCGGGCTGTAGCCCATTCAGTGGATCACCGAGTCGTTCAGCAACGTTAGTTCTATTCACCGAATGACGCGCACACTGAAGAGTCTCTACCCTTTTAAATTCAAATTTTCTCTTTTTATTTGAAATTTTCGACTCCTCTACTCATTCCACCAAACATTAGGCTATAATTTCGTTTAAGTGTCGTGATTGTCCTCGTGAGTGATTTGCATCTGAAGTGTCGTCATTATTCCTCTACCCTTTCCTTTGCTATTTTTGTGTGTTGTCTCAAATTGAGGTTGGTTTCTCGAACTCTGCTTTATCTTTTGAAATACTGTGGCTCCTGATTGAATTTATTCCTGTTGATTCGTATAGTATTAATTTTAAATCGAGCATGTTAAATCAATCATTTGGGCCAATTTACTTAACTTTCTCGTGTTAGATAATGAAATTGAGGGTGTTTGTCATGACCCAGGGGTACCCCCTAGATGTAACAAGGCGTATAAGACCCCGAGAGGCCTCATACAAGACACTTAGCATATCATAACATAAAGTAATAGAAATGATACGGAAATTTAAAAATATTTTCAATAACATCAAAGTCTTTTATAAAACGAGCGGAAGTCTATTACAGTTTGTCTCAAACCATCTAAAATATGAATATCTTTGGGACGCAGCCCATACCATAGTTCTAAATATAAAATGAAAGACATAAGAACACAGTTGCTATCTCCTTGAATACTATGAGGACTCGCAAAAACTTCAATCCTTGCTTCTACTAAGATCCTAGCCACGGGGATGAAAGTCAATATCGCCGGACCCTACATTTGATAAGAATGTAGGCCAGCATATGCAATAGTACAAAAATGTACTAAGAATGATGGCTAGCATAAATCATCAACATGAACATAACATAAGCGTTAGTTAAAATATGACATAATCCATAAGCATAAGAGATAACAACATAAGTGATAATTATAGTCAATACACTTAAATCATCATAATGTAAGAGGAACACTTCATAAGTAACCTCAACTTATCCTTAGTTAGGACTTGGCTCATCCACCTCCAACCTTACTCATCAAAGTAGACCACCTTGGGCCATCCTTCATGTTCATCATTTTTTGTTCTCATCTTTAACTTATCTCTCATAGACAAGGGGAATCACCTCTAGTCATACATTTCATGGAAGGCCTTTCAAGCTACAATCCACACAATTAATTCTTCATAACATAATTCACATTATTCTTGCTATAGTCAAGGGTATTCACCTCTATGCCCATTATGAAGGCTAATGGGTATTCACCTCTTGTCTTATTTAGGAATCATATGTATTCGCCTCCATGTCCTACATGACATGACATAGGTATTCACCTCCATGTTCATTTTAAGGAATCATAGGTATTCGCCTCTACATCATTTCATAAAAGCTAATGGGTATTCACCTCTTGCCTTGCTTTATAAATTATCTATATATTAAGGGTAGTCATCTCACACTTATCAACACATGACATGGGTAATCATCTCATGTTCATCATCTCATGACATGGGTAATCACCTCATGTTTTCAACTTAAGAATATAGGAGATCACCTCTCATCCCTCACATATGAAGGTCTTGGGGAATCACCTCAAGCCTCATCACATCTCATAGTCCTTTGACTTAGATTCATTTTAGGTGAGCAAGCCTTTCAACCTAGAATCATTCTATGTGAGAAAACCATTCACATTATGTTCATTATGTGTTCATGAGAATAGCCTTTCAATCAACACAACAACTATATCATAATCATGACACTTTACTCTCAAAGTGTTCCTAAAGCATTTACATAGATTCATAAAGAAACATGCATAATCCCTTACTTGGCCCTTTCAAGGTTCAAAGCCTACTTTATATCAACACATCAAGATTCAAGCATTAGACATGGATTTCATTATAATTCATGTGATTCTATCATCTCATGCATTAATAGAGTAGATCATGTAGGTAAATCCTTCCACAACAATTCTATCTATCAATTAACATTTATGACCTAAGCTTTACTCTCAAAGCCCTAATAATTATCATTCATCATACATGCCTTAATCTCAAGACAAGTCTAATCTCAAAGCCTACAAGTCACAATTCATCATAAAAGCTTCAATCTCAAGCATTACTAATCATGGTTCATCATGAATACTTTAACTCAATAAATTCATGTTTATATGCTTTACTCCCAATCAATCTACAATATATATCATCAATTCTAGAAGAATGCACATACATCCTCAATTTACCCTTTCATGGCATAAAACCCACTTCCATCAATTTCATCTTTCTAGCCATGGGTTAGGCATGGGTACATGTAATTGCACCCTAAAATCAAGATTTACTATCAATTCAACCATAAACAATCATTATCCACTCAATTGGATCTATATTCATCAATACCCACAACATTGGAAGAAACCCTAACTCAAATTAGGAATTTCATCTTCACAATTAGGAAAAACTAGGGGACTCCATGGATAAAAATCCATCATACCTTAATCACAAAGCCCACAAATTCTTGTGGAATGGAGACTTGATCTTTACCCAAGCTCCAACTACTTCTTCTTCATGTTCTAGAGAGAAAAATATTGAAAGAGGAACTTTGGGTTTTCCTTTTTGGTTCTAGAGAGAATGACTTAATTGGGAGAATTTTAGAATCTAATGCTTAAATACTTTTCTAGATTTGAGTAAAATGACGTAGTATCACTTTAAGAAAATATCAAAAGACCTCAAAGACCCCAACTTAAAAATTCTACAAAACTTCACGCTGAAGCTTGCCAAGGGCACTTGGCGACTCGCCAAGTGGACCCTTGGCATCGCCTAAATTTCCAGTGTCTACTCCATGGATGCGGGCCACTAGGAAATGGGGAGGATCCCTTTGGTGATGCTCCCACTGGATTGGCTCGCCCCGACTTGGCTCGCCCAATTTTCCAGCAGCTTGGGAAAAGAGGACTGCCCACTAGGTGATTGTGGCTCCACTTGGCTAATTGCCTAGTCACTTTGGCGATGGCTCCTCACTTCGCCAAGTGGATAAAGGAGAAATTTTTTCCCTCAAATTTTCTAGGCACTATAGGCTCTTGCCCTTTTCCATGGCTTGTTACCCCCACACACTTAGCCTAGCTAGTCTACTAGACTACAGGGTGTTACAATATTTCTCCCTTGGAAACATTCGTCCTCGAATGACGTTTCTAAACACCTTACGGAAGTAAAAACTCAATACTAACAGCCCATCATGCATGGAACTCATCTAAATGCACACACCCAAGGAGGAACTTCATCTCCAAACTAAACATACTCAATGCAACAAAAGGAAGTAGGAACTTCATCTAACAACCCATTATGCATGAAATCTCAACATTTCTCATGTTCTTAGGAGGAATTACCTTTTCCAAGCTAAAAACATGCTCAACACAATCTCATGAAGCTTATATGCAAGTCGTTCTAAAAAAACATTCATTCAAGGAGGAATCTCTCAACTCCGATCTAAGGCATGTTCATCAATTCATCTCATGAAGTCTATAGGCAACTCATACTCAATGCACTACAACATGATGAAATCAATCATGTAAACTCATTTTCTTTCAAAACACAAGCTTTCATGAACATGCATCACATAAGGAAATCATGGAAACATCTAAATACACATGACTTCAAACAAGGAGCTAACCATGAGGGACTCTCCTTTGATTCTCACTTTCTTAACTTGCCGGTCTAACATCTCAATCGGAACTTCCTCATAGGAAGAACTTTCATCTACTCCCAAACCTTCTAAGGGAATTAGGTATGTCAGATCTCCAATACACTCTTTTCAACTTAGAGACGTGGAAAACTGAATGCACCTATGCCAACTTACTAGGCAAAGCTAACTCATAAACACCCTAACCACATGTATCAAGATCTCTCATGGGCCTACAAAATGAGGACTAAGCTTCCCTTTCTTATCAAACTCACTACACCCTTCTTGGTGAGATGTTTCAAGTAAGCCCAAACATTAGGAACACACAATGACTTGCTATCTAAGCACACCATATCCCCCTTGGGAGGAAGCCTCAACGAACTTTCTAAGCACCGTCTCTTTCAATTCTGCTAAGGCCATATGAATACATTGCTTAACTTTCACATCTAACACAAAAGACGATCCGGAACCATCTTAAACCATAACACTACCCTTGGTAGAGTCTACTACCCGAACAATATTACTACAACTCATAATGACCATACCGGGTTCTCAAAGCCGTATTCGGGACATCATCATCTTTCACCCTCATTTGGTGCTAACCCGACCTAAGATCAATCTTAGAAAAGTAACTAGCTCTTTGGAGTTGGTCAACACTTGAATCTATCTCCCTCACCTAATCTAGGTGGTACATGCAACCCTTAAAAGTCATCTCTAAGACAAGAAATAACCCAAACCTATGGCATAGATTTCCCCCCTTCCACTCTCAGATAGGCTCATTCGGGAACTAACAATTTGACTACACGGGTTCTACAATCAAATAGAAGCATAATAAGAGGGCAGACAGACCATCACAAGGATGACATCAAAATCTAGTAAAGGACAAACATTAATTAAGAAGCTTTCAACACACCGGGAGTACACTCTTGTTCACCTCTAGCTTGAAGTGCATAGAACCGGTTTTGCTTAGGGGCATTCACACCCGAACCAACTGGACCGGATGAAGGGTAGGGTTGAGACCTACGATGACTATCTCCTTCATTTTTAGCAACTGTAGGACAATGCCTTATCTTGTGGCCCAGCTTGCCAAAACCAAAACAAGCATTGGAACCCGCTAGGCATTCACCCGCATGTCTTTTATCACACTTATCACACCCTAGTAATAGAACCCCACTACCATCTCCTTGAGGCTTAGGGTTATACACTCTTTTTTGGTTGAACTTAGGAGTATTTGAGGGCCCTTGCCAGGGGAGATTTTATCTAAACCTATGGCGACCATGTCCATCGGACCTTGCATGAGAGGGGTTATCATCCTCAATTCTAGACCTCTTTTTCTCACTAGCTCCTTCTTTAAGTTTTTGTTCCTCAATTTGTTGGGAATGAGTCATAAGACGAGCAATATCCATGTCATTAACAAGCATAGCCGTACGTCATTCTTTCACTACTAAATCGGACACGCCCGACATAAACTTACTCATTCCCGACCTAGGGTCGGCCACTAGAGATGGAGCGTATTTCGACAATTGAGTGAACTTTAGAGCATACTCCTTCACACTCATACTTCCTTGACGAAGGTTAAGGAACTCATGCACCTTTGCTTCCCTCATCTCTAGGAGAAAGAACCTATCAAGGAAAGCGAATTTAAACACTTTCCATTCTACGGGACCCACTCCTACCGGCCTTGCTGCTTTCCATTGATTGTACCATACTTGAGCAACCCCCTTAAGTTGGCAAGCGGCCAATTCCGCCTTTTCTACCGGAGTAACTCCCATAATATCCAACACCTTATGGAACTCATCTATAAACTCTTGAGGGTCTTCCTCAACCTTTGACCCATTAAATTCCGGAGGGTTCATCCTAGTAAAGTCCCTCACTCTTGAAGCCTCCGTACCCACATTTGGGTTCACGGGGACTACAACCTCCCTATTGTCTTGGGCCGTCACAGCTTGAGACAACACTTGAATAGCCATCCTAAACTCCACATTAGTCACATTCTTAGCCATAGGGTCAATCGGAGCTTGTGGAGGAACATCTTGATCCACATTGTCTTTCTCATTGCTTCTAGCATTAGCCCTTGTAGTAGCCATATCCTGAAGACCATCGGGTAAGGATTAGGGGAAAGACCTTATAGATTTAAACTCTATGGCATGACTTAGAATGATGAAGAAATGAGATTTACTAATCATCTAATAGCTTCTCATTCATAAATGTGGCACGCTTTACACTTATGAACACAACTCTACTAGACGTGGTTTTGAGACATCCTAAAATCATTCTAAACCTTGTGATCTGATACCAAGTTTGTCACGACCCAGGGGTACCCCTAGATATTACAAGGCGTATAAGACCCCGAGAGGCCTCATACAATCCACTTAGCATATCATAACATAAAGTAATAGAAATGATGCAGAAATTTAAAAACATTTTCAATAACATCAAAGTCTTTTATAAAACGAGCGGAAGTCTATTACACTTTGTCTCAAACCATCTAAAACATGAATATCTTTGGGACGCAACCCATACAATAGTTCTAAACATAAAATGAAAGACATAAGAACATGGTGGCTATCTCCTCGAATACTATGAGGACTCACCAAAACTTCAGTCCTTGCTTCTATTAACATCTTAGCCACAGGGATGAAAGTCAATATCGCCGGACCCAACATTTGATAAGAATATAGGCAAGAGTATGCGTTAGTATAAAAATGTACTTAATATGATGGCTAGCATAAATCATCAACATGAACATAACATAAGCATTAGTCAACATAAGACATAATTCATAAGCATAAGAGATAACAACATAAGTCATAATTATAGTCAATACACTTAAATCATCATAATGTAAGAGGAACACTTTATAAGTAACCTCAACTTATCCTTAGTTAGGACTTGGGTCATCCACCTCCAACCTTACTCATCAATGTAGACCACCTTGGGCCATCCTTCATGTTCATCATCTTTTGTTCTCATCTTTAACTTATCTCTCATAGACAAGGGGAATCACCTGTAGTCATACATTTCATGGAAGGACTTTCAAGCTACAATCCACACAATTCATTATTCATAACAAAATTCACATTATTCTTGCTTTACCTTTCAAGTCAAGGGTATTCACCTCTATGCCCATTAGGAAGGCTAATGGGTATTCACCTCTTGCCTTATGTAGGAATCATAGGTTTTCGCCTCCATGTCCTACATGACAAGACATAGGTATTCGCCTCCATGTTCATATTATAAAGGCTAATGGGTATTCACCTCCTGCCTTGCTTTAGAAATTATCTTTATATTAAGGGTAGTCACCTCACACTCATCAACAAATTACATGGATAATCACCTCATGTTCATCATCTCATACAATGGGTAATCACCTCATGTTTTCAACTTAGGAATATAAGAGATCACCTCTCATCCCTCTCATATGAAGGTCTTGGGGAATCACCTCAAGCCTCATAACATCTCATAGTCCTTTGACTTAGATTCATTTTAGGTTAGCAAGCCTTTCAACCTAGAATCATTCTATGTGAGAAAAACTTTCACATTATGTTCATTATGTGTTCATGAGAATAGACTTTCAATAAACACAACAACTATATCATAATCATGACACTTCACTCTCAAAATGTTCCTAATGCAATTACATAGATTCATAAAGAAACATGCATAATCCCTTACTTTGCCCTTTGAAGGTTCAAAGCCTACTTTAAATCAACACATCTAGAATTCAAGCATAAGACATGGATTTCATTATAATTCATGTGATTCTATCATCTCATGCATTAATAGAGTAGATCATGTAGGTAAATCGTTCCACAACAATTCTATCTACCAATCAACATTTATGACCTAAGCTTTACTCTCAAAGCCCTACTAATTATTATTCATCATACATGCCTTAATCTCAAGATAACTCTAATCTCAAAGCCTACAAGTCACAATTCATCATAAAGGCTTCAATCTCAAGCATTACTAATCATGGTTCATCATGAATACTTTAATCTTAATCAATTCATGTTTATATGCTTTACTCTCAAGAAATCTACAATATATATCATCAATTCTAGAATAATGCACCTACATCCTCAATTTCTCCTTTCATGGCATAAAATCCACTTTCATCAATTTCATCTTTCTAGATATGGGTATATGTAATTTCACCCTAAAATGATGATTTACTATCAATTCAACCATAAACAATCATTATCCACTCAATTGGATCAACATTCATCTATACCCACAACATTAAAAGAAACCCTAACTCAAATTGGGGATTTCATCTTCATAATTTGGAAAAACTAGGGGACTCCATGGATGTAAGGAATCCATGGATGAAAAACCATCATACCTTAATCACAAATCCCACAAATTCTTGAGGAATGGAGACTTGATCTTGACCCTAGCTCCAACTTCTCCTTCTTCTTCAAGTTCTAGAGAGAGAAATATTGAAAGAGGAACTTTGGGTTTTCCTTTTTGGTTCTAGAGAGAATGACTTAGTTGGGAGAATTTTAGGAGTCTAATGCTTAAATAATTTTCTAGATTAGGGTAACACAACGTAGTATCGCTTTAAGAAAATATCAAAAGACCTCAATTTAAAAATTCTGCAGAACTTCACGCTAAAGCTCGCCAAGGGCACTTGGCGACTAGCAAAGTGGACCCTTGGAATCGCCTAAATTTCCGGTGTCTACTCCATAGATGCGGGCCACCAGGCGATGGGGAGGAGCCCTTTGGCGATGCACCCACTGGATTGGCGAGGCCCGACTTGGCCAATTTTCTAGCAGCTTGGGAAAGAGGGACTGCCCACTAGGCGATGGTGGCTCCACTTGGATAATCGCCTAGTCACTTTGGCGATGCCTCCTCACTTCGCCAGGTTGATAAAGGACAAATGTTTTCCGTCAAATTTTCTAGGAACTATTGGCTCTTGCCCGCTTCCATGGCTTGTTAACCCCACAAACTTAGCCCTAGCTAGTCTACTAGACTACGGGGTATTACAGTGTTGCATGTTGGGTAGTGTGTGGGTGAAATCTAAATAACCCGAATTCGACTGAATGACTTGAATTTTCCCGATATGAATTGGGTAACGTCGTTCTTCAGGGAAAAATCGTCATTTGGTTAAACTAGCGTTAATTGGAGGAAATCTGGCTACCCCAACTTGTGTTTTCTTCATGGGGTGTTATGAATTGTTTCAAAATTGTGTTGAAATTATTGTGTCGTAGGATGTTGGTTATGAATCTAGAAGAGAATGGGGAGGTGATGCGTTGGACAACTTTGTCGAGCTTTTTCGAACTCGTCGAGTTTACTCGACACGTCGACAAATGTCCTCCCCATCACCTAACTGTCAGGCTTATGAAAAGGAGCTGCTGTTACTTTCGGTGATGATCCTTCAGCTCGCCAAATTGAATTTGGTGAGTCGCTAAATGGCCTTGAGATCACCTTTTTGACCTGAATTTTTGCTGGGAATGTTTGTAACATTCGGCGAGGCTTCTTTTCCTTGCCAAATGGACTGGCAACTCACCGAACTATTTTGGCGAGTTTATCTGCATTTTTCCTTATGAATTTTGTTTCACTAACCTTTAGCGACCAAATTTGTTGTCACGACTTAGGGGTACCCCCTAGATGTAACATGGCGTATAGAACCCCGAAGGACCCCATACAATCTAGTTAGCTTTCATAACATAATATATAGAACAATAAGAGTAAAACAATAGTCCAAGTCCAATAGTTTTTATAATAGAAAAGCGAAGGTCTAAAACACTTGTCTCATCATATCCATCTAATACAATAGAATGAAATTGGGCCTAGCCTATACATCATTTCCAAAAGTGATATACAAAAAATGAACTAAACAATGAAAACTTCCTCCCTGAAGCATGAGGACTCACCCAAGATCGGATATCTCGAACTCAACCACTAGCCACAAAACTGATGACCCTGACTGTCGGACCCTACATTTGAGGAAATGTAGGCAAGAGTATGCATTAGTACAAAACAATGTACCAAGTATGATAGCTATACATGAAACATTTAAGTCATGCTAAAATTGACATTTCATTTCATGACATGAAATTGACCAAGCTAAAACATGATATAAGAGAGTTAGAAAACATAAGTCATAAAAACATGGTCAATGCAAGCTAACATCATCTTTAAAATCTTTTAAATCATATGCGATACTTCTTGAAGTAACCTTAGTTCATTATTAATATGGGGGATTAGCCTTAACCAACATAGAGACCATGTGAGCTATAACATGATCCCCCGGTGTCTCCAACACCGAAAAGGGGTGTCCTACTTGCCAAGGTAAGGACCATAAATCAGAGCTAAAGTGGATCCACTAGCTAATGTCTATCTAGAAAATCATCTTATGGGGGAACATAGCTAAGGGATAAGCAGATTTCTTCTAGAAACCCGGCCTCTGCTCACGGGAGAGCTTCCATCTCCATATCCTCTCGGTGCTAACCATAAATCCCACGGAATCATCATTTCTTCATGTTCTTATTATCCATAGAAAGTCACGTCATCTTGCCAATCCAAGCTAAGTCATCATCCATGGAAAGGTATCCTTGGATAACCAATCCAAGCTAAGTTCATTAGGATAGCTCTTAGTCATTGATTCATTTAGGTGAGGAAAGCCTTTCAACCTTAGAATCAATATTATGTGAGAAAACCTTTCACATCTTACTCTTATGTGTACATGAGAAAATCCTTTCAATAACACATCATGATCATCATCATTGATACTTTACTCTCAAAGCATCCTTAAAACATTTGCACAGATTTCATAAGAAAATGCATAAGTCCATAATTCACCTCTTGAGGTTCAAAATCCACTTTCAATCATCAACATTTAGAAAACATGGGTTAGATATGGATTTCATCAAAAAATTATATAAAGCTAGAAATACATGCTTAATTCATAAAACCCTTCCTTTATAGTCAAATTCCCACATCATATGATCATATCTTGAAAACATGGGGATTACATGGGTTAATGGGGGAAATCATCATAAAGTCATAGTACTTCATCAATTCATGCATAAGATATCATAATTCAAACATTTAAATCAATAATGGAAATAACCCATGATAATTGAAGAAAACCCTAATTCAATTGGGGAATTCTACCTTTAGAAATAGAGGAATTTGGGAACTTCATGAATGGAAGGAATCCATGGATGAAAACTATCATACATTGAATCCAAATGCTAGCCTTCAATGGGGGACTTGAGACTTGACTTGAAACCCTAGGTTGAATCCTTCTTCTTCTTCAAGTTTCTAGACGATGAAATATTTTGGAGAGGAGATTTGATCTTCTTTTGTGATTTTGGAAGAATGACTTCAATGGGCTAATTTGGGGGTTGAAAATACTTATATAAGGGTCTTAATGAAGTGTAAACCGACGTAGCATAGGAACCAACTAATTAGGAAAAGACATAAATACCCCTGAAAATAACTTCCAGCTGCCCACCGATGGCCACTAACGATGAACTTGAGGCCTTGGACCATGGACCCCAACCACAGACCGTGGTCTGACCAATGGTTCTGGGACCTCAGACCACTTTCAGGCAGGCCATCCACGGACCACACCTACGGTCCGTGGTCTCTTCCACGGGCCGTGGGTTGGCACCTGCAACTTTTGAAAAATTGCTATTTGGCGTTTTTCGAATACGGAGTGTTACAATATCTCCCCTTTGGGATCATTCCTCCTCGAATGAGATTCAAACTGGTTCTAAAAGATTAGGAGATGAACTAATAACCCAACCTATAATGCAACTTCATCTAAATGTATATAACCAAGGAGGAACTATAGGTTCCAAGCTAGGACGTTCTCAAAACATTATAAGAGGGGTGAAACTAAGTCTAACAGACCATCATGCAGCAATGCACAAATCAAGGAGGAAACATCAACTCCAAGTTAAACATACTCAATGCATCATAAGGAAGTAGGACTTACATCTAGCAACCCAATATGCATGAAACTTTAAAATCACCCATGTTCAAGGAGGAACTACCTTCTCCTTGCTAAAAGCATGCTCAACACAATCTCATGGAGCCTATATGAAATTCTTTCTCAAAAAGCATAGTTAAAGCATGTTCATCAATTCATCTCATGAAGTCTCTAGGCAACTCATACTCAATGCACAACAACATGAGGAAAATCAATCATGTCAACCCATTTTCTTTCAAAACACAAGTTTTTCATGAACATGCATAACATAAGGAAATCATGGAAACACATAAAACACATGACTCCAAAACAAGGGACAAACCAAGAGGAACTCATTACCTCATGCTAGAGTAGGAGTAGAAGGAAATAGATGAGGATATCGAGACATTATATCGGCCTCGGCCTCCCAAGTAGCACCATCAACTAACTGATTCCTCCACAAAACTTTTACGGAAGATATTTCCTTATTTCTCAACTTCTTGACTTGCTGGTCTAAAATCTCAATCGGAACTTCCTCATAAGAAATATTCTCCTTAACTCCCAAACCTTCTAAGGAAACTATGGATGTCAGATCACCAACACATTTCTTCAACATAGAGACATGGTAAACTTGATGCACCGATGCCAACTCATTTGGCTTATCTAACTCATAAGCAACCTAACCAACACGCCTCAAAATCTGATAAGGGCCTACATATTGGGGACTAAGCTTCCCTTTCTTACCAAACCTTATTACACCCTTCATGGGTGAGATTTTTAAGTAAACCCAATCATAAACATCAAACTCAAGATCCCTTCTTCTCACATCGGCATATGACTTTTGCCGACTTTGAGCCATTTTTGACTTTTCTCTTATAAGTCGAACTGTCTTTATGGCCTCATGTACCAACTCGGGACCTATTAGGGCAACTTCACCCACCTCAAACAAACCTATGGGAGATCTACACCTCCTACCATATAAGGCTTCAAATGGAGCCATGTCAATACTCGAGGGATAGCCATTGTTATAAGCAAACTCAATCAATGGCAAATAGTCATTCCAATTACCCTTAAAATCAATCACACAAGCCCTTAATGTATCTTCCAAAGTTTGGATAGTACGCTCCGCTTGCCCATCGGTTTGTGGATGAAAGGCCGTACTAAGCTTAACACGAGTACAAAGACCCTTTTGGAATGACTTCTAAAACTGAGAAGTGAATTAGGTACCACGATCAGAAATAATGGACAAAGGCACTCCATGAAACTTTACCATTTCTCTCAAGTACATATTGGCATAGTCCTCCGCCGAATAAGAAACCTTGACGGGAAGGAAATGAGTCGATTTCATCATTCGATCTACTATCACCCAAATCGAATCATGTTGTCGTCCGGTGTGAGGCAAACCAAAAATATAGTCCATGTTTAAATCTTTCCACTTCCAAGTAGGAATGCTAATGTCTTGGGATAAACCTCCCGGTTTCTGATGTTCTACATTCACTTGTTGGCAATTTGGAAACTTAGCCACAAATCCCGCAATATCCTTCTTCATCGCATTCCACCAATAGACCTCCCGTAAGTCACGGTACATCTTGGTGGCTCCCGGGTGAATAGAATACCGCAAACTATGGGCTTTTTACAAGATCTGTTACCTCAAGTCATCAACGTTGGGAAAACATAAACATCATTGATATCTGAGTACACCATCTCCCCCTTGGGAGAAAGCCTCAATGGATTTCTTAAGCACCACTTCTTTTAATTCGACAAAAATTAGATCAAGACCTTGCTTGACTTTCACATCCGCCACAAAAGACGATTTGGAACCATAACACCACCCTTGGTGGAGTCCACTAATTGAACACCTAATCGTGCCAATCTATGAACATCTCGAACTAATTCTTTCTTTTCTTCTTCAATATGAGCAACACTACCCATATATAACCGACTAAGAGCATCTGCTACCACATTAGCTTTACCAGGGTGATAAAGAACACTCATGCCATAATCTTTCAATAACTCAAGCCACCTTATTTGGAGAAGATTTAGATCTTTCTGATTAAACACATATTGCAAACTCTTATGGTTGGTAAACACATCTACATGAACTCCATACAAATAGTGCATCCAAATCTTTAAGGCAAAAATGACTGCTGCTAATTAACGGTCGTGAGTAGGATAATTCTTCTCATGAATTTTAAGTTCCCTTGAGGCATAGGCAATAACTTTCCCATTTTGCATAAGCACACGTAGCCTAATTCTTGAGGTGTCAGAATAAACCACAAAACCATCCGTCCCTTCCGGTAAGGTCAACACCGGAGCGGAAGTAAGTCAATCCTTCAACTCTTGAAAACTCTTTTCACATAACTCGGTCCATAAGAACTTAGACTTCTTTTGAGTCAAAGCCGTCAAACGAGAGGCAATTGAAGAAAATCCCTCAACAAACCTTCTATAGTAACCGGCCAAACCCAAGAAACTTCTAATATCCAAAGGAGTTAGAGGTCAAGGCCAACTCTTGACCGCATCCGTCTTCTTAGGATCTACCTCAATACCCTTACTCGAAACAATATGAAAAAGGAAAGCTATGGATCTTAACCAAAATTCACATTTGCTAAACTTTGCAAAGAGTTGTTGGTCCTTAAGAATTTGCAACACGATCCTCAAATGATCAATATGCTCATTCTCACTTCTCGAATAGATTAATATATCATCAATGAATACAATCACAAACATGTCAAGGTATTGTCTAAACACCCTATTTATTAAATCCATAAACGCCGACAGAGAATTAGTCAACCTAAACGACGTTACAAAAATCTCATAATGACCATACCGAGTTCCAAAAGCCGTCTTCAGAATGTCATCTTCCTTCACCCTCAATTGGTGATAACCCGATCGAAGATCAATCTTAGAGAAATAACTTGCTCCTTGAAGTTGGTCAAATAAATCATCTATCCTTGGGAGAGGATACTTATTCTTAATGGTCACCTTGTTCAAATGTCAATAATCAATACACATACGAAGAGAACAATCTTTTTTTCTAACAAACAAAACCGAAGCACCCCATGGAGAGATACCCGATCGGATGAAACCTTTATCCAACAAATCTTTCAATTGTTCTTTCAACTCCTTAAGTTCTGCCGGAGCCATTCGGAATGGAGGAAAAGAAATCGGTTGCGTATTTGGGAGAAGGTCAATACCGAAGTCTATTTCCCGCTCGGGAGGAATACCGGAAAAATCATCTGGGAACACTTCCAGAAATTTATTAACAACAGGGACTGACTCGAGAGTAGGGGTTTCAGAATCTACATTCCTCACCCTAACTAGATGGTAAATGCAACCCTTAGTGATCATCTTTCTAGCTTTAAGATAAGAGACAAACAGACCCTTAGGCATAGAATTTCCCCCTTCAACTCTAGGATAGGCTCATTCGGGTACTGAAACTTGACTACACGAGTTCTACAATCAATAGAAGCATAACATGAGTGTAGCCAATCCATACCAAGAATAATATCAAAATCTGACATATCAAGCTCTACCAAGTCAACAAGGGTAACTCTATGGACAAAGAAATGGGATACTTTCTATAGACCCTCTTAGCCACAATAGAATCACCAACAGGAATAGAGACAAAGAAAGGTTCTAACAACACATCCGGAAGAACATCAAACCTTATAGCCACATATGGCATCACAAAAGACAAGGTAGCACTGGGATCACGTAAAGCATAAACATCAAGTTGGAAAAATTTCAACATACCGGTAACCACATTAGGAGAACCGTCTTGTTCACCACTAGTCTGAAGTGCATATAATCAGTTTTTCGTAGGAGCATTGGGACCCGAACCACTAGTAGGAGCATGCTTTCCCTCTCTTCCTTTAGCCATAAGCATCAGGCAATCCCTCAGTTTGTAACAACTCTTACCACAACCCAAGCAACCATCCATGCCGGATAGGCACTTACCCTCGTGCTTCCTTCCACAATTAGTACAAATAGACCTAGGCAATAAAGATCCACTACCAATACCTCCTTGAGGCTTAGGGTTAGAGACCCTATCTTTGTTGAACTTAAGAGGAGCATTGGAGGAATCTTGACCGGAAACTTTGTCAAAATCTACGACAACCATGTCCATCAGACCTTGCATGAGAAAAATTTCCATCACCGGTGTTAGCCCTATTTACCTCTCTAGAGTTTTCCTTAAGTTTCTCCTCCTCAATTTGTTGTGCATGCACCATGAAATGAGAGATGTCCATTTCATTAATGAGCATGGCAGTTCGGCACTCTTTAACTACCATTTCGGACACACCCGAAACAAACATACTCATCCTAGCCATTGAATCAGCAAACATCATTGGAGCATACTTAGACAATTGTGTGAACTTTAGAGCATATTCCGTCACACTCATACTTCCTTGTCGAAGGTTAATGAACTCAAGTACTTTGTCTTCCCTCATCTCAAGGGGAAAGAACCTATTAAGAAAAACAACTTTAAACTTCTCCCAATCAAGAGGACCCTCACCTTTTGGTCTCCCTTCATTCCATTGGTTGAAGAAAATTTGAGCCACACCTTTTAGTTGATAAGCGGCCAACTCCGCCTTTTCCACCGGCGTCACTCCCATGATAATCAAAACCTTATAGACCTCATTAATAAACTCTTATGGATCTTCCTCTACTTTAGAACAATGAAACTCTGGAAGATTCAGCCTAGTGAAGTCCCTCACTCTTGATGCCACCCTGCCTATATTTGGGTTCACAGGAAACGCAACCTCCCTATTGGCTTGGGCTATCACAGCTTGAGTCAACACTTGAAAAAAAGCCTTAAACTACGCATTAGACACTTGCTCGGCCAAAGGATCGACCAGAACTTGAGGAGCTTCTTGTTGCTCATTCTACCTCACATTCCTTCTAGAATAAGCTCTTCGAGTAGCCATATCCTGAAGAACATAGAATAAGGATTAGGAGAGAGACCTTATAGAGTAAAACTCTATCGCACAACTTTAGAGTAATGAAAGAAGTGGAGTTTCCCAATCATCTTGTAGCCTCTCATTCATAAATGTGGCGCGCTTCACACTTATGAACAATACTCTACTAGACGTGGCTTATGAGACATCCTAGGACCATTCTAAACCTTGTGCTCTGATTACCAAGTTTATCATGACCCAGGGGTACCCCTAGATGTAACATGGCGTATAGAACCCCGAAGGACCCCATACAAGCCACTTAACTTTCATAACATAAGATATAGAACAATAAGAGTAAAACAATAGTCCAAGTCCAATAAATTTTATAAAAGAAAAGCAAAAGTCTAAAACACTTGTCTCATCACAGCCATCTAATACAATAGAATGAAATTGGGCCTAGCCCATACATCATGTCCAAAAGTGAAATACAAGAAAAGGAACTAAACAATGAAAACTCTATTAGGACTCACCCAAGCTCAAAAATCTCAAACTCAACCACCAGCCACGAAACTGATGACCCTGACTGTCGGACCCAGAGACACCCCTTAGATGTAACATGTCATACAAGACCCCGAGAGGCCTCATATAAGCCACTTAGCTTTCATAGTCAAGATAATATAAATCAATAAGATTTAAAACAATTTCAACACAATCAAAGTTTTATAAAATGAAGCGGAAGTTTAATACACTTGTCTCAAAGACCATCTAATACCATAGAATCTTGGGACACAGCCCATACAACATTGTTCAAAACTTAAATGAAAAGAACATAAGGAAAATAGTGGCCAAATCCTCGGATGCTATGAGGACTCACCAATCTTCAACCTTGCCTCTACTATGGATCCTATCCAGGGGGATGAGAGTCAGGAAGGCCAGACCCTATATTTGGATAGGAAATGTAGGTAAGAGTATGCGTTAGTACAAAGATGTACTATATATGATAGCCTGCATAAACATAACATGAACATAAGAGTTAGAAAACATAAGTCATAAGGCATAATCAATGCACATAATATATCATTTCAACATATAAGGATTACTTCTTGATGTAACCTCAATTCATACTTAGTCAAGACATGGGTAATCCGCCACTAGTCTTACTCATCCTGGAAGGCAAATACAAGCAACAATCCAAGCTCATCACCTATCATAACATATCCTAACTTATCTTTTAAAGACATGGGAATCACCTCTTGCCTTACTATAAAGGAACATGGGTAATCACCTCTTGTCTTTCTTACCTTGGGATCATGGGTAGTCGCCTCTTGACCCTCTTACTATGGGATCATGGGTAGTCGCCTCTTGTCCAATATACTTTAGGATCATGGGTATTCGCCTCTAGTCCTTTCATCATGTGACATGGGTACTCGCCTCTTGTCTTTATATCATATGACATGGGTACTCGCCTCTTGTCTTTTACTTAGGATCATGGGTATTCGCCTCTTGTCCAACTCTAAGGAATACGGGTAATCGCCTCATATTCTTCTCATTAGAGATCATGGGTAATCGCCTCTAGCCTCATCTCAATTTCATAGTTCCTAAGCTTAGATTCATTTTAGGTGAGCAATCCTCTCAACATAGAATCTTTCAATGTGAGAAAGCCTTTCATATTTATATATAAGAAAATCTTGTGGGAAAGATCCCTTCCACAACAATCACATCAATAATCAAAAATTGATAACATATGCATCAATCTCAAAGAAATTCGTAATGTACCTTATTTATCCTATAAAAATACACATAAATTCATAAATTCTCCTTTCATAGAGTAAAACCCATTTACATCAATTTCATCTTAGAAACATGAGTTAAGCATGGGTACATTTAAATTCATCCTAAAAGCATGTAATCCTCTCAATTCATGCATAATAAATCATAATTCAATCAAATGAATCAACATTCATAAAGATCCAGAACTTAGAAGAAAACCCTAACTCAAATTCAGGAGTTTCTACTTTCAATTGGGAGAACTTAGGGGATCCATGGATGCAAGGATTCCATGGATGAAAAGCTATCATACCTTGTTATCAAAGCCCAAAATAACTTGAAGAATGGAGACTTGAACTTGAACCCTAGCTTGAATATTCTTCTTCTAACTTCTAGAGAGAGAAATATCTTGGAGAGGAAGAACCCGATTTCTTTTGGTGAATTTAAGAGAATGACTTGAATGAGTTGGATTTGCGGTTAAAATAACTTATATAGGGGTCCTAGGCATGGGTAAAATGACATAATTTTGATTTAAAGAAATCTGGAAAAGACCCAACTACCCATTAACTTAAAACTGACGCAGCCTCATGATGGAGGCTTCCACGAGCCGTCAAGGACTTCACGGCCCGTTGCGGCAGCTGTGTTCCTTGACTAGTGGTTTGGCAAGCCACCCCTAAAACTCTCTTCCCTTCACGACCCTTCCCATGGCCCGTCTAGGCCTTTACGAGCCGTCAAGTGGCTCGTGTGGAGGGTCTACCTCAGAGGGGCTAATACCTCCCTCTTCACGGGTAACACCATGCTCCATGGTGCCTACCATGAGCCATCTTGGTGCTCGTGGGAGGGAAGCCCCTTTTGGCTTGGTTTTGTGAGCCACCACAGGCAGCATCACGCCACGTGGTGCCCTTCATGGTCCATCTGGGCCATCGTAAAGGTACCCTTACTCCAGAACATTGGATTGTCACTTGTCACCTAGCCCCTTGCTTAGTCTACCAGATTTTGAGGTGTTACAGAAGTGCAGTGAGATAAATATCAACGATGAGTTAGATTGCACAGTGCGGACTCGACATAATTTGGTCGACAAAATCAAGACTTAGACGTTGGAGGATTTTAAGGGGTGGCTTGCCCCATTATTGAGTGATGCGACACCCCCGTGGATCAAGGTGGGGGTTACTATTGAGAATAAGGATCTCAACATTGCAACATGACACTGGTTCGGGTTCATTAGTAGCATGTTGATACCATCACAATATTAGTCCATTATGAGGCATCCGAAGGCTACGCTTCTGGGGTGTATTATCGACCAGGAGAAGCTGAATCTGGGGTCCATTATTGCATAGTAGATGGCTATGAGGGCAAAAAAAAATCAAACCTTATTGCCATTTCCAATATTAATCAACTCCTTATGTCACCGAGTAGGTGTGCCCTTTGTGGCGAAGACTAATATTGGATTCCCTCACCGCTCGAGTTGAGGTATGTGAGCAGACATGTAGCTAACCCACTGATTTGACACCTCTAAAAAATGATATTGATGGACTACGTAGGGATGTTGATGAATTGAAGTACACCGACATATAGATGCTTTGGGGCAGTGTAGATGTCCCCGAGGACCCTAGTTCTAAGTTACCTCCGGTTCCAGCTGATTCTGAGATTCCTTCGGCTACTGTGTGACTGGAGATGTTGCTGCAGCTGATGAGGATGTGGATTTAGACACTCTCTAGATGGATGAAGATGACTTATTTGCTCGTGAGATTGATGTGTACGAGGACTTGGAGGACCTAGAGAGTGACATGCTATGGGTGGCCACAGAGGCCTCATTATGCGACACTTCCATGATTGGTTCTAGTAGGTCTAAGCCCACGGAGGAGGTCGTTGCGCAGCCTTACGGAGTTGGAGTTGAGCAGGGCACTGATGCCCTAGTAGAGGCCACATCAGCGAGCTAGAGTTCACCTCGGGCTTAGCCTAATAGGGGGATTTTCACTCTCCCTCCATTTTATTTCTCGTTGCTTCTTTCAGTTTTTGTTTTGCATTGAGGACACTACTTGTTTCTTTTTGGTGGGATGAAGGTATCTAGATACCTACCCTTTTGGTTGAATTTTTTCTGTTTTGGGATATTTTGTTATTTTCAATTGGGTTGTTCTATATTTTGCTTTAGTAATGCATTGATGTTTTGGTTTTTATTCATTGACCTTCCTCTTAATATCTTTTAAGTGAATGTTGGTTAGTGTTTGCTTTTACAGTTGAGTATCGGTTGTGATCAATATCGATGACTTGAATGGTGCTCTTGTTGAACAATATGTTTGTGTGAGTCCAACGAGGTAATTTAAGTTGCATAAGTCTTGTGTGAACTCTTAAGCATCTCATTATGGCTAGCCGAATATGAAGTGTGAGTCTTGTAATGACTTATGCATGCAAGCTTAACTTGTAGAGTTATGATACATGATTGTATTTGGATGCCATGTGTGGTGAGGTTTACTTGAAATATGTACATGATGATACCTGGAACTTGCCCCGTTGGTCTAATTGATTAGCATTGGTGAATAAAAGAAATGATTTTAGGCATGAATTTTGAGAGTGAACATAACTGCTATACCTTTGTGTGACCACCTTGTGAGTGTGTGAATCTAGCTTGGCACCATTTGAGCCTAACCTTTTCTTTGGATGAAACATGAACACAAATGTCTAAACCGGTTGTTGAAATTGCCATATCCTTCCTACCTATAACCTTAGTGAAGCATTGGTTTGTTTGAATAGCCAACTAGGCCTGAAGCCTATGTTGGGTATGTGCTAAGAATGAGGAAAGAAACGAAGCAAGAAGTTCGTGAAATTCGTCCTTGGAAACTTGTGGTGAAAAAGATAGGACCCCTCTATATAAAAAGAAAGAGAGGAGAAAAAGAGAAGAAAGAAATGAAATGAATAATTTGTGTCCGTTATGTTGTTGTGGAAATAAAAGAGGTGTCCTATGAGCTACACCAAATTTTTGTGTGCTATGAATAGGCTAAGGATGAGTTGTGAATATGAAAAGAATGATAGAAAAGGAAAATAAGTGAAATTTGAGCCATGCTTCATGAAGGTAGAGTCACTAAACCAAAATGATCATACCCTTACCCTTATCCCAATTAAAAGCCTTGAAATACCTTTGTGATCTTGCATAAGCCAAGTGCTGTGTTGGTTGGAAAATAGGGGCAAGCCTATGGGTAAAATCATACATGTTTTTCTCATTGGGAGTGTGAGAGTTGATTTCAATTTCTTATTTGTAATCCTTGATTGGCTTTCTGAGAGCATGTAATCATTTTTTATGTGAGGGCATTCGAATACCTTTGTTGGGCATAAATTTTCATTTGAAGTAAGCATTTGTGAGCATGAACTCTAATTGGTGATGGCTAGTCAGAGTTTGAAACATTCATGTTGATTCTCAAGGAGCACTACTTGTAGACATCCCTGAATCTTGTGTTTTATTTGAGGACATGCACAAGTTTGAGTTGGGGGTGTTGATGAGTCGGGAATTTTGACTCATTAAGGACTGGTTATTTAATGAATTAGTGTCCTCAATGCCTATTTTGTGTTCATAACTGATGTTAAATTATTTATGTGCATCCATGAAGGCTAAAGAACAAGGAAAGGACATTACATTGCGAAAAGAAGCGGAAAAAAGATGGAAAAGCTGAAAAAAGTAAAGCTGGAGCTCGCAAAAGTCACTTGGGGACTCGCCGAGTGAGATTCTAGCTCGCCAAAAGATCCAACGATTTGGATCATTAACTAAGCAAACTCGGCAAACCAAAGTGCAATTCGACGATGCGCCGAATGGAACGACTAGTTTGATCTAGCTTCCCTAAATAAACAGAACAACTTAAGAAGAAAGTCAAGTCCAAATGACGAGAAAAGGACAAAACGGTGAGTCGCCGAAGCCAAACGACGATATCCATCGGGTTTTTCAATTGAGAAGTCAAGAATTCAAAGACTAAAGCAGTTAATTGATAATGAAGCGTGCTCATCAGGGAATCCTCGAGTCATTCGGCAATCACAATAGTATCCTCAATTTGGCTGTGCAGTGAAATTTTAGGAAGTTTTTGGAAACATATATATTGGTTTTTAAAGAGAGAGAAAAGTGTCTGGAATAGATTTTACAATAGAAAAATATTCTGGGAGAGGGTTTTGAGCTTAGATATTGAGGTTTTAAAGTTTTAGTCTTAATTTTGGCATTGAGCATTGAAGATTTTGATTATCCAATGGATCATCTTTTTGGTAACTATTTCTTGCTTTTTATTATGCTAGGATAAACCCCCTTTCCTTAGGGGTGTGACTATGTAATCGAATACATAAATTAGCTTGTGGGTATTGTTAATTGCTATATTTAATGCTGTTTTGAAATGGGTTTAGTTATTTATTCATGTTTTCAATTATGAACTGAAGTTTCAAATTTAGTTCTAGCTTTAACTCTCTATGCTTGCTTGTGAAAGTTACTTAGAGTGGAGTATATGATTGATAGTTGTATTGACTTGTGTCTTTACAACCCAACTTGATAAAGTGGGTTAAATTAAGGATTTAGGTTGCTTTGCATAGCTTGTTGAGGTTCGAAAGAACTTGCTTGAAACATGATAGCTTATTGAAAAATGGCTGTTATAGCTACAACCTATACTACTCATTGAGATTCAACGACTTAAAGGAATTAGTAATTACCCATTAGGAAAAAATAGTATTCGATTGTGCACACTCCTAAGGTCCCCTCTCTACGTGTTCAAACCCCGCAATAATTGTCTTCGTTAACAATTTGGTACCAAACTCTCTTGTTATTGATAATTGAAACCTATTGATTTACATTATGTTACGTTTTATTTATTTTCATTCTACAAGAAGTTAGAGCACTTTCATACTTTGTATTTGAATTCTCTTCCATACAATTCCTCGCTGGGATCGACCCCAACTCATCGTTTGGTTTATACTTGTTAGCGACCACCTACACTTTGAATTATAAGAGATGTAGTTGAGCGTTATCAGTAGACAATAAAGATCCACTACCATCCCTCCTAGAGGCTTAGGGTTAGACACCTTATCTTTGTTGAACTTAGGAGGAGCATTGGAGGATCCTTAACCGGAAAACCTTTGTCGAAACTTAGAACGAACATGTCTCTCTAACCGTGAGTGTGAAAAGTCACCATCACCGGTCATGGCCATCTTTTTTTCCCTAGACCTTTCCTTCAGTTTCTCCTCTTCAATTTGTTGAGCATGAACTATGAGATGAGAAATATCCATATCATTGATAAGCATGGCGGTACGACATTCCTTAACCACCATCTCGGACACAGCCGAAACAAACTTACACATTCTTACCCTAGGATTGTCAACCATAGTAGGAGCATATCGAGAAAATTGTGTTAACTTCAAAGCATAATACTTCACACTCATATTACCTTGATGAAGGTTGATGAATTCAAGCACCGTTGCCTCTTTATCTCAAGGGGAAAGAACCTATCAAGGGAAGCAACTTTGAACTTTTCCCAATCAAGAGGACCAACATTTTCCTCCCTCTCTTCTTTCCATTGGTTGAACCATATTTCAGCAACACCCTTAAGTTGATAAACGTCCAATTCCACCTTTTCCACCGGCGCCAGCACCATGATTATCAACACCTTATATACTTCATCAATGAACTCTTAGGGATCTTCCTCAACCATAGAACCATGAAACTCCAGAGAATTCATTCTAGTGAAGTCTCTCAGTTTAATTGCCGTCGTACCCACATTCGGGTTCACAGGGACCACAACCTCGCTATTGGCTTGAGTCGTCATGGCTTGAGCCAATAGTTGAATGGTAGCCCTAAACACTCCATTAACCACTTGCTCGGCCAAAGGGTCGACCATAGCTTGAAGAGGAGCTTCTCATTCCACATTCACTCCCGCATTCCTTTTAGTATATGCCCTTCTATTTTCCATATCCTGTAAAGCAAATGAATTAAATTTTCCCGATGATGGACTAGGGGACGTTCATTCTTAAGGGCCAAATAATCATTTAGCTGAATTTGAATCAATTAGGGGGTAGTCTGAGTACCCCGGCTTAGAAATTCATAGTGAGTAGATTGGAATTGTGGGAAATTGTGCTTAAATTGATGTGGCGTAGGCTGTTGGTTGTAAATTGAAAAAAATATTAGGGAGGTGATGCTTTGGCCATTTCGATGAGCTTCGACGAGCTCGCCAAGTTGACTCGGTGCATCGCCAAACGTCCTCCCCATCGCCTATCTTCCAAGTTTATGAAGGGGAGCCGCTGTTACTTTCGGTGATGACCCTTCAGCTCACAAAAGTTATTCGGTGAGTCACCGAATGACACTTATATTGCCTTTCTCACCTTTGTTTTTGCTAAAATTTTTTGTAACATGAGGTGAGATCTCTCTCACTCGATGAGTGGGCTCGGCGACTCGCTGAATGGACATTGGTCTCACCTTTTTTAACTTATTTTTTGCTTGGGTTGTCCATAACATTCGGCGAGTCCTCTTTTACTCGCCGAATGGACTCGGTAAATCACCGAACCGTTTGGTGAGTTTGCCTACTCTTTTTTGAGAATTCTATTTCAGTAACCTCTGCAATCACATTTGTTCTCGTTTGTGTGCTTTTACAAATATTGCTAGAACTAAAGTTCCAGCATGAGGTCCACCACCTCGAAAGAAGGCCAAAGGGGTTGTGATCGCGGTAGAGGTTGAGACTCCCCAAAATACTCATCCTAAACCTCCTCAGGTGAGTGGTAAGGGAAAGGGTAAAAAGCAGGTCATGTCAGAGTCACGCTCGGATGACAGTTTGGGTATTGATTCCGTCTAGCTCACGGCCTCTGAGTTTGAGAATGAGGAAGCTGCGGGGTCCGGGACTCCAATACACACTCCGAACTCCTGTGCCCGAAGTGTTCAGAGGTGTGGTCCAAAGCAGCTCATGATCCACTGACATTGTCTCCAGCACCACAGGCACCACAAGTGCCTCTTATTCCAATACATCCTCCTCGGTCCATGAATTGGTTGAAGGCAGCTGGGTTACGGATGATACCTGAGGAGAAGCGGTTGTCCACATACGGAGTGGTGGAAAGAAATCCTATTGTTTAGGAGACAATGCGGTACCACAAATTCCAGTAATTCACCAAACCCCAAAATCCATATGTGCCTACATGCGTTCGGGAATTATACGAGGGGTATACAATATTGATCCCCAAAGGGAAAAAGAAGGCAAGGTTGATGGCACCGGTTGATTTTGTAGAGGTGCCAGGAAAGAAAGTAAATTGCAGTGAAACAAATATAAATGATGAGTTAGACTGCACGTACGGACTCGACACTCTTTGGCCAATAAAATCAAGATTTAGACTCTGGATGATTTGAAGGGGCGGCTTGCACCATTGCTGTGTGATACCACAGCCAATGGATCGAGGCAGGGTCCACTATTGAGAAGAAGGACTTGAACATCGCAGCACAGTACTGGTTCAGGTTCAGTAGCAACACATTGATGCCATAAAAAATGTGTCCATCATCCGGCATCCATAAGATGCACTTCTGGGGTGTATCATCGCCTGGGAGAGGATAAATATTCGATCCATCATTATACAGGAGATGACTATGAGGGCCAAACAAAATCAAACCTCATTGCCGTTTACCGTTCTCATCAGTGCCTTGTGTCGTAGAGCGGGTGTGCCTTTTGTGGCAATGACGAATATTGAGGTTACTCCTGGCTCGTCTTGTGATATTCATCCAATTAAAGTTAGGTATATGAAGGATGATATAGAAAAGAAGAAAATTCCAGTGGACACGTCCCCAGTAGTTGACGTGGAGTCCATGGAGTCCGGCCATACTCAGCCCTCTTCGGCAGTTGAGCCCTCAGGTGTACCTGTGCCATCATCCTCTACTGCTCCTGCTCCTACTCCTGTCTCCCATCCCCCTTTGACTCAGGCCATGATTTACAAAATGGGCAACCTTGCCCATTCGGCTGATGTGAGGGCTTATCGGGGTGAGGCTGCTATCCAGTTCATGATTGATCGAGCTATAGTTGTTGCACTGGCTCCAATTCAGAAGGAGTTGACGGAACACCAGGAGTTAATTATGGCTCATGGACAAGCGTTGGATGCCCTTACTCCTCGGGTTGAGGTATGTGAGATGGCAGACCACAACTCCACTGATTTTGACAGCTGTAAAGGCTGATATTACTGGTTTGCATTGGGATATGAATGAGTTGAAATCCATTGACATATCGATGTTGTGGGGCGGTGTAGATATCCCTGAGGACCCTAGTTCTTAGATGCCTATGGTTCCAGCTGCTTCTCAAATCCCTCCTGCTACTATGACTGGAGATGCTGGTGCAGTTGATGAGGATGGGTAGTCCAATATGCCCGAGACAGATGAGGAGGAGTTAGAGGCTCATGAAGATGCGGTGTACGAGGAACTGGAAGATTTTGAGGGTGACTTGCTACGGGTGGCCATGAAGGCATCACTTTGTGACACGTCCATGATTGGTTCTAGTGGGTCTAGCCCACAGAGGAGATTGTTGCGCAGCCTTCTGGAATTGAAGTTGAGCAGGAAACTGATGCCCAGGTTGAGGCTATCCCTGCGACCTAGAATTCACCTGAGGCTTAGCCTAAGAGGGTGATCTTAACTCTCCCTCCATTTCATTCCCTGTTGATACTTTCAGTTTCTTTATTTTACATTGAGGACACCACTTATTTCTTTTTTTTGGAGGGGGGGGGGGTGAAGGTATCTAGATACCTACCCCTTTTGGTTGTATTTTGTTTTGTTTTTATTTCGTTTCTAGGATATTTTGTTGTTTCCATTTGAAACTTCTCCAGGTTGCCTTAGTAGTGAATGTTTTGTTTTTGGTGTTGATTCATTTACTTCTCTCTCAATTGATTGAATGTGAATGTTGGTTACTGTTCTCTTGTATATTCGAGTGTCGGTTGTGATCAATATTGATGACTTGAATAGTGATCTTGATGAATGATATGTTTGTGTTAGTCCAACAAGGCAATTTGAGTTGCATAAGTCTTGTGTGAACTCTTAGCATCTCATTTTGACTAGTCGAATGTCAAAGTGAGTCTTGCAATGACCGTTGCACGCGAGCTTAACTTGTAGAGTTTTGATCGATGATTGTGTTGAATTCCATGTGTGGTGAGGTTTACTTAAAATGTGTGCATGATGATACCTAGAACTTACCCCGTTGGTCCAATTGAATAATGTTGGTGAATGAAGGAAATGATCTTAGGCATAAATTTTTGAGAGTGAACCTAATTGCTATACCATTGTGTGACAACCTTATGAGTGTGTGAACCTAGCTTGACACACTTTGAGCCTAACTTTCCTTTGGATGAAACATGAAAATAAATGTTTAGACCGGTTGTTGAAATTGCCAGGTCTTTCCCACCTATAACCTTTGTGAAGCATTGGTTTGTTTGAATAGCCAACTTAGGCCAAAAGCCTAAGTTGGAGGTGTGGTAAGAATGAAGAAAGAAATCGAGCAAGAAGTTCGTGAAATTCGTCCTTGTGAACATGTGGTGAAGAAAAAGATGGAACCTCTCCATATATTAAAAAAAAAGAGATGTGAAGAGACAAGAGAAGAAAGAAAAGAAATGATAAATTTATATCCGTTGTGCATTGTTGTGGAAATAAAAAGGGTGTCCGATGAGCTATACCAAAAATTGTGTGCTATAAATAAACCAAGGATGGGTTCTGAATATGAAAAGAATGAAAGAAAAGGATAAGAAGTGAAATTTGAGCCATGCTTCACAAAGGTAGAATCACTAAGCCGAAATGATCATACCCTTACCCTCAACCCAATTACAATCCTTGTATTTTTGATAACGCTCAACTACACCTCTTATAATTAAAAGTGTAGGCGGTAGCTTGCAAGTATAAACCCAACGATGAGTTGGGGTCGATCCCACAAGTAGTGATACGGAAAATAATTCAAGTATGAAGTATGGAAGTGCTCTAATTTCTTGTAGAACGGAAGTAAATAACACGTAACATAATTTAAATGAATAGGTTTTCATTATAATTATCAAGAGAATTTGGTATCCAATTGTTAACGGAAACAAATAGTACGGAGTTTGAACAAGTATAAAGAGGACCTTAGGAGTGTGTGAGCAATCAAATACTAATTTCACTTAATGGGTAATTAATAATTACTAGAAGAATCTCAATGGTTAGGATGTATTTTCATGTTATTCTATCGTTTCTTAAGGTTTCAATCATGCAATTAGAAATACAAACAAAAAAACTAACTGAAACCCTAACTTAAGAATATATAAAGAAGTAAATTACCCGAATATTTACATCAAAACTCAACGATTGTCATGACCCAGGGGTACACCCTAGATCTAACATGGCGTACTAGACCCCGGAAAGCCTAACACAAGCCACTTAGCATATCATAACATAAAGTACATAGAAATTATGCAGAAATTTAAAACATTTTTCATAACTATCGAAGTCTCATAAAACGAAGCGGAAGTCTTTAACACTTTGTCTCAAACCATCTAAAACAACTTTGAATAACTCTTGGGACACATCCCATACAATAGTCTAAACATAAAATAAAAGACATAAAGGAAATGGTGGCTTCATCCTCGATGCAATGAGGACTCACCAATCTTCAACTTCTTGCTCCTACTAAGAACCTAGCCACGGGAATGGAACTCAATATTGCCAAACCCTACATTTGATAAGAATGTAGGCAAGAGTATGCGTTAGTACTATAATGTACTAAATATGATGGCTAGCATAAATCATCAACATAAGCATATAAGAGGCATTAGTCAACATAAGACATATACCATAATCATAAGAGACAATAACATAAGTCATAAGCTATAAGCATAAGAGATAACCACATAATCATAAGCATAATATCCAACATAGACATAATATAAACATTAGTCATCATAAGGCATAAGCCTTGAACATAGGAGATACTTCATATTCATAGCATAGTCAATACTTAGTTCTTGATAAAATAAGAGAAACATTCTATATGTAGCTTCAAGTCATACTTGTGCAATGCATGAATAAGATTCCATAATCCCATCTATGCTAAGTACCACCTTAGGCTATCATACATACTTACCATCTTTGATCTCATCCTTAGCTTATTCATCATAGACAAGGGAATCTATCACCTTTAGTCAATCATATCATGGAAGGCAACTATAGCAACAATCCATCAAAACATACATCATAAGCATAAGTCATAAGCATATGCATTACATAGATCATCATACATAAGAAGGAACATATCATAACTACCCTCAAAGCATACTTGTGCAATACATGAATAAGATCCCATAATCCCATCCATGCTAAGTAAAGCTTCTTGAGTAACCATAATTCGTAATTCATAATCATTTTCATACTATCATAATGGGAATAAGCCTTAACCGACATGGACCATGTGAGCTTAACATGGAATCCGGTGTTTACCCCACACCAAAAAGGGTTGTTCTACTTGCCTAAGGTAGAACCATACTCTTAGCTTAGGTGGATCCAATAGCTAAGTAACCTATGAGGGAACATAGTTTATGGGATAAGGAGATTGTTACTAGAAACCTGGACTCAATTATGGTAGAAGGTTTCCATCTCATGAGACATATTTTGGGAACCCGGATTCAACTAGCGTATAAGGAACCCATTTAGAAAGCCGGACTCAACTAGTGTAGAAGCTTTCATTTGGAAGGCCGGACTCAACTAATGTAGAAGCCTTCATTGGAGAGCCAGACTCAACTAGCGTAACAGCTCTCCTTGGAAGCCGGACTCAACTAGCGTAAAGGCTTCCGTCTCATATTCAATATCCACTCGGTGCTAAGCATCATTCCCATTGAGTTCATATTAAGTCTTGACTTAAGTTCATATTTATGAAAGAATGTCTTGACACTCAATCCAACATAACTCATACTATAGCTCATAGATCATGCGTGAGGATAACTTTTCACCGTCTATGTCTATATATAGATTCATTAGGTGAGACTAGTCTTCCAACCTTAGAATCATCATATTGTGAGGAAAATACTCACATCATATGATAATCATACATAGGTGTGTATAAGAGGATAACCTTCTAACTACACAACCACTAGATCATGAGCATATTCACTTTACTCTAAATGTGTTCTTAAAGCATGTACATAACCTTCATAAAACATGCATAATATCATATCTTGCCCTTTCAAGGTAAAAGCTCACATCAAATCAATACATCTATAATGACTATATTAGACATGGATATAATCATAATTCAAGTAGTTCTATTACTACATGCATAATCTCATATACTTATAATATAGGTCATGTGGGTAAAGTCCTTCCACAATCATACCATATACAAATCCACATACATAATAGCTTTCACTCTCAAAGCCTTAACATTCATAGTTCAACATATTAGCCTTACTCTCAAAGACCTACTAGTCATAACTCAATATATAAGCTTCACTCTAAAAGCCCTAACAATAATCATTCATCATCCATGCCTTAGTCTCAAGACAATTCTAATAATCATAGCTTTCAAGTCAGAATTCATCATTTTAGCCCTAATATAATCTATTCATGTCTTCAAGATTTACCTTTAAGTAATTCATATCTAGGTTCTCTAATTTCAAGAAATTCATAAAGTAATTCATTAATCTTAAAAGATCACATCTAAGCCCTCAATTTCCTCTTTCATGGCACAAAACCAAACTATATCAATTTCACCCTAGGATCTTAGATTAATCAAGAATACATGTATAATCATACTAAAATCATGTATTTCCATCATAAAAGAACATAAACGATCATAAACAACCATTATCAACTCAATTAGATCAACATATAACCATACCCACAATATAGGAAGGAACCCTAACTAGAATTGGGGATTCATCTTCACAATTGGGGGAAACATGGGGGCTTCATGGATGAAAGGGATCCATGAATGAATAAGCCATCATACCTTGATTACAAAGCCTTGAAAGCTTGAAACAATGGAGTCCTAACCTAGCTTGCCCCGTCTTCTTCTTCTTCTTCACTTTCTAGAGAGAGAATTTCTTGGAGGGAATTGGGTTTCTTTGGTGAATTGAAATAATCATTAGGATCAATGTATTTAGGGGTCTAATAGCTTTATATAGGTGGTCTAATATAATATAAAATGACACCACTTAACCCCTAATTAGTTCTAGAAAGTTCCCTTAACCCTCACTTAAACCGACTTAAAGGAGTGCACTGCCTCACCCACGAGACCACACCCATGGGCCGTGAGTTGACCCACGGGGGGTGCTGGTCTTCCGTGGGTGGTTGTCTATGGATCATCTTATGGGGCCCTGACCCAGGGGTACACCCTAGACGTAACATGGCATATAAGAGCCCGAGAGGCATCATATAAGCCACTTAGCTTTCATAGTCAAGATAATAGAAAAATGGTAAAGTTTAAAACCATTTTCAACAATATCAAAGTTTCATAAAATGATAAATATTTGGAACACATAAATGACCTTGATATCTAAGTACACCATCTCCCCCTTGGGAGAAAGCCTCAACGGATTTCTTAAGCACTGCTTCTTTTATGTCGACCAAAATTGGATCAATACCTTGCTTTTCTTTCACATTCTCCACTTAAGACAATTCTGAACCATTGTGGACCATAACACCACCCTTGGTAGAGTCCACTAACCGAACGCCCAATTGGTCCAATCTATGAACATCTCGAACTAACTCTTTCTTTTCTTCTTCAATATGAGAAACACTACCCATGGATAACCAACTAAGAGCATTCACCACCACATTTGCCTTTCTGCGGTGATAGAGAATACTCATATCATAATCATTCAATAGCTCATTCCACCTTCTTTGTCGAAGATTTTGATCTTTCTGATTAAACATATATTGCAAACTCTTGTTGGTAAACACATCTACATGCACACCATACAAATAATCCCTCCAATTCTTTAAGGGAAAAACAACCGCCGCTAGTTCAAGGTCATGGGTAGGATAATTCTTCTCATGAATCTTAAGTTGTCTTGAGGCATAGGCAATCACTTTTCCATTTTGCATAAGCACACACCCTAACCCAATTCTTGAGGCATCACAATAAACCACAAAACCATTTGTCCCTTCCGGTAGAGTCAACATCGGAGCGGAAGTAAGTGTATCCTTCAATTTTTGAAAACTCCTCTCACATGCTTCGGACCATATGAACTTAGCCTTCTTTTGAGTCAATGCCATTAAAGGAGAGGAAGTTTAAGAGAACCCCTCAACAAACCTTCTGTAGTAACCCGCTAAACCCAAGAAACTTCTTATATCCGAAGGAGTTAGAGGTCTAGGCCAACTCTTGACCGCATCCATCTTTTTAGGATATACATTAATACCCTCACTTGGAACAGTATGGCCAAGAAAAGCTATAGATCTTAGCCAGAACTCACACTTGCTAAACTTCGCAAAGAGTTGTTGGTCGTTAAGAATTTGCAACACGATCCTCAAATGATCAATATGATCATTCTCACATCTCGAATAAATCAATATATCATCAATGAACACAATCATAAACATGCCAAGGTATAGTCTAAACACCCTATGCATCAAATCCATAAACGCCACCGGAGCATTAGTCAACCCAAACAACATTACCAAAAACTCATATTGACCATACCGAGTTCGAAAAGCCATCTTCGGAATATCATCCTCTTTCACCCCTAATTTGTGATAACCCGACCTATGGTCAATCTTAGAGAAATAACTTGCTCCTTGAAATTGGTCAAACACGTCATCTATTCTTGGAAGAGGATACTTATTCTTAATGTTTACCTTGTTCAACTAACGATAGTCAATACACATACGAAGAGAACCATGCTTCTTCCTAACAAACAAAACTGGAGCACCCCATGGAGAGATACTTGGTCGGATGAAACCCTTATCCAACAAATCTTTCAATTTTTCTTTCAACTCCCTAAGTTCTGCCGGAGCCATATGGTAAGGAGGAATAGAAATAGGTTGTGTATCTGGGAGAAGGTCAATACCGAAGTCTATATCCCTTTCTGGAGAAATACCGAGTAAATCATCTGGGAACACTTCTGGAAACTCATTAACAACGGGGACCGACTCAAGAGTAGAGGTTTCAAAATCTACATCCCTCACCCTAACTAGATGGTAGATGCAACCCTTAGAAATCATCTTTCTAGCTTTAAGACAAGAGACAAATAGACACTTAGGCATAGAATTTCCCCCCTTCCACTCCACGACAGGCTCATTTGGGAACTGAAACTTGACTACACGAGTTTTACAATCAATAGAAGCATAACATGAGTGCAACCAATCCATATCAAGGATAACATCAAAGTTTAGCATATCAAGCTCTACCAAGTCAACAAGAGTAACTCTATGGGACAAGGAAACGGGACACTTTCTATAGATCCTCTTAGCCACAGTAGAATCACCAATAGGAGAAGAGACAGAAAAAGGATCTAACAACACATTCGGAAGAACATCAAACCTCATAGCCACATATGGCGTCACAAAAGACAAAGTAGCACTAGGATCAAGTAAATCATATACATCAAGTTAGAGAAATTCAACATACCGGTAACCACATCGGGAGAACCCTCTTGTTCACCACGAGTCTGAAGTGTATATAATTGGTTTTGCTTAGGAACATTGGGACCCAAACCACTAGGAGGAGCTTTCTTGCCCTCTCTTCCTTTAGCCGTATACATTGGGCAATCCCTCATCTTATGACCACTGTTACCACAACTGAAGAAACCATCCATGCTGGCCAGGCACTTACCCTCGTGCTTCTTTCCACACCTATTACAAGTAGACATGGGTAATAAAGATCCACTACCATTACCTCCTTGAAGCTTAGGGTTAGACACCCTATCTTTGTTGAACTTAGGAGGAGCATTGGAGGAACCTTGTTCGGAAAACCTTTGTCGAAATCTATGACGACCATATCCATCAGACCTTGCATGAGAGAAATTACCATCCCCGGTTTTAGCCCTCTTTATCTCCCTAGACTTTTACTTGAGTTTCTCCTCTTCGATCTGTTGAACATGAACCATGAGATGAGAGATGTCCATGTGATTAATGAGCATGGTGGTACAACACTCTTTAACCACCATTTCCGACAAACCCGAAACGAACTTACTCCTCCGTCCCCTTGAATCGACAACCATTGTTGGAGCATACCTAGACAATTGTGTGAACTTCAAAGCATATTCCCTCACACTCATACCTCCTTGACGAAGATTGATAAACTTAAGCACCATTGCTTCCCTCATCTCAAAGGGAAAGAACCTATCAAGAAAAGCAGCCTTAAACTTCTTCCAACCAAGAAGACCTGCATCTTCCGACCTCCCTTCTTTCCATTGGTTGAACCAAGTTTGAGCAACACCGTTTAGTTGATAAGCGACCAACTTCGCCTTTTCCACCAGTGTCACTCCCATGATCATCAAGACCTTATAGACCTCATCAATGAATTCTTGAGGGAAACTCCAGAGGATTCATCCTAGTGAAGTCCCTCACTCTAGATGTCACCGTACCCACATTTGGGTTCACGAAAACCGTAACCTCCCTATTGGCTTGGGCCATCATGGATTAAGCCAACACTTGAAAAATCATCCCTAAACTCCACATTAGTCACTTGTTCGGCCAAAGGATCGATCGGAACTTGAGGAGCTTGGGGAGGAGCTTCTTTTTCCACATTTTCCCTCACATTCCTTCTAGCATAAGCTCTTCGAGTAGCCATATCCTGTAGAGAATCAGATAAGGATTAGTAGAGAGACCTTATATACTTAAACTCTATCGCACGAATTTAGAAGTGGAGTTTCCTAAACATCTTGTAGCCTCTTATTCATAAATATGGCGCGTTTCATAATCATGAACAAGACTCTACTTGATGTGGCTTATGAGACATCCTAGGACCATTCTAAACCTTGTGCTCTGATTACCAAATTTGTCACAACCCACGGTTACACCCTAGATGTAGCATGGCGTATAGGACCCCGAGAGACCCTATACAAGCCACTTAGCATTCTGATGAGTCTGAAATTTCTACTCATTTGGGCTTTATTTTGATAGGATAAGTGTCCGCAAATGCCTAATAATGTATGCTCTGAACTGATGTTAAAATGTCGATTTGCAGCTATAAAGGCTAAAGATCAAGGTAAGGACATGACCGGGATAAAAGAAGCTAAAAGTGCTGAAGAAGTGAAGAAAAGCAATCATGTTGATCGTCCAAACCACTCGGTGCACCGCCGAGTGACCCATTACTCCGCCCAAAATTATAGTAGGCCAACCCTGAGAATGAGAGGAATTGGGCGAGCAGCGTCCCTATTGGCGAGCCACCGAACGGATTGGCGAAGGGGGAGTTTGTCTGCCGAAGTGTACAAAACTATCAGTGAAGCTGCAGGAAAAATGGTGAGGAAAAGGAACAAAGGGCGCGTCGCCGAACCACTTGGCGACCCCGACAAACACCGCCAAAAGTTACAATACGAAATGGATAAAAACCTGAGCTAAGAGGGCGATGGATAGGAGTGATCGGTGATTTTTCGACTGGTTGGCGAAGAATGACTTAATCCGCCGAGTCACCCAAAAGGCAAAAATTCGAACGAATATAAATTGATTTTCTGAAAAGGGAGAGGGTATCCAAACATTGTGAAACTCATACCTAGAACGAGAAAACATTGTTCTTGCTCAGTTTTCAAGCTTTCAAGTAGATTTTTCGAGTTGGATTTTGTAATTAAAGCAAAGTTTACTCATTTTAAATTTTAGAAATCAATACCCAGCTATGGAGCATGTATTAGGTATTGAATTTTAACCTTTTATGATGACTAGCTAGAACCCCATTCTTGGGGGTTTGACCATGTGATTATTTGCTTAATTTAGCTGATGGGTGTTAGAAATTATTGATTGTTTTGCTAAATTGAAATGGGTTTAATTTGTTGCTGCTGTTATTTTGTTGTAGTGATTATTTATTTCACTGCTAAATTGAAATGGGTCTAATTTAAGCATTCAAACACATAATCACAACCCAAGAATGGGGGTTTTAGGTACCCATAGTAAAGAGGAAGCAATAGTTACCAACTAAGTTTTCCATTAGCTTGGGTACCAATCTATAGTCTTCCAAGTGCTTGAATTAACATCCAAAACAATAAAACCCTAAAAGTCTACTAAAAACTTAAAGAACAATGTTAAGGATCAAAAACCTAATGTAAGAACTCTCAAAAACTCAAAACTAGCGCCCAAAAAACTACAGAACTCCTGAACTCTATTTTAAAATCGCATTTATACTCTTCCAGATTTTTAGTTTCAGGACTAGTCGGTGAAATAAGTCGGGCATCACCGACAAGGTCGGCGATCCGCCGAGTGTTCCTTCCATCGCTTTCTTGGCTTGGCTTTTCCACACTTTCTCTTTGTGACATTAGGCGATCAGAATTTCCCTCGCTGATCCAGTCGGTGGTTCACCGATTCACCATTTCAATTGCCGACTTGTCTTTTTCCAAGGGTTGGCTTGATAGAACTTTTGGCGAGTTGAAGAGCCACTCGGCGAGTCGCTGAATGGATTTGGCGATCATTAGTCTTTTTTTTTTTCAGCTTTTTTATTTTTTTTGCCTGATAATGTCCTTGCCTTGCTCTTTTGCCTTCATTGCTGTAAATTAGCATATAATCATCAGTTTAGAGCATAAAATAGGCATTGAGGACACTAAGACTCTAGATATTAAGCCCTAAATGATTTGAAATCCCCGACTCATCAACAACCCCAACTTAAAGTTTTGCTTGTCCTCAACTAAAATACAAGATCAATCAGTTCAACAGAGATGTCTACAAATAGTACTACACAAAACTAAAAAAGAATGCACAAGAGGTTCAATCTACCTATGCAATGTTCAATTGTGCACTACGAGTTTCAAACTGTGACTAGCCATAATCAAATAGAACTCAATCTCACAATGCTTGCTAAAAATGCAAATTCAAGCTCAACAAAAGTATTCGAATGCCCTCGCATCAAGAATGATTCCATGCTCACACAAAGCTCATCAAAATTTCAGAATTAAGGAATCAAAAGCAACTCTCACACTCTCAAAGATAAACACATGCATGATTCTACCCATACGCTTGCCCCTATTTTCCAATGAATATGACATTAAGCTCAATCAAGATCACAAAGGTCTTTAAGGGCTTGTAACGGGGCTGAGGTAATGGTATGATCATTTTGGCTTAGCAACTTCTACCTTCATGAAGCATGACATGTATTTCACTTTTTCTCTTTCTCTTTCACATTTGCCTCCCTCATCTCAAGGGGAAAGAACCTATAAAGGAAAGCAACCTTAAACTTCTCTTAATCAATAGGACCCGTATCAACTGCCCTGTCTTTCTTCCCATGGTTGAACTAAACTTGAGCAACACCCTTAAGTTGATAAGCGGCCAATTCTGTCTTTTCCACCGGTGTCACTCCGATGATCACCAACACCTTATACACCTCATCAATGAATTCTGTAGGATCTTCCTCAACAATGGAACCATGAAACTCCGGTGGATTCATTCTTGTGAAGTCCCTCACGCTAGTTACCATCGCATCCCTATTTGCTTGAGCCATCATGTCTTGAGCCTATACTTGAAAAGTAGCCCTAAACTGTGCATTAGACACTTTTTCAGCAAAAGGATCGACTGGAACTTGAGGATCTTTTGAAGGAGCTTCTCGTTCCATATTAAGACTTGTATTCCTTCTAGCGTATATTTTTGAGTGGACATATCTTGAAGAGCATCGAAGAGGGATTAGGAGAAATATATAGATAATTAAACTCTATCACATGAATTTAGATTGACAAAATAAGAAGAATTTCATATACATCTTATAGCCTATTATTCATAAATTTGGTGCGCTTTACACTCATGAAGAAGACTCTACTCGACATGGCTTATGAGAAATCCGAGGAGCTTTCTAAACCTTATGCTCCAAATACCAAGTTTATCACGACCAAGGTACACCGTAGACGTGACATGGCATATAAGACCCCGGGAGACACTACAAAAGCCATATACCATACATCATACAAGATATTTGTAACACCCCGTATTTGAAAAAAGGAATAAAACCAGATTTTGGGAAATTTTAGGTGCCAGCCATGAGGGCCACCCACGGCCCATGAATGGGACCACGGACCCCAGGTCCGTGGATGGCACTCCCTAGTGGTGGTGTAGAGGTCCAGGACCACGACCAGACCTACGGACCGTAGGTCATACCACGGTCCGCGGTCGGGATCCGTGGTTTGAAGCCCCAAGATGAGAGTCTCTGACCACCAACCACCAACCACGAGTGTGCAGGACGGACCGTAGGTCAGTCCACGGTCCGTCGATGGTGGTGTCATGGGTCAAGGGCTGGCAGTTATTTTCAGGGTTAGTTGGATCTTTTCCTAATTATTTATTTCCTAAGCTATGTCATTTTTCCTATGTTTAGGACCTCTGTATAAACCTTTTAACCCCCAAATTCACCCATTTACTTAATTCTTCCAAATTCCAAAAAGAAGAGCCTTCAAATAATTTTCTCTCTAGAAACTTGAAGAAGAAGAAGACTCATCCTAGGGTTTCAAGCTAAGATATCAATCTCTCCATTGAATGCTAGCATATGGAGTCAAGGTATGATAGATTTTATCCATGGATTTCTTTCATCCATGGAGTTCTCAAATTCCTCTATTTCAAATGGTAGAATTCGCCAATTAAGTTACGGTTTCTTCAATTAGCATAGGTTCCTTGCATTATTGATTTAATTGATTTAATTATGATCTCTTATGCATGAATTGATGATACATGATGATTTTATGATGATTTCCCCATGAAGCCATCTAATCCCCCATATTTCAAGTTGTGATTCATATGATGTGGGATTTGAGTATAAAGCAAGTGTTTTATAAAATTAGGCATGTATTGCAAGCTTTACATTTAATTATGATGAAATCCATATCTAACCCATATTTTCTAAGAGTTTATGATTGAAAGTGAGTTTTGACCTCAAGAGGTAAATTATGGACTTATGCATTTTCCTATGAAATCTATGCAAATGTTTTAAGGGTGCTTTGAGAGTAAAGTACTAATGATGATGTTGTTGTTGTGTTGTTGAAAGGAGATTCTCATAAACACATAAATATCATGATGTGAAAGGTTTTCTCACATAGAAAGGATTCTTAGGTATAAAGGCTTTCTCACCTAATTGAATCAAAGACAAGGAGCTATTTTAATGAAACTAGCTTTAATTGGTTGTCCAAAGGCACCTTTTCATGAGTAATGAAGTCAAAGTCAGAAATGACTATTTTGTGTGAATTTATGCATAACACCGAGTGGATATTCAAAGTGAGATAGAAGCTCTCCCATAGTAGAGGCCAGGTTTCCAATGTAATCTAATGAGATGGAAGCTCCCGCGTAGTAGATGCCGGGTTTCTAGTGGCAATCTCCTTAACCCATAACTATGTGCCCTCATAGGTTGATTAGCTAGTGGATCCACTTAAGCTAGATGGTCATGGTTCTACCTTAGGAAAGTAGAACAACCCTTTTAGGTGTGAGAGACACCGGGGGATCATGTTATAGCTCACATGGTCTCATGTCGGTTAAGGCTAATTCCCCACAAGTAATAATGAACTAAGGTTACTTCAAGAAGTATCTCACATGAGTTTAAAGGTTTTAAAGAAGAAGTTAGCTTGCATTGACCATGCTTTTATGACTTATGTTTTATAAAATTTTTATATCATGTATAGCTTGGTCAATTGCATGTCATGAAATGACATTATTCCTTTAGCATGTTTTAAATTTTTTATGCATGGCTATTACACTTGGTACATTGTTTTGTACTAACACATACTCTTGCCTTTATTTTTACCAAATGTAGGGTTCGATATTCAGGGTGCTCAGTTTCGTGGCTAGTTGGTGATTTGATTGATTTCCGAGCTTTGGTGAGTCCTCATGCTTCGAGGACGGACTTTCATTGTTTTACCATCTTTCATGTATTTTCACTTTTGAACATGATGTATAGGCTAGGCCCAATTTCATTCTATTGTATTAGATGGCTATGATGAGACACGAGTCTAGACTTCCACTTTTCGTTTAATAAAAATGTTTTGGACTTGGACTATTATTTTTCTCTTATTGTTCTATTTCTTATGTTATGAGGACTAAGTGGCTTGTATGGAGTCCTTCGGGGTTCTATACGCCATGTTACATCTAGGGGGTACCCATAGGTCGTGAAAATATTAGAAACAAAAGAGTTTAAAAGTAACATTTCATGTAAAAGAGTTTGACAACAACGGAAGTATAATCATAAGTCTCAAAGACATCTATCACATCAAAGGAGTGATTGGGACGTAATCCATACATCACGTACAAAATCTGAAATGAAAACGACATGAAAGCAATAAAAGAGTTTCCGTCATTGGAATATGAGGACTAATCAATCTTCAATGTGTAAAAGGGATAACTAGCCAAGAGTATGGGGAATCGGTGCGGCATACCCTACATAAGTGAAACAATGTAGGCACAAGTATGTGTTAGTATATTGAATATACCAAGTATGATAGCAATGTATAGAAGTTATCAAATCATGTTAAATCATAAAATAACATGCTAGCAAACATAAGTCATAATCATTTTCGATGCAAGATAAACATCTTATAGAACACTTGTGAGATACTTATGAAAATAACCTTAATTCATTATTGTGGGAAGTATGCCTTTAATTGACATAGACCATGTGATCAATAACATGAAATCTTGAGTCTATCCCACACCGAAAAGAGATGTCTTTACTTTCCAAGGTAAGAGCCATAAACTTAATCTTATATGGATCCACTAGCGAATGTCTATCTAAGACATACCTATTGTGGCTGATAACGCTCAACTACACTTCATCCAATTCTAAGTGTAGGCTTTCACAATCTAGTATAAACCCAATGAAAATTTGGGGTCGGTCCCACGGGGAGTGATATGGTAGAGAATTCAATTACGAAGTGAAAGACGTGTTCTAGTAGGTTGTAGGAATAGAATTTATCGAAACAATTAAAGTAAGTTGCAGGGGTTGACAACTAGTGTCAAATGGGGGGATTATATTTCTCAATTAACAACCACGAAAACATGGGACTATTTAAGTAGAGAGGGATCATTGGGGATGTGATTGATTAATTGCTAATTTCGCTATATGGGTGATTACTATTTACTGAAAACCATTGAATATTTGTAGGTAGGCTAGACATTAGATGTAATAGACATCTCTCGATCAACTATCTTAATTCAAGCGAGTTCTCTGGAACCTCGACAAGCATACAAATTATGACCAGCCAAAAACTTAATTAATCTACTCTCTCAAGCTAGATTGATAGGATCGAATTTAGACTCACTTTCTCAAGTTGAATCCACAATAACCAAATCACTACAATCATCAATTGATAACCTTAATTCTAAAACCAGTGTCTCAAGCAAGCATAGAATACTAGACTAGAACTGCATTTGCGACTACAATTCATGAATTAAAAGTCAGGTATCAATCGAACTCACTTCAAAAAAACAATTACATCAGTAATTATGAACACCCATGAGCTAATTGAGAAAATTAATCACATAATCACACCCCCAAGAATTGGAGTTTTAGACACACACTATAAAAAGCTGGAAAATATTACCAACTATGTTCTCCATCAGCTGGGTAACAAAATTTGAGTCTTCACAATGCCTGAAATCAACTTAAAATCAAAACCCAACTTAAAATTCTACTCAAAAACTCCAAAAACAGTGTTTGGGATAAAAAACATAAAGTAAGAACTCTCAAAAATTCAGAGTATTCACTCAAAATTTTGGAACTCCTTTTCATCATTTAAAAATTCGCATTTATACTCTTCCAGATTTTCAACTTTTAGACTGATCGGAGGAATTAGTTGTGCATCGCCGACCAGGTCGGTGATGTGCAAATTGTCTCTCTTCATCACCTTGTTGAATTGCCTCTTCACCATTCAACTTCTGTAACTTTAGACGATCAGGATCCTTATCGCCGATCCATTCGGCGGTTCACCGAAATGCCATTTTCATCGCTGAGTTGGCTTTTTTCTATGGTTGGCACACTGTAACTTTAGGCGAGCTGAAGTATCACTCGTCAAGTTATTGAGTGGTCTGGGCGATCGTCAGCTTTTTTCAGCTTTTTCACTCCTCTTTTTCCCGGTAATGTCCTTGCCTTGCTCTTTTGCCTTCATAGATGCAAATATAGCACATAAACATCAGTTTAGAGCATAAGATAGGCATTGAGGACACTAAAATTATGAATATTACATCTTAAATGAGTCGAAATCCAGATTCATCAACACCCCCAACTTAAACTTTTGCTTGACCTCAAGTAAAACACAATATCAATCATTTCAACAAGGATGTCTACAAATAGTGCTACTTAAGACTCAACATGAATACACACAAAAGGTTCAAACTACCCCTGCAATGTTCAATTGTGCACTCTAAGTTTCAAACTGTGACTAGCCAGCATCAAATAGAACTTAAGCTCATAATTCTTGCTTCAAATGTAAGTTCAAGCTCAACTAAAGCATTCAAATGCCCTCGCACAAAACTAATCTAACAGTTGTCCTCAAATGAATAGAAATAATAAAAACAAAATAGTCTAAAATAAAAAATGGAGTCAAAAAGGTCATCCTGTCGGGCTAAGCCTGGGTGAAGTCTGAATCTCTGTGATTCCATCAGTTTGGGCATCAGTGCCCGGCTCAGTAGCAACCTTAGCTCAACTAGAGCCCATCATAGACGTCTCCCTCAAAGAAGCCCACACAGCAGTCTCAACCATGTCTCCCTCAAGATATGACAAGTCATCATACATGGATGCATCTCTAACATCAAGCTCCTCCTCATCCATCTCAGCCTCTGACTCAACAACAGTACTCTCTCTATCAACATCTCCGGGCGTAGTAGCCGGAGAAACCTCTAAACTGGCAAGAACATCTACGATCGGGATTTTGGGGATCTCAACTATGCTGAATAGCATCGATAAATCTGTGGACTCTAGCTCGTTTAAATCATTCCTCAACCCAACAACATCAGCCTTCAAAGCCGTCAAAGCTGCAGAATCACCTCGGCCCTACTCACAAGCCTCAACCCTTACCGTAAGGGGAAGAAGGTGAAGTGTAGATGCTTGGATATTAATGAGGTACTTGGGTGTTCATAGAAATTCATGCATGACTACATTGACCTTATCAAGAAGAAGACCCTAGATGATCTAAAGGGTTGGTTGGCACCGCTAATTTCTGATATGACACCGAGGTGGATTTAGGCCGGTGTACCTATTGAGAAGAAGGACCTGAACGTGGCTACCTGATTCTAGTTCCGGTTTATTAACAACACCATCATGCCTTCATAGAAAGAGTCGGTCCTCCGACATCCAAATGGTGCATGTTTGGGTTCTATTATGGATCGACAGGAGTTGAACTTGGGTATGCTTATTGAGCAAGAAATGGCTATTAGGGCCAAGCAAAGTCAGACCTCCCTTCCATTTCCGGTGCTGATCACTGAGCTATGCAGGCGGGACCGTGTTCTAATGATTGAGAAGACATTGTTGAGGTGACACCCACTTCCTCTACTGACATCCGACGGATTGAGGTCGAGTACTTGAGGGATGAAGCCGACAGGAGGATTGCTGCACCGGTTGATACATCCCCAGTAGTTGATATTAACATATTGCCGACTGAGGCAATACTTCCCCCTCAGGCCAGTGAGCCGATAGGTAGCTCTGGTCCTTCTATTTCTGCTACTCCTAGTTCTACTACTGCACCCCTCCCACTACTTCTGTTCCTACTACTTCCTCCTCACCCCTATCACAAAGGATATGTTATACAACATGAGCCATCTGGCTCATTCTACTGATGTGTGTGCCTCTCGTGTAGAGGCCGCTATGCCTGGGATGATAGACTGGGTGATTGTTACAGCCATATCCCCGATTACGGCTGAGATGTGAGAGCACCGGGAGTTGATTGATACCCACCAGATGGCTCTGGATGCCCTTACGGTGAGGTTTGAGGCTCGTGAGCCGGGTCGGGTGATTCTGTAGCTTTGACGGCTTTGAAGGCCGATGTTGTTGGGTTGAGGAAAATATTTGAACGAGCTGAAGTCCACAAATTTGTCGATCGTATTCAGCACAGTTGAGATCCCCGACATCCCGAGCGCAGATGTTGCTACAAGTTCAGAGGTTCCTCTGGCTACTACACCCAGAGATGTTGATAGAGGGAGTACTACTATTCAGTTTGAGGCGAAGAGGGATGAGTAGGAGCTCGGTGTTAGAGACGCAGCCATGTATAATGACTTGGCAGATCTTGAGGCATCCATGGTTGAGATAGTTGTGTGGGCTTCTTTTAGGGAGACGTCTATGGTGGGCTCTAGTAGAGCTAAGGTTGCTGTTGAGCCAGGCACCGATGCCCAGAATGATAAAGTCACGGAGATGCAAACTTCACCCCAGGCTTAGCCTGGCAGGATGACCCTTTTGACTCGATTTCTTTTTTTATACTATTTTGTTTTTATTATTTCATTGCATTTGAGGAAAACTTCTAGATTAGTTTGGCGGGGTGAGGTATTTCTATACCTACCTCTTTTGGGCTGTTTTGTGGATGTTTGCGATTGTTGTTTTGTGAATGTTGGATCATATTTTGTGTTTTTATAGATATATGGTTTTGATCCATTGTTTTCATCCTTTACTTTGAATTGAAAATGGTTTTGAACTAATTTTAAAAATTTGCACCCTCTTGATGTGTGTGAATGTGGATATTCTCTTGCAATTTTGAGTGTAAGTTGTGGTTAATACCGATGACTTGAATAGTGCTCTTAATTGAATGATATGAGTGTGCGGCTATGATGAGGCAAATTGAGTTACATAGGTCATATATAAACTCCTAGCATCTCATTGTGACTAGTCGGTTGTTGAGTTGATCTCTTGTGATTATCTTTGTACGCTAGCTGAAAATTATAGAGTCTTGTTTGATGATTGTCTCAAATGCCATGTGTGATAAGGTTGTCTTGAACTATGTGCTTGATGACACCTAGAACTTTCCCCGTTTGTCCAATTGATTGATGTAGGTAAGCGATTGAAATGATCTTAGGTACAATTTGTGAAGCGTTAACCAAAAATTGATATTATACCTCTTTGTGGCCACCTTGTGAGTGTGTGAACCTAGCTTGGCACCCTTTGAGCCTATCCTTTTATTTGGAAGAAACTTGAACAACTTTGACCTCTTTATCCCATCACCTATAACCTTCATGAAGTATTGGTTCGTTTGAACAACCAACTTAGGCAAAAAGCGTAAGTTGGGGGTGTGGTGAAAAATGAGGAAAGTCAAGTAATGTGAAAAATCCCCCTTTGATAGATTGTTTTGAAAAAGATGTAACTCCTCCATGTAAAAAAAGAGAAAGAAAAGAAAAAGGTGAAAGTTGAAAAAGACTTAAAAAGAGAAGAGTTTATGAAATAAAGTTGTGAAACGTGCAAAAGAAATGTGGTATCCAATGAGTCATGCTTAAATGAATAATAGGGTGGATTGTGAAGATCATAGAATGTGAAAGAGAAGGAGAAGAAGTGAATTGTAGGTCATACTTCATAATGGTAGAAGTCACTAAACCAAAATTACATACCTTTACACTCAGCCCCATTACAAGCCTTGAAAGACCTTTTTGATCTTGAGTGAGCTGAAAATAAGGTTAATTGAAAAATAAGGCCAAGCCTATTGTTGGAGTCATGCATGTGTTTATCTTGGGGAGTGTGAGAGTTGCTTTTTATTCTGAAATTTTTAATTGTTGATGAACTTTGTGTGAGCATGGAATCTTTCTTTGTGTGAGGGCATTTGAATGCTTTTGTTGAGCTTGAACTTGCATTTGAGGAAAGCATTGTGAGCTTGAGGCTATTTGATGATGGTTAGTCACAGTTTATAACTTAGAATGGACAATTGAACATTGTATGTGTAGTTTGAACCTCTTGTGTGCATTCATATTGAGTCTTAGGTAGCACTGTTTATAGGTATCTTTATTGAACTGATCGATCTTGAGTTTTACTTGAGGACAAGTAAAATTTTAAGTTAAGGGTGTTGATGAGTCTTGTATTTCGACTCATTTAGGGCTTGTTATTCATAGTTTCAATGTCCTCGATGCCTATTTTGTGCTCTAAATTGATGTTTTAATGATAATTTGTAGCAAGGAAGGCTAAAGATCAAGGCAGGGACATTATCAGGCAAAAAGGAGCAAAAAAGCTGAAGAAGTCTAAGAGAGGCATTTCTAGTGATCGTCCAGACCACTCGGCGAACCGTCCAGTGGCTCTTCAGCTTGCCAAAAGTTCCAACATGCCAGCCCTGGGGAAAAATCTACTTAGCGATGGAAATGGACAGTCGGCATACCGTCGAATGAATCGGTGACCTCGATCCTGATCGCCTAAAGTCATAAAACTTTGAGGCTAAAGAGTCAAGGTAATCCGGCGATGGAATGGAACTATTGGCACATCGCCGACTTAGTCGTCAACGCTCGACTTACTTCGCCTAGTGGTCCTGAAGGCCAAAATTTGGGCAACTATAAATTGAATTTCCAACAGGAGAAAAAGTGTCCAGCCTTGAGTCCAGTCTTGAATCAATTTATTTTCCTAAGTAATTTTTCATTGTAGAACTGGAAGTTTCGTTTGAGAATTGGTTTTGAGGAGTTTTCAATTGGGTTTTTCTATTAAGTTGGTTTGAACCATTGTAATGTTTTGGGAACCATTACCCAGTTCATGGATAACATAATTTGTAATCGTTTCTTCCTTTTTATGATGTGTGGCTAAAACCCCAATTCTTGAGGTGTTATCATGTTATTATTTACTTTAATTAGCTTATGGCTATTGTTGTTTACTGATTTAAATGCTGATTTGAAGTGGGTTTAATTGATAGCTGTGTATTAACCTATGAATTGTAGTTGCAAATGCAATTCTAACGTAGTGTTCTGGGCTTGCTTGAGAAAGAGGTTTTAGAACTAAGGTTTTTGATTTATGATTGTAGTGATTGGGTTGCTGTGGGTTCAGCTTGAGAGAGTGAATAATAAACTTGACTCTACCTATCTAGGTCGAGAGAATAGATAAATTAAGGTATTGGGCTGCTTATAGTGTTATAATTGTTGAGGTTCGAGAGAACTCGCTGGAATCGTAATAGTTGTTCTAGAGAAAGCTATTGCATCTAGTCTAGCCTACCCACTAAGATTCAACAATTGTTAGTAAATTAAAATTACCCATATGGTGAAATTAGCATCTAATCAATCACATCGCTGAGAATTCCTCTCTACTTATTGTTTCCCCTATATTCGTAATTGTTGTAGTTGCTAATTGACAAACCTAATCCCCCCATCTATCATTCGTTGTCACCCCCTTTTGATATATATAAATGCTTTCGATAATTTCTATTCCTATAACCGATTAGACCACATTTATAACTTCGTGATTGAATTCGCACTTCGTTGGGTTTTATACTAGATTACTATCGCGTACACCTAGTATTGGATGAGGTGTAGTTGAGTGTTTATAAAAAATGGCGCTGCTGCCGGGGAGTGGTTGAGGGTTTTATACTAGATTAAGATCGCCTACACCTAGTATCGACTTACTTTATTTTGTGTTTGTTGTTGGTTGTTTCTTAACAGGTGATGAGATGAGTTTGAACGGAAGTAATGGTAGCCAACTTTGCCACCAAGATGACATCGGTAACATGAACGATGTCAATGACATTCAAGTTAGTGGTGTTGGTGTTATCAGGTTGCCTCTGGTTGTGGGGAATGTCGTATTCCACGTGACTAGCACGATGTTGCAACTCTTGCAAATGAAAGGACTATTTAGAGGGCTAGCTCATGAGGATCCCCATGATCATATTAGGAACTTCGTGGACGTGTGTGGTCCATTCTCATTCTAAAACATCTCACAAGAGTCTGTCCGGCTCCGTTTGTTCCCTTTCTCTTCGATGGAATAAAAAACCAAATGGTTAGCTGATCAACCGGCAGACTCAATTACATCGTGGAATGAACTTACTGAGGCGTTCTACATAAGGTTCTTTCCTCCTTCAAGGATGATTTCTTTGAGAGATAATATTCAGGGCTTTAAACATTTAGAGGGTGAGCCAATCCATGAGACATGGATGAGATTTCAGAAGTTTATACTTTAATGTCCGACTCACGGGCTTCCAAACAAGGTGTTGTTACAACACTTTTACCGGAGTCTAGACTCAATGAACAAAGGTGTGGCTGATCAACTTATCCAAGGGGGTATTATGCAGCAACCTTTTGAGCTAGCGTCAACTCTCCTTGACAGAATGACTAAGATAAACCGAGCTTGGTATACTCAGGAGGATAAGGTTTATCCTTTGACATTTAGGATGACGAAGGAGAAGATAGAGAAAGACCAAGAGAGAGACCAAAACATGGCAAAAATTATGACCCAATTGGACCTTTTGTCGAAAAATGTGATGGGTAGTGGATCTAGAGTTGTGAATGTTGTTGGTGTTAGTGGAGCAAACCCCGAGGATCCACACTTTGAGGCTTTGTATAATGAGGAAGTGAGTTTTCTTGCAAATGAAGGAGAAGGTTTCCGTCCGAACTATCAAAGGATGGGCGGGAACAAAGGTTGGAAAAGAGACCATGATAACGGTTGGAAAGACCGTGACAGGGAATGGCGTGATCGTGAAACTAACTAGAAGGAGCGTGATGGTGAAAAAGATAGATACCTTCCTCCCCATGAGCGTCAAAAGCGTAGAGCAAAAGGCTGACCCGGAGAACTTTTGTACTAAAGATATGCTTGCACGTATTCTAAATAAAGTGGAAGGGTCAGACAAAGTTCTTAAACAAATGAAAAAGGACATCTCCACATAAAATCAGACTGTTACCTCTAACTCTGTGTCCATCAAAAAACTGGAAACGCAAATGCTTCATATCTTGTCTCATTTGAACCCAAGGCCGAAAGGGGGTCTACGAAGTGATACCTTCACTAACCAGAAAAATTACACTTGAAAGCGTATCCACTTCGTGCCACGACATTAAATAAGGCTCTTCTTGGGAGACAACCCAAGTGTTTATGTTTTTAATATTGTTGTTTGAATAACGAGTGTTGAATGTGGAGGTTGAAAAGTTGAAGTTTTGGAAAAATTGAAGCTAGGAGAGCCAAAGGTCCAGTCGGCGACTCGCTGAACAGGTCGGCGAGCCCGACTTGGATCACTGTTGGAACCACCTAGCCTGCTATAGGTTCTGTAATACTCAGACGGCTAAAGATCCATTCGGCTCATCGCTGAGTGGGTCAGCGTTGTAAGTCGTAATCGCCGACCGGCGCCCGAACTGAAGATTCTTTAAGGCCAAACCATTTTAAATTCAAAAATATCCCTCATTTCACACTTTTCGACTTCCAAACTTTCACAACCGCATAGTTTATTTCTTTCTTAAAACTTTTCTAACTTTTTGTCTGCGATTTGCAACTAGGGGAGGATTCTTAAATTCTTTACTTGCCTAGCTTTACACATTTTTGGCATATAAGGTTGGTTTTCCAAATCCCGCTTAACATTTTGGTAAAAATTGAATGCTTGATCGTTGTGTAGTTGTTCTCTGCGTATGAATGTTGATTTGTTAATTCTGTGGTGTTTTGTTTGCCCGTATGTAGTTTATATCACTGTTAATCAACCTTAATTTATGAAATCCCGTGTCTAAGCATGTTAAATTTGTTGGGTTGTGTTTAATTTGTTGTGGGTCTAGTAGGGGTGAAGTCTGTGTAACTCCGAATTGTGCTAATTGTTAGATTTTTCCCAATGATAGAGCGGTTGACGTCGTTCTTAAAGGCAAAAGAAGTCAATTGGCCAATTTTGGCCAATTCAGGGCAAGTCTGAGTACCCCGTGGGCATGGGTAGTATGGCTCTGAGTCTAATTCTATAGAATAATAGTTTAATTTTGTTTTCGTGGGCTGCGGGTTAGATTTTAAAGGTCGGGGTAGAAATCTCACAGGTTGGACTATTCGGCGAGCTGGGTCGAGCTCGCCGAGTGGTTCGACGGTTTGCCTAAGGACCCCTTGCTCGCCTTTTAATTCTCTATTTTGTTTACTTGAGTTCTGTAACTTTCGGTGATATGCCTGAGCTCACCGAGTTCACTCGGTGACTTGTCGAAAGTTCCTTCCGATTGCCCTTCTGCGTCCCTAATTCTTGAAATTATTCTATAACATTCGGTGAACCACTTCTAGTTCGCCGAATGGTGTCGGCGATTCACTGAAAGACCCTGATCATCACCGACCTGTTCTAATTTTTTGCTTATTTTACTCTATAACATTCGGCGAGCCCGACTTGGCTCGCCGAATGGGGCAGCCACTCACAGAACCGTTCGGCGAGTTATCCTACAAATGTCACACTGTGATTTTTTTTTCTGAACTAAATCTAACGTTTTCAACGTTGTTTTGCAGGAATGGTTAGACCTAAGGTAGCAAGAAGGAATCAACCGCCCTGAAAGCGGGCTCGAGGGATAGTAATTAATGAAGAGGATGCTGCCTCCCGGGCCCTGTCTACCAAACTTCTTCCAAAATGGGGAAAGGGCAAGGCAAGGGCCTTGTTCAACCCACGTCAGCGGAGGAGAGCTCCAATAGTGAAGGCGTCTATGCCACTCACCTCACTACTTCTGAGAGTGAGGGCCACTCTCAGGGCAGTTCTCCGGCCTCCGTCTCTTAGCCGGAAGAGGACCAACTCCTACAGGCTAGAAGAGCGGAGCTACGCTCCATGTCCATGAATGATCCGTCTAGGATCCCAGTGCCTCTTACACCTCCTCTTCCCGCTCTTGCTCAGGCAGTAGTACAGGCTCCACCTGTTCAGGGTCCTCCTCCCCAGTCACTCGATAGACTAAAGGCCAAGGGTATGAGGATTTTTTTTGAAGAGAAGCAGTTTTCTACCGATGGTGTGGTAGACCGGTATCCCGAAGTGCGGAACACGCTGAAGTTCCACAGGTTTGAGATTTTAACTAAAACCTGAGGTCCTTACATCCCTACTTGGGTCCGGGAGTTCTATTCTGCTTATGGGGAGCTGGTACCGAAAGGGAAAAAGAAGGCCAACACATTCATGCCAGTTGACTTTGTAGTGGCTCGGGTGAAGAAGGTGAAGTGCAGATGCTCGGATATTAATGAGTTACTCGGGTGTTCACACAACTTCACGCATGACTACATTGACCTCATCAAGAAGAGGACCCTAGATGATCTAAAGGGTTTGTTGGCACCCCTAAATTTTGAAATGACATCGAGGTGGATCGAGGTCGGTGCACCGATTGAGAAAAAAGACATGAACGAGGCTGTGAGAAACTGGTTCAGATTTATTAGCAGCACCATCATGCCTTCATAGAATGAGTCGATCCTCCGACATCCGAAGATTGCATGTCTAAGTTTTATTATTGATCGACAGGGGTTGAACTTGTATCTTATCATTGAGCAAGAGATGGCCATGAGGGCCAAGCAGAGGAGGACTTCCCTTCTAATTCTGGTACTGATCACTGAGCTATGCAGGTGGTCCCGTGTTCCTATGATTGAGAAGATGGATGTGGAGGTGACACCTACTTCCTCTACTGACATCCGACGGATTGAGGTCGAGTACTTGAGGGATGAGGCCGACAGGAGGATTGCTGCACCGGTTGATACATCCCCGGTAGTTGATATTAACATGTTACCGACTGAGGCAATACTTCCCCATCAGGCCAGTGAGCCGACAGGTACCTCTGGTCCTTCTATTTCTGCTACTCCTAGTTCTACTACTGCACCCCTCCCACTACTTCTGTTTCTGCTACTGCCTCCTGACCCCTATCACCAAGGCTATGTTGTACAACATGAGCCATCTGGCTCATTCTGCTAATGTGTGTGCCTCCCGTGTAGAGGCCGCTATGCCTGGGATGATAGACTGGGTTATTGATGCTGCCTTAGACCCTATTAGGGCTGAGATGAGAGAGCACCAGGAGTTGATTGATGGCTATAGGATGGATCTGGATGCCCTTACGGTGAGGGTTGAGTCTAATCAGTAGGGCCGGGGTGATTCTGATGCTTTGACGGCTTTGAAGGCCGATGTTGTTGGGTTGAGAAAAGATTTGAATGAGCTGATGTCCATAAATTTATCGATGCTATTCGGCATAGTTGAGATCCCCGACATCCCGAGTGCAGATGTTCCTGCCAGTTCAGAGGTTCCTCCGGCTACTACGCCCGGAGATGTTGATAGCGAGAGTATTAATGTTGTGTCTGAGGCTGAGACGGATGAGGAGGAGCTTGGTGTTAGAGACACATCCATGTATGATGACTTGGCAGATTTAGAGGGAGCCATGGTTGAGACAACTGTGCGGGCTTCATTGAGGGAGACGTCTATGGTGGGCTCTAGTGGAGTTAAGGTTGTTGTTGAGCCGGGCACTGATGCCCAGATTGATGGAGTCACTGAGATGTAGACTTCAACCCAGGCTTAGCCTGGCCGGATGACCCTTTTGATTCCATTTATGTTTTTAGACTGTTTTGTTTTTATTATTTCTTTGCATTTGAGGACAACAACTAGATTAGTTGGCAGGGTGAGGTATTTTTATACCTACCTCTTTTGGGCTATTTTGTGGATGTTTGCCATTGTTTTTTTGTGAATATTTGATCATATTTTGTGTTTTTATAGATATATGGTTTTTATACATTGTGTGTTCTTTGTTTTGAATTGCAAATAGTATTGAACTAATTTTAAAAATTTTCCACCTCTTGATGTGTGTGAATGTTGTTGTTCTCTTGAAATTTCGAGTATCGGTTGTGGTCAATACCGATTACTTGAATAGTACTCTCAATTGAACGATATGAGTGTGCAGCTACGATGAGGCAAAGTGAGTTACATAGGTCATATGTGAACTCCTAGCATATGGTTGTGACTAGTCGGTAGTTGAGTTTATCTCTTGTGATGATCATTGCACGCTAGCTGAAAATTGTAGAGTCTTGTTTGATGATTGTGTCAACTTCCGTGTATGAAAAGGTTGTCTTGAACTATGTGCTTGATGACACCTAGAACTTTCCCCGTTAGTCCAATTGATTGATGTAGGCAAGCGATTGAAATGATCTTAGGCAAAATTTGTGAAGAGTAAACAAAAAATTGATATTATACCTCTTTGTGGCCACCTTGTGAGTGTGTGAACCTAGCTTTGCACCCTTTGAGCCTATCCTTTTCTTTGGAAGAAACTTGAACAACTTTGACCTCTTTGTCCCATGACCTATAACCTTCATGAAGTATTGGTTCGTTTGAATAGCAAACTTAAGCCAAAAGCCTAAGTTGGGGGTGTGGTGAAAAAGGAGGAAAGTCATGAAATGTGAAAATCCTCCTTTGAGGGATTGTTTTGAAAAAGATGGAACCTCTCCATGATAAAAAAAGAGAAAGTAAAGAAAAAGGTGAAAGTTTAAAAAGACTGAAAAAGAGAAGAGTTTCTTAAATAAAGTTGTGAAAGGAGCAAAAGAAATGGGGTATCCAATGAGTCATGCTTAAATGAATAATAGGGTGGATTGTGAACATTGTAGAATGTGAAAGAGAAGGAGAAGAAGTAAATTCAGGTCATACTTCATAAAGGTAGAAGCCACTAAACAAAAATGACATACCTTTACACTCAGCCCTATTACAAGCCTTGAAAGATCTTTTTGATCTTGAGCGAGCTGAAAATAAGGTTAATTGGAAATAAGGGCAAGCCTATGGGTAGAGTCATGCATGTGTTTATCTTTGGGAGTGTGAGAGTTTCTTTTGATTACAAAATTTTAAATTGTTGATGAACTTTGGGTGAGCATGGAATCATTCTTAGTGTCAGGGCATTTGAATGTTTTTGTTTAGCTTGAACTTGCATTTGAAGCAAGCATTGTGAGCTTGAGGCTATTTGATGATGGTTAGTCACAGTTTATAACTTAGAATGGACAATTGAACATTGTATGTGTAGTTTGAACCTCTTGTGTGCATTCGTGTTGTGTCTTGAGTAGCACTGTTTGTAGGCATCTTCATTGAATTGATCGATCTTCAGTTTTACATGAGGACAAGCGAAAGCTTATGTTGGCAGTGTTGATGAGTCTGAGATTTCGACTCATTTAGGGCTTGTTATTCATACTTTCAATGTCCTCGATGCCTATTTTGTGCTCTAAACTGATGTTTTAATGACAATTTGCAGCAATGAAGGCTAAGGAGCAAGGCAAGGACATTATCTGGCGAAAAGGAGCGAAAAAGCTGAAGAAGTCTAAGAGAGGCATTTCTAGTGATCGTCCAGACCACTCGGCGAACCGTCCAGTGGCTCTTCAGCTTGCCAAAAGTTCCAACATGCCAGCCCTGGGGAAAAATCTACTTAGCGATGGAAATGGACAGTCGGCGTACCACCGAATGGATTGATGACCTCAATCATGATGGCCTAAAGTCACCGAACTCTGAGGCTAAGGAGCCATGGCAATCCGACGATGAAATGGAACCATTTGCGCATCGGCAACTTGGTCGGCGACACTCGACTTACTTCGCCTAGTGGTCTTGAAGGCCAAAATTTGGGCAACTATAAATTGAATTTCAAACAGGAGAAAAAGAGTCCAGCCTTGAGTCCAGTCTTGAATCCAGATATTTTCCTAAGTAATTTCCATTGTAGAACTGGAAGCTTTCGTTCGAGACTTGGTCTTTAGAAGTTTTCAACTAGGTTTTTGAATTAAATTGATTTGAAGCATTGTAAAGATTTGGGAACCATTACCTGGTTCATGGATAACATAATTGGTAATCATTTCTTCCTTTTTATGATGTGTGGCTAAAACCCAAATTCTTGGGGTGTGATCATGTGATTATTTGGTTTAATTAGTTTATGGATATTGTTGTTTACTGATTTTAATGTTGATTTGAAGTGGGTTTAATTGTTAAGTTTGTATTAACCTATGAATTGTAGTTTCAAATACAATTCTACCTTAGTGTTCTGGGCTTGTTTGAGAAAGAGGTTTTAGACTAAGGTTCTCGATTGATGATTGTAGTGATTAGGTTGATGTGGGTTCAGCTCTCGAGAGAGTGAATCCTAAACTCGACTCTACGTATCTAGCTCAAGAGAGTAGATAAATTGAGGTATTGGGTTGCTTATAGTGTTATGCTTGTCGAGGTTCGAGAGAACTCGCTTAAATCGTAATAGTTGTTCGAGAGAAAGCTATCGCATCTATAGTCTAGCCTACCCACTAAGATTCAGCAATTGTTAGTAAATTACAATTACTCATATAGCGAAATTAGCATATAATCAATCACATCCCCAAGAATTCCTCTCTACTAATTCTTTCCCCTGTTTTTGTAATTTTTGTAGTTGCTAATTGACAAATCTAATCCCCCATCTGACATTCGTTGTCACCCCCCTTTAGATTTATCAAAATGCTTTCGATAATTTTTATTCCTATAAGCGATTAGACCACATTTATAACTTCGTGATTGAATTCGAACTTGTACCGCTCCTAGTGAGTTCGACCCCAAATCTTCGTTGGGTTTTATACTAGATTACGATCATCTACACCTAGTATTGGATGAGGTGTAGTTAAGCGTTTATCACCGCTCTCCTAGTCTGGAGGGTCTGATCATCCTCCGGCTTAGACACAGAGATCGGTGATATATCCCCTGAGTTTCCCTCACCGTCGGACTCAGATGTGCTGAGGTGGGTGGCATAGACACCCATGCTGTCGGAGCTCTCCTCAGCCGGACTTGGTTGTACGAGCCCCTTACCCTTTCCTTTCCCCCTGTTGGAGGAGGTTTAGTCTGTGCTGTCCGGGAGGGTGCAGCACCCTCATTAATCACAATGCCCCATGCACGCTTGCGGGGTGGTTGATTTGTACCTGCAACCTTAGATCTAGCCATACCTGCAAAACAACATCAAATATACCAATACGTTAGAAACAGTTCAAAAAATTATCAACTTAGAAAAATATGCACCAAAGCTCGCCGACTCATTCGCCGAAAAAGATCGGGCTCGCCGAATGTTCCAGACTAAAAATTCTCAAAATTCAACACAGGTTTGTGATGTCTAGGGCCTTTTGGAAAATCGCCGACATCATTCGGTGAGCTAGAATTAGCTCATCGAAAGTTACAAAATAATTTCTAAAATTCGTGGCGTAGAAGGGAGATCTAACAGACATTCGGCGAGCTGAGGCGTATCGCCGAATGTTACTGAATCATTTCAACAATTTTGAAGGATAAAAAGGCAATTCAAAGGTCATTGGGTGAACCTCTGAAGCATTTGGCGAGTTCGACTAAGCTCGCCGAAAGGTCCTTCGTTCCATATTTTGACCCCGACCTTCAATTTTTAACCCGCAGCCCACGATACTGAAATTAAACACCTATTCTATGCAATTAAGCCCAGACTGATAGTATTAATGACTTTGGGGTACTCAGACTTCCCCCAATTTATCAAAAATTGCCCAATCGATGTCTTTTGCCCTTAAGAATGACCTCACCCTGTCTATCATTTGGCAAAATTGGTCAATCAGAGCAATTGGGGTTACTAAGAATGCACCCATACCAGACCCAACATTTAATCAAAACAAACCCACAATTTTATCATTCACACAGGTGGGATACAATAGTTATTGGCCAAAATTCACATAAACAAAGTACGACAAGGGCACACACTAACAACAAACATTCAATCAATCATTATAACACATATATCAACAGGGAAATGATCATGCATTTGGAAACTACTAAAAATTTAAAGGCAAAGTTCGAATAACAAACCTAAAAATCGAATAGATGAATTCTAGGCTAGAGAATCAAAGCAAAATGCATCAAATCACCCCAATCACTAAAATCATCAATTAATCTACTCTCTCGAGCTAGATTGGTAGGATCAAATTTGGACTCAATTTCTCAAGTTGAATCCACAATAACCCAATCACTACAATCATCAATTGATAACCTTAATTCTAAAACCTCTTTCTCAAGCAAGCATAGAATACTAGACTAGAACTACATTTGCAACTACAATTCATGAATTAAAACTCATCTATCAATCGAACCCACTTCAAAACAACAATTAAATCAGTAACTACTAACACCCATAAGATAATTGAGATAATTAATCACATAATCACACCCCCAAGAATGAGGATTTTAGCCACATATTATAAAAAGTAAGAAAATATTCCCAACTATGTTTTCCATCAGCTAGGTAACAAAAATCGAGTCTTCACAATGCTTGAAATTGAGGCAACCCAAGATGTACAATCTAGCAAACATTAGATTTTTTCTTTTCGATATAGGAGTTTTCTTCTTTTATTTTGATTTTTATAGCTCTTTTGATAGGTGTTTTATTTTCTTATTAGTGTTGGCTAGATATAGAATAGGGCCCGTGAGGTGGATATCGGACCATCTGGCAGAGTGAGCACTACTGAGGGTTCTCTAGTGTTGATGTGGGAGCTACTGATGGCATCCCAAGTATTGATCCAGCGGGCTCCGAGAAACTGGACCCACCCGCTTCTTGAGTGGTCTTCGGTGCATTTGCGCCACAGGTTTGCTTCACCTTCACCCAATGCCTTATTTTGTTGCTTTATGTGCATTGAGGGCAAATTGCACCTTATTTTGTTGAGGTGGGGTAAATGGATTAGAGTGTCAGGATGAAGTCTGAATAACCCAACTTATAATCCTCCTTTGGGTTTTCTTGCCTGTGTTCTTTCCCCCCAAAGGACTGTTTTACTTTATGTTGAATCGACATGTGTTTAGGAATGTATGTGTAGAAGTAAGTAGAAGAATAAAGGCATGATGGTATAAAAAGCATGAAATTGATAACCGTCCAAAATTTATGAAATGTCCTAGAATCTATAGGCTTGATGAGTTGAATGTGTTGGCTCTTAATATGACATGATAAAGAACCGATTTGACCTGATGACTTAAGCCAAAACTTGAACTGGGTAATCTAATAATCTGATAATGAAACAATGTGCCAAGTGTGAGTGAGAAAAGTTTGAATGTTCAGACAGTATTGTGCCAATCTAGAACTTTCCCCGTTGGTCCTGCTAAGATAATCTAGGCTAGAAGCTAGGAAATGATCATAGGCCCTTGTTCTGATAAGTCCACAAATGCCTAAAATGATCCAACCAAAAGAAATAATGTTCCCTTTTATCCAAATGTTTGAGCCTAAAATAGACCAATTCTTTCTAAACACCTAACTCACCTTCCCTTAAATGATCTGTCTTGGCCCTTGTCCCTCCTTGGACATGTGCACCTTGACTTAGGCCAAAAGCCTAAGTTTAGGGTGGCTAATTCAAAAAGTTACCTTGATCTTGGCCCTGGTCCGACATCGGATACTGTGTACCTCAACCCTTGCAAAAAAAATAAGTTGAGGGTTGTTCTGAAAAAAAAAGGAAACTGAAAGAAAAAGGGTATGAATAGAGTTGTGGTTGAAAAGAGGAAAAGAAAAGAAAAAGATACAAAAAAAGATGTGACTTTGTTCAAAAGATGAATGAAAGAAGTATTGAAAGAAATAACGAAAAAAAGAAGTAAAGAAAAAGAAACAAAAATGAAAATTCTGAGCTACAAAGTCAAAGGTCACATCAGTGTTGAATAAAGTCAAGGGAAAGAAAAGCAAATAAAAACAAGATGTCAAGAGTTGGTTGAGAAAAGAGGTAAAAAGCCAATGTAGTGTCAAGGAGGGTAGAAAGTCACTAAAAAGTATCCAAATATATCCTACTTGACCCTGAACCTACGTTACAAGCTAAGAAAGTCCTATAGTGATCCTAGTGACTAGTTTGGAGAGTCTATGTAGTGAAAATAAGGGCAAGCCTATGGTATTGAGCACTAACTGTACTTAAAGTCACTTCTGAGCGTGAGTGTTGAATGAATCCATCAACTCAAAATTCATATATGTTGTGTGTGAAAAAGGATTTCTTTTGAAGTGAGGGCACTAGTTGCATTGTTGGAGAATTGATACCTTGGTGATTGTAAAAGGTGTATGTTGTGATGTCTGTTGGTCGATCTATGTCATGTTTTGATCCGCATGAGTTAGCTTTTTGAGTCTAAATGAAGAGATTTGCACTAAGGAAATAGGATGGATTGAAAAGGCCATGTGATTTCTTCAGTTTGTATGCCTGCTTCTACACAAGTGTCGTTTAGAGTTTTAGTGTGTCACTTGAGGACAAACAACATGTTTAAGTTGAGGGTGTTGATATACCATGAGTTTACGGTATTTTTTATACAATTCACTTAGAAGTTGTGTGTGTCTAGAGCCATAGTGTGTTAGAATTAATGTTTATGTGTTAGGTTTGCAAGAAATAAGCTTAGAATGCAGTTGAAGGAGATGACAACTGAAATTATGCAGAAGGAGCCACCCACAAACGTGATCCATGGACTGTAGGTCCTTTGACAGATCGTCGATGGGCAGGCGTAGATGGATCATCAGGGAAGTCTGACCAAGTGTGGAACTATGAAGCAACTAACAGAGCGTAGGTCGACCCACGGGCCGTCCTACACATCTGTTGTTGATGATCTGGGAGTTGAAGTTCCAGAACCTGATGAAAAATCCCAAGTATGGAGCCACGGAAGGGGACCTACGGACCGTAGGTCGACCCACAGTCCGTAGGTCGAGTCGTAAATTGAAGCCGCGTTCCAGAAGTTTATTTCCTTATTTCATTTCCTTTTTTTTGGGACTTGTTTTTCTATAAATAGGAGTTATAAACCTCATTTTTGGGGGTTAGACAATATTGGAAACTTTTAGTTCTTGGTATTTTGTGAAATTAACTTACAACTTTAGCAATTTTATTTCCTAATTTCATTTTACAAGATTTTGACTTTGCAATTCAATTGGAGATTTCGGGTTTCTTCTACTCTAATTGTAAGTTCCTGAATTTTCTTTATCAAAACATGAATTGTGTTCTTTCAAGCATGAGTAGCTAAATCCACAACTAGGGTTGTGGGAACCATGAGCAATTAACAACGTATGAATAATAGTTAAGTAATTCTTGAATTGTGTTTAGGCATGTCTTGGTAATTCTTTCGCTTAGAAGTCTTTTTAACGAGTGCACGCGTTAGAACTCGCCTCGTTGCTACTTGCTGGACCAAGGAGATAATTAATGAGAAAAGAATTAGCAACAAAGATTTAGTGGATGCTATCTAATAGTCTAATGTCAATTGGTGCGAGGGTGAAAACTAAGCCATACATTGATGTGATGTCTAATCTGAGTTAAAGGTAAGGGTTAGTAAAGTATACACTCGTAGCCGGACCAAGGTGCATAGTGAAATTCCCTATTTGGAGGACCAATCACTTAGGGATACCTATCTTACAACTTTTTCATGTAAAACACTAGGAAAGGATTACTATTATTAGGATTAACGTGTTAAAAGCTTATGGGGAACACATACACCCTAGTTTCTCTCTCATATTGATATTTCTAAAGTTGAATCTTGTCTACTTGTTACTTAAGCAATCTAAACTGTTATTTACTTACAAAATCCCCCCTGTTTACTTTCCTCGGAAATAATTTGACTAAATGGATATAATAGTGAGTTATGTTTAAGTCTAAACAATTTTCCTCGTGGGATCGACCCCAACCTACAAGTTGGGTTCTTTACTTGATAACGATCACTTATACTTCTTTAGGGAGGTGTAATTTGAGCGTATCCATCCTATACGCCATGTTAAATATAGGGGGTACCCCTGGGTCGTGACAATGGCCTGCGTCTAGGGGTGACGAGAAGCAGTAGCGGGGGAAGGTGTAGGAAAGGTGGATGAGCTAAGTATACTTGTCTACTCAACTGTCGGAGTAGACTGAGTAGTGTCGACCTCCATGAACTCTATATCGACTACTAGAGAAGTGTCCACTGGATCCTTCTTCTTCTGCTCGGCTGCACAAAGCACTGATAAAACCAGGAATGACAATGAGGTTTGATTTTGCTTGGCCCTCATAGCCCTCTCCTGAGCAATGATAGCCCCCAAGTTCAGCCTTTCCCGGTTAATAATGCATCCCAAAAGTGCAGCCTTCGGATGCCAGATGATAGACTCATATTTCGAAGGCATCAGAGTGTTGATGATGAATCCAAACCAATACAGAGCTGCAATGTTTAAATCCTTCTTCTCAATCACAACTCCAACCTCAATCCATGGGGGAGTGGCATCACTCAACAACGGGGCAAGACACCCTTTCAAGTCATCTAAAGTTTATTTTTTTTGAACATCTCGATCGAAGATTGCTGAGTCTATGAAGTGCAATCCAACATATCATAAATATAAGTCTCGCTGTGATTTACTTTTTCACCCCGCACCTCAAAAAATTCGACCAGTGCCATCAACCTAGCTTTCTTCTTACCCTTCGCGATCAATTTATCATATCCCTCGAATAACTCCCGAACCCACGAAGTCACATATGGATTCCAGGGCTGTGTAAACTTTTGGAATTTATGGAAACTCTTCGTCTCCCACACAACTGGAAAAATGTCCACCACACCATCTGTGGACAACCGCTTCTCCTCCAAAGTAGTTTGCAAGTCAGCGGCTTTCAATCGACTCATAGACCGAGGAGGATATGCTGGGGCCAGGGGCACTTGAGGTGCCTGAGATACTATAGGTGCTAGAGGCGTTGGAGGTGCTGAAAGTTGGACCAATGGATCATGAACTTCTTTAGAACACATCTCTGAGCGGCTCTATTTTAGTGACTCTCCCTTTGTTGCAGGTGTGTGTACAGGAGTCCTGGACCCTGCAACTCCTTCACTCTCAAACTTAGAAGAGGTGAGATGGGTGTAGTTGATGCCCATACTAATCGATGAACTCAAACTCAAACTAGTTACCACTTGCTTCTTACCCTTGCCCTTACCACTCTCCTAAGGAGGTTTATGACGAGTAGTTCGGAAAGGTTCAACTTATGCTACTATCACGACCCCTCTAACCTTCTTTCTTGGTGCTGGACCTCTTACGGGAAGCTATAGTCTAGCCATATCTATAAAACAACATACAAGGAAACAAGTGCAGTTGCAGAGGGTTAGTGACATAAAATTCTTAAAATATTGGAGATGAACTCGCCAAAAAGTTTGGTGAGTCGTCGAATCCATTCGGTGAGTGACAAAGGACTCACCGAATGTTACAGAGAAATTCATTAAGAATTCAGCGCAAAAGGGTTAGACCATAATCCAATCGGCGAGTTGCCTATCCTATTTGATGAGAAAGAGAGGTCTCGCCGAAAGTCACAGAGAAATTTAGCAAAAACAGGGATTAGAAAGGCAATGTCATAGTAATTTTGTGGGACACCGAGTCTTCTCGGTGAAAAACAGAGCATCACCGAAAGTTACTGAAAAGATCACCAACAATTCAGGTCAAATAAGTGATAAGGGTTGTCATTAGAAAATCCACTAAGTAACTCGGCGAGCTCGACTCAGTTTGCCAAATGTACCGACGTGTCAAATTTCCAACTTGAAGTTCAATTCGCAACTAACATCCTACGACAAACTCTTTCATGCACAATTCCCAAAAAATTTAGTCTACCCACGATGATTATCTAAGCTGGGGTACTCAGACTTCCCCTTATTGATTTAAATTCAACCAAAAAATGATTTTTTCCCTAAAGAATGATGTCACCCATTCCATCATTGGGAAATTCAAGCCATCTGGCAAAATTATGGCTTTTCAGACTTTACCTGTACCCTACCAACATCAAAGACCCACAATTCTATTAATCCAAACATGAAATTCAGACAATTTAGGCAAAAACAAGTTATCTAACATGCTCGGTTTTAAATTAAATTTCAAAGAATGATTTGGCACACAATCGAGGAACCTCATAGATCCACTAACTACTGATTATCATGCTCAGTACAAATTATGAAATTAAAACAAATTCAGAAAACAAACCTCAATGTAAGATAAGAAGACACTTAGGCAAAAAGTTGAGGGTAGATGACGCTTTAGATTTCCAATCGCACATGAGGACAACCATGATATTTAAAATAATAATATAATCTAATGTTTGATTGAAAGAGTGCAAGAGTGGAGAAGTTTAAAAGAAGGGGATAATTTAAATTTAAAACTGTTTGAGGGTTCTTGACCCTTCAGTTTACGCCCTGATTGGCGAGTCGTACTAACGTCGCTGATCCACTAGACAATTCACTGATTGGACCTCAGCCCGCCAAATTGGGTAGGAAATACACCCTTCAGTTGGTTCAAAAGGCGAGCTTAATCAGGCTCACTGAGTTACTCAGTGATTCGTCAAGTTAGCTATGAGCTAGCCTAATTGCTTTTCCTCCAAAATTCAAATTTCAACCTGTGCATCCAACAAACGTTATACAAATAACAAGAAGTAAAAACTTGGGTTGCCTCCCAAGAAGCGCCTTATTTAACGTTGTGGCATGACGTGGACATGCATTCAAGCCTCATTTTTTGGGTTGACTAAGGTATCACTAGGAAGACCCCCTTTCGGTCTTGAATTTAAGTGAGCCGCGATTTTAGCCATTTCAGTCTCATGCTGCTTTATGGAAACAAATGTAAGATCACCATTTGATTTAGAGAAGAGACCTCATCATTCATCTCCTTGAGTACCTTATCCGTTCCTTCCACCCTGCTTAGGATACATGCAAGAATATCCTCGGTCCGAAAGTTTTCGGGGTCGGCCTTTTGTTTCTTTGGCTTTTGACGTTCATGAGGGGGTACATAACGATATTTATCACTATCTCTATCTCTCCAATTTACACCCTGATCACGCCAATCTCGAACCTGATCTCTCCAATAATTATAAAAATCTCTGTTCCAACCTTGATTTCCACCGATCATGGATAGCCTGGGAGAGAACCCCCTGCTTGGTTTTACAAGAATTATACCTCTTCATTGTACATGGACTCAAATTGTGCGTCATCGGGACTCACACTACTACTTCTTTCGGATATTTTCGCCATCCATTGAAACATTCATTAGGAAAAATATGCAAGGTCACTTTCGCTTCATCTCAAATGCAAGATCATATTTTAATAAATACATTCAAGTTCCGTCACATCAAGAATTATTCCATTATCTCACAAAGAAAATGAACAAAGAAATAAGGAATAAATGTGACTCTCACTCTCTCAAAAGGGGAACATATGCAAGCTTCATCCCATAGTTTTACCCATATTTTCAAGTCATCACAAAACCTATTTCATGCAAGATCTTAAGGGTCTTTTAGGCTTGTAATTGGGATAAGGGTTAAAGTATGGTCAATTTGGCTCGTTGACTTCACCTTTTCAAAGCATTGTTGCAATCATCTTCACCTCTTCTCAAGTTCTTTTCATTCATTTTCAATTGAAAAGTCAAACTTCGACTTTTCACTCAATTTATTTTGAATCCCCTTTATTTCATCACTTCTCTTTTTCATTTTCATTTTTTAAAAAGCATTGTCATCACAATTACTATTTTTATATGGAACGATTTCTTCTCTTTTGTAAAAATTTCAATGTTGAGTCTCATTTCATCTTTCTTATCCCTTCACTTGGCTTTCATTCCACCTTTGTTTCAACACCCCAACATAGGCTTTTGGTCTAAGTTGGCTATTCAAACATACAATACTTCAAAAAGGTTTTTAGGTTATAATGTTGTGACTATTTGGCTCAAGAGGTTTACTTTTGGGTTCGCCAAAAAATGGGTTAGGCTCAAATGGTGCCAAAATGGATGCACACTCTCTCAAGGGAGTCACAAAATATTATGGACATTTGGGTTCCCACTTTGTATTATTGCCCAAAATCAAGCCTCGCATTGCCAATATTTAAGAAATTAGACAAACATGGAAAATTCTAAGACTCCACACACATGCTTTCATGTTTGATCTCACCACATATGGAACTTAGAAATACACTAATTTAGCACATCCGGAAAAGATAAAAAACATACGTGTGATATTCATTGCAAGGCTCACATAAAAACGCAGCTAAGAAACAAAAGACTCAAGGAGATCGCTCCAAAGCACAACCACATCTATTTCAATCACGCAAAACCAATACTAAACATCATGCTCATCATGACTACTATTCAAGCCATCGATATTGAACATAATCGATCCACCAATCATTATCAATGAAAACTCAAGCGTTTCACGGTGATTCAAACTCATGGGGGTTTGGATAATTGAGAGAAAACAAAAAAGATAAAAGAGATACACTAAACCAAATAAAACACTATAATATAAACAAAAGTAAACTAACACAATCATTCAAAACGAGAAAGTAAAAAAATACAAAGAAAAAAGGTGAATGTATGCTCAAAGGCTCTCACTCTAAAAAAATATATGTAATGTCCTCAATTCAAAGAAAATCAAGTACGCGAGGCTCAAGAAGAAGGTCCCCCTGTTAGCCTAAGCCCGTAGAGCACACTTATCTAGAGTCTTATGAAGGGAAGTATCATCCAGGGTATCAATGTCCGGTAATAAAATCAATGTATACTGCAAGGCAATATCAACATGGGCAGTAGTGCTCGTCACCACACTCGGAGGAATTGTAGAGTCTGATCAGACTCCACTAGTACAAATTGTTGAAGTCTCTCTAAGGGATCTCTCTAGGGTCAACTGAACAATCACTTGCTTGGTTTCATGTAGTTTGGTGAGAGTTCGTTCAATCCCATGCGCATCCTCCTTACTCATCAGATCCTCTAAATCGGTCTTTTTGGCCAAATCATCATAGGCCTTCCGGATTTCAACATTAGTAACATCAAAAATCGCAACTATTTCATGATTCACACTGGAAGTAGGAAAACTACTAGGCATCACTGGTGACACAGAGGCATCTAGAAGGAAAACATCGCCCTAAAGAATGGAGAGGTATGTAGGCAACAATTGAGTAACATCCGCTCACTAAGTAGCAAGCAACCCCTCATGGTGTCTAGTCCACCAGAATACCCTCACCCTTCTCCGAGGCCTCTACTCACACAGTGAGGTTGTCCAACCTCATGCCATGAGCCTTAATCAGCCCCTCACAGCTAGTCACCCTGTCCCTCGAAGGACCCAAAGCCCACTCAATAGACTTATCAATAAGTTCAGGCAAGTCATTCTCAACCCTCGCGAATCTAAAATCCACAAATCAGGCAAGATTGACCATCTAATATATCAATGCCTTTCTCAAGGGGATATAGGTTAATGGAGTTGGGGTAGGTACAACAACAACAACAAAAGCAAATGAACTAGCAGGAATAGGAGTAGCAAAAACTGAAGGCATAGTGGAAGGGCAGGATATACATGCCTGCTCCAGAGAAGGAGAAGGCATGTTAGTGATGAGTCCAAGATTTGGACTTATTTGGGGCTTTGTTTATATAGATTTAGTGTCCTCAAATGCTTAATTTGTGCCATAAACTGATGTTAAAGCCTTGATTTTCAGGTATACGAATTGAGGATCAAGCAAGGACACTAACAGGCAAAAAGGAACAAAACAAACTGAAGAAGTGAAGAAAGGCTAGCCTGATGATCGCCAAGAGCACTTGACGAACCGCCGAGTGGATACTTTGACCTCTTAAAGTTCCAGTGTGCTAGCCCTGAGGGAAGAAACCAAATCAGTGATAGAAAAGGGCAGTCGGTGAATTGCCGAGCAGTTCTGCGATGCAAAGAGTGATCGCCCAAAGTTATAGGACATGAGGATGCTGAGAACTCATGCAAAAAGGCGATAGAAAGAGTGTAGGGCGGCTCACTGAACCACTCGACGAGCCCAACTTACCTCGCCTAATGGCCCTTCGTGGTTTATTTTTGGTGAGTATAATTAGATTTCAAGTAGTTAACTTAGTATTGAAGAATGCTGAATTAGTTTAGAAAAGTTTTCTCTGGAGTTTTTGATAGTTTCTTAGTAGACTTAAAGGTTTTTTGAGACTCAATTTCAAGATTTTATAAGTGCGTTTCGAATTTTCTACAAATTGAAGCATTATAAAGGCATAATTACTCTTACCCAGTTGATGGCTAATCGATTCGGTAACCATTTTCACTTTTTTATGATGTTTGGCTAAAACCCCAATTTTTGGGGTGTGATCATGTGATTGTGGGTTGAATTAGTCTATGGGTATTGTTAATTACTAGTTTAAATGCTATACTGAAGTGGGTTTAATCATTAGCTGAGGTTTCATTTATGAATTGTAGTTGCAAATGTAGTTCTAATGTTGTGTTCTTAACTTGCTCGGGAGAGAAGTTTTCGGGCTAAGGCTTTTGATTAATGGTTTGTAGTTATTGGGTTGATTTGGGTTCAGCTCGAGAGAATGAATCCTAAATCCAATCCTACCCATCTTGCTCGAGAGAGAAGATATATTAAGGTTATGGGATGTTCTTAATTGCTATGCTGGTTGATTATTGAGAGAAATCATTTGAAGAGGAATAGTTGTTCGAAAGAAAAGTATTTCAATTATAGTCTAGCCTACCCATTGATATTTAGCAATTTACTAGTAGTTTCAATTACCTATATATCAAAATGTTCCTATAATCGATCACATCCCGAGAATTTCTCTCCTATTGTTATTTCAAATTGTTTGTGACTGCATTATAGTTGATATTTGCAAACAAACCCCCCCCCCAATCTGACATTTAACGTCACCCCTTTGATTTGTTTCATGTCATTTTCGATAATTTCTAGTCCTATATCTAGTTAGATCACATTCATACTTTGTTGGGTTTTATACTGCTTAACGATCGTTTGCACCTAGAATTCGATGAGGTGTTCTTGAAACGTTAATCAAAATGGCGCCACTGCCGGAGAGTGGTGTTGTTTAAAATTCTTTTATTGAAGTTTAATTGTGATCTTTGTAGTTATAGTTGAATCTACTTATTTTTTGTTTTTGGTTTCGTGTTGATTATGTTAAACAGAAGAGGAGATGAGCGTTAACGAAATAATGGTACAAAGTAGTCCACCAAGACGACATTGGGAACTCAATGATGTTATTGAACCAAACCAAGTGGGTGGTGTTAGTGCCATTTGTTTACATCCGGCCGAAGGAAACACGGTTTTTCACATTACAAGCACAATACTTCAGCTCCTACAATTGAAAGGATTGTTTGGGGGGCTGGCTCATGAGGATCCTAATGAGCATATCAGGAACTTCGTGGATGTTTGTGGGCCGTTCTCATTTCAGGACAAATCGCATGAATCGGTCCGTCTCAGGTTGTTTCTGTTCTCTTTGATGGGTGAAGCTACTAAATGGTTGGATTAGTTACCGAGGGACTCCATTACCTCATGGGATGAGCTGACCACAAAATTTCAAGTGAGATTCTTTCCCCCATCGAAGATGATGACTCTAAGGGATGACATCCAAGGTTTCAAACGCTTGGAAGGTGAACCAATCCATGAGACATGGCTGAGATTTAAAAAGCTGGTGCTTCAGTTCCCAACCCATGGACTTCCAGATAATGCGCTGCTGTAATATTTCAATAGAAGCCTCGATTCGATAAACAAAGGAGTGGCTGATCAACTTTCTCCGGGTGGTATAATGCAACAGCCCTATGCAATAGCGTCCCAACTCCTTGATTGCATGACCAAGATCAACAGGGCATGGTACACTCGCGAAGACCAAGTCTCTCCGCTTACTTATAAAATGACAAAAAAGCAGATCGAAAAGGATCAAAAAAAGACCAAAATGATGACCCAACTAGATATCTTGGCTAAAAATATCATGGGTGTTGGTGCAAGAAGTGTTAATGTTGTGGGTGTTTGTGGAGTGAACCCTGATGAAGCAAACTTTGAAGTGTTGTACAATGAGGAAGAGAACTTCCTAGCTAATCAAGGAGGAGGTTATCGTGCAAACTACCCAAGAGCAGGTGAAAATGAAGGATTGAATAGAGATGAGGGCTGGAGAGACCGTGACAGAGAATGACATGATCGTAATGCCACTTGAAAGGAGAGAGAGGGGGACAAGGACAGGTACGTCCCTCGCCATGAGCATCAAAAGCCCAAGGAATCTGAAGGTGGCCGTACAGAAGATATGCTCTCACGCATTCTCGACAAAGTTGAAGGGTAAGACAAAGTGTTGAAAGAGATGAAAGAGGATGTCTCAACTCTCAATCAGATGGTGACCTCACACTCAGTCTTTATTAAGCAGTTGGAGACCCAAATGGGTCAAATTTCTTCTCATTTGAATCTAAGACAACAAGGGGGATTCCCTAGTTACACAATGGCAAACCCTAAAAATGAAGCTTGATTTGGTATCCTCGTCGTGCCACGACGTTAACTAAGGCACTTCTTGGGAGGCAACCCAAGTTTTTAATGCTTTCGTTTTTAATTTTGAATAACGGGTGTTGATTGTGCAGGTTGAAAAGTGAAGAGTGTTGGAAAATACGTAGTTTGGCGAGTCCAAAGTCCATTCAGTGGCATACCGAACAGGTTGGCCAACCCCGATTTGGACTGCCGTTGGAATGACCAAGCTTGAAGGGGAACTCTGTAAAACTCGGCGGGCAAATTGGTCAATCGGTGACTCACCGAACAGGTCGGTGAGCTCGACCTTGTCCGCCGTTTGAACCCCCAAAATGGCTGAAGGTCATGTAAAACTCGACGAGGGAAATACCACTCGGCACATCTTCGAGTGGGTCAGCGCGCATGACTTACTTCGCCGAAGGTGCAGCGAACTGAAAGGTTTTAAAGGCCAAACGGTTTAAAAGTTAAAAATCCTTCACTTTCTCTCTTTTCTAACTCTCGTCCCTCTCACCCAATATTTGATCTTTCATTTCCATTGCTTTTACATGCATTTCTTCTGTGAAATCGTGCTCGGAATTGGAAAACTTTGCCGCCTAGCTTTTTAACTTCTAAACTTGGCATACAGGTAGGTTTTCTGAACCCCGTACTTTGATTTGTGGTTGAAGTCGAATGCAATAGGTAAATGTGTTGATGCTTGATGTTGGGCAATCGTTTTAATCGCGTGTAGGTAAATGTGTTGATGCTTGGAATGCAATAGGTAAATCTGTTGATGCTTGGAATTTGTGCCTAAATGCTTTAAAATGTTTGATTCCTGTGTCTTGTTTGATGAAATCGATGCTAAGTTGTTGGGTTGCAGTTTATTTGTGTTCGGTCTAGTGGGGTGAAGTCTAAGTAATCCCGAATTGTGTCAAATGACGTAATTTTCCCAATGATGGAGCATTTGACATCATTCTTAAGGGAAAAAGTCGTCAAATGACAAATTTTGGCCAAATTAGGGGAAGTCTAAGTACCCCGAGGGCATGGATCATATGGGTGTTGCTTTAATTAAATAGTTTATGTGTTTGATTTTGAATTCGGTGGCTGCGGGATTGATTTTGAAACTTGGGGTTGAAATCTGGCACATTGGGCCGTTTGGTGAGCTACGTCGAGCTCGCCGAGTGGTTCTGCGAAGTACCTCTTAGATCACCCTTAATTTCTTAAATAAGTTGAGTTTGTTTGGTAACCTTTGGCGAGATGCCTGAGCTCGCCGAAATGTTTTCTTGATCGCCCTTTCTGCGTCCCTAACCCTTAAAATGCACTGTAACTTTTGGCGGGCTACTTTTAGCTCACCGATTAGTGTCGGCGATTTGCCGAATTGCCTTGAACATCGCCGACCTATCTTTAGTTTTGAATTTTTTTTATAATGGTACCTTCGGTGAGCATGATCTGGCTCACCTAAGTGACTCGGTGACTCGCCGACTAGTTCGGCGAGTCTTTCTGCAACTTAATGTCTGCACTTTTCTTGAATTCTTTCTAACACTTTTCGATGTGTTTTGTAGATATGGCTAGAACCAATTTGGATGAGAGTGGTATGCCACCCCGAAAAAGGGCATGGAGAATTGTGATTAATGAGGAAGCAGTTGCTTCCACCACAAAGAGCAAGAAAGCACCTTTGAAGGGAGGCAAGGGCAAGGGCAAAGCGCCCATAGTTGAGACACCGGAACACAACTCCGGTAGTGATTGGGAGTCCATCGATTCTTAAGCTTCATTCTCTAGGCCAGAGGATGATCAATTGCTACAGACCCGACGAGTAGAGATTTGTGCAAAAGCTCATCAAAATCCGTGTAGGATTCCAGAGTCGACCCCTCCTACTGTAGATTCAGTGCTAGCACCGGCACAGACGGTGGTTCCAGCACCACCTGTACAGGGTCCTCCTCCCCTATCTCTTAACAGACTAAAGGCCGAGGTACTAAGGACTATTATTGAGGAGAAGAGGTTGTCCACAGATGGTGTAGTGGAGAAGCATCCAGAGATATGGGATACCCTCAAGTACAAATTTTTTTAGATTTTCACTAAACCCCGGGGTCCCTATATTCCTAATTGGGTCCGGGAGTTCTACTCGGTTTATGGATACTTAGTACCACAAGGGAAGAGGAAGGCAAATACCTTCAAACAAGTGGATTATGTTGTTGTCCGTGGGAAGAAGGTAAAATCTGATAGTGAGGATATAAACGCTGTCTTGGGATGTACTTTTAACTTCGCGGATGATTATCAGAGTATGATCAAGACAACAATGTTGGAAGACTTTAAAAGTTGGTTGGCCCCTCTTCTTTCTGAGAATACCCCTAGGTGGATTGAGGCCGAAGTGCCAATAGAGAAGAAGGATCTCAATGTAGCGGCGAGGTATTGGTTTGGGTTTATTAGTAGTACAATTATGCCATCCCAGAATGAATCAATCCTCCTCCACACAAAGGCAGCTTGTTTGGGATCCATTATTGCTGGGAAGCACCTCAACTTAGGTGAAATCATTAGGCAAGAGATGGTCGTGAGAGCCCAGCAGCACCAGACATCTCTCCCATTTTCAGTGTTGATAACCGAACTGTACCGACGGGCCCGTGTTCCTCGTGATGAGAAGATGGATGTGGAGGTGACACGCACCTCCTCTACTGATATCTGGCATATTGAGGTTGAGTATCAAAAGGATGAGGTTGACAGAAGGAGGGCAGCCCCGGTGGATACATCCCCGGCTGTTGATATTGAGACATTAACTGCAGTGGCAGTATTGCCTTCTCTGGCCACTGGGCCTTCAGGTACTTCTAGCTCTGCTCTATTTATGACTCTGAGTTCTTCAACAGTTCCCCCACCTCCTAGATCTTCTGCTGGCACTACTGCATCCCAACCCCCACTTACTCATGCCATGCTACTATGGAAGGGGCACCTAGCCCATTTTGCTGATGTGCGCGCTTCTAGGCTAGAGGTTGCGGTTCCCAGAATGATTGAGAGAGCTCTCACTGTCGCATTGACACCTCTCAGAAATTCTATTGATGCCCTCACGGTGAGAATAGAGGTGTGTGAGAAAAGTTAGGGAGCTACTCATGAGTTAACGAATTTAAAGGTCGCGATTGCGGAATTGAGAAAAGATGTGGACCAGCTGAAGGCCACTAATATGTCTCTGATTTTTGGGACTGTGGAGATCCCTGATGACCTAAGCACAGATATTCCAGCCTATTCTGATGTTCCTCTGGCTATCACCAGAGATGAGGTTAGAGCTGATGATGCGGCTGCAGAGTCCGAGGCTGAGACTGATGAGGATTAGCTTGTTGTTCAGGAGGAGACTGTGTTTGAGGGCCTGACTAAGGGGGAGGAGGCTATGGTACATGCTGCTGTTCAGACCTCCTTGAGAGACACTACTATGACTGGGTCTAGTCCAGCTACAGCCGATGCTCTACCGGGCACTGATGCCCACCCTGAGAGTGTTACCTCGTGCATTGATGCCCTGACAAACGGAGTGACTGAGTAGACAAGATGATTTTTACCTCCCTCTCTGTTGTTTTTATTGATTATCTTTGTTTTAGTTGCATTTTAGGACAACTGCTTCTTTTTGTTGGGTGAGGTAATGTATTTGCATTCCTACCTCTTGTGATTCTGTTTTGTTTGTGAATTTTGTGTTTTGTTGATCTATATATGTGTTTTTATCTTGACATTGTGGATATTTTAACTTGTTGCCCTTGTTTTGAATGGAAATGGTTTTGAACCAAATTTTTTTTTTTTTTTATTTGCCACGTTTTTTGTATGTGACTATGGCTGTTCTTGTGTAAATTTGAGTGTCGGTTATGATCAATACCGATGACTTGAATCGTTCTCTTAACTGAATGAAATGAATGTGCAGCTACGAGGAGGCCAATGAAGTTTCATAGACAATGTGTGAACTTTTAGCATCTCGTTGTGACTAGCTGGTTATCGAATGAGTCTCTTGTGATGAACATTGCACACTAGCTAAAAAGTGTGGAGTCTTGTTTGATATTTGTCCCAATGCCTTGTGTGATAAGATTACTTTGAATAGTGTGTGTGATGATGCCTAGAATTTGTCCCGTTGGTCCAGTTGACTAAGTAATGCAAGCACTTGAAATGATCTTACGCAACAATTTTGGAGAGTGAAGCAATTTGACAATATACCTCTTTTGTGGCCAACCTTGTGAGATGAGTGAACCTTGGTTGGCACATTTTGAGCCTTTCTTGGAAGAAACTTGAACAATTGTGACCTCTCTTTATTCCATTCACCCATAACTTTCATGAAGTGTGGTTTGTTTTGAATAGCCAACTTAGGCCAAAAGCCTAAGTTGGGGGTGTGGTTAAAAGAGAAGGAAAGTCAAGAAGTGTGATAAATCCCCCTTTGAGTAATGGTTTGAAAAAGATGGAACTCCTCCATGTAAAAAAAAGAAAGAAAGAAAAGAAAAGAGAAAAGAAGCAAAGAAAAAGAATGAAAAAGTTGTGAAATAAAGTGGTCGAAATTGCAAAAGAAATGGGGTATCCGATAGTTCATATGAAGTTGAATAATGGGGTGGATTGTCAGCATATTTGAAATGTTAAAGAAAAAGGGGAAAGTGATGTTCAAACCATACTTCATGAAGGTAGCAACCACTAAGCCTAAATGACCATACCTTGACACTCAGCCTCGTTACAAGCCGTGAAAAGACCTTTGTGATCTTGAGTGAGCTGAAACAAATATCGATTGGAAAATAAGGGCAAACCTATGGGTTAAGTCATGCATGTGTTCATCTTTGTGAGTGTGAGAGTTGTATGTTATTCCAGAACTTTAAATTGTTGAGAAATTGTGTCTGACTATGGAATCATCTTTGTTGTGAGGGCATTTGAGTACCTTTGTTGAGCTTGAACTTGCATTTGAAGCAAGTATTGTGAACTTGAGTATCTTTGATAATGGTGAGTCACACTTTGAATCTTTTAGTGCACAATTGATCATTGCATGAGTACGTTGAACCTTGTTGTGTGCATTTACGTTGAGTCTTATGCAGCACTATTTGAGACATCCTTTTTGAAATGCCGATCATCAGTTTTACTTGAGGACAAGCAAAAGTTTAAGTTGGGGGTGTTAATGAGTCCGAGAGTTGGACTCATTTGGGGCTTTGTTTATATAGATTTAGTGTCCTCAAATGCTTAATTTGTGCCATAAAACTGATGTTAAAGCCTTGATTTTCAAGTATATGAATTGAGGAGCAAGCAAGGACACTAACAGGCAAAAAGGAACAAAACAAACTGAAGAAGTGAACAAAGGTGAGCCTGATGATAGACAAGAGCACTTGGCGAACCCCCGAGTGGATATTTCGACCACCGAAAGTTCCAGTGTGCCAGCCCTGAGGGAAGAAACCAAATAGGTGATAGAAAAGGGTGGTCGAGAATCATCGAGCAGTTCCGCGATTCAAAGAATGATCGCCCAAAGTTACAGGACTTGAGGATGCTGAGAACTCATGCAAAAAGGCGATAGAAAGAGCAGAGGGCGGCTCACCGAACCACTCAGCGAGCCTGACTTACCTTGCCTAATGGCCCTTCGTAGTTTATTTTTGGCGACTATAAATTAGATTTTAAACAGTAAACTTAGTATTGTAGAGTGCTGAATTAGTTTAGAAAAGTTTTCTCTTGAGTTTTTGATAGTTTCTTTGTAGACTTGAAGGCTTTTTGAGATTCAATTTGGAGATTTTGCAAGTGGGTTTTAAATTTTCTGCAAATTAAAGCATTGTAAAGGATTAATTACTCTTACCCAGTTGATGGCTAATCGATTTGGTAACCGTTTTCACTCTTTTATGATGTTTGGCTAAAACCCCAATTCTTGGGGTGTGATCATGTGATTATGGGTTGAATTAGTTTATGGGTATTGTTAATTACTAGTTTAAATGCTATATTGAAGTGAGTTTAATCATTAGCTGAGGTTTAATTTATGAATTGTAGTTGCAAATGCAGTTCTAATTTTTTGTTCATAACTTGCTCGAGAGAGAAATTTTGGGGCTAAGGCTTTTCATTAATGGTTTGTAGGTATTGGGTTGATGTGGGTTCAGCTCGAGAGAGTGAATCCTAAACTCAATCCTACCCATCTTGCTCGAGAGAGAAGATGTATTAAGGTTATGGGCTGTTCTTAATTTGATATGGTTGTTGATGTTCGAGAGAAATCACTTGAAGCGGAATAGTTGTTCGAGAGAAAGCTATTTCAATGATAGTCTAGCCTACCAATTTAAATTTAGCTATTTACTAGTAGTTTCAATTACTCATATATCGAAATTTACCTATAATCGATCACATCCCGAGAATTCCTCTCCTATTGTTATTTCAAATTGTTTGTGACTGCACTGTAGTTGATAATTGCAAACAAAAACTCCCCAATCTGACATTTAATGTCACCCCTTTTATTGATTTCATGTCATTTTCGATAATTTCTTTTCCTATATCTAGTTAGATCACATTCGTACTTCTAAATTGAATTTGAACACGTACCACTCCCTGTGGATTCGATCCCAACTCTTCGTTGGGTTTTATACTGCTTAACGATCGTTTACACCTAGAATTTTGATGAGGTGCACTTGAAACGTTAATCAGTTAGCATTTGAAGCTAGAGCCTCTGGATCAACCACGGGCATAATATATTGTTGTGGACACTTTCTCCTAGACGCATCATCCCGTAAATACTAAACCGTGATCCTCCAAATATCACAGGATGAGGCTGGAATGAACCGCACATCTAATTTCCCCAAAAGGGAACTCCTGCTCTGTCGCACAGATGAGTACTACAAAATGGGAATGGGAGATAGGTCTACTCCTGCATAGCCCGTAACAACATCTCTTTGACAATGATCATACTGATATTGATCTGCTCCTTGTCAATAATAGTACCCACTAGCACTACTTTAGGATGTCGAAGGATAAATTCATTCTGAGATAGCATGATTTTGCTGTTGATAAACCCGAACAAATACCCAGCTGCAACTTTTAAATCATTCTTCTCAATATCTGGACCATCAGTAATCCATGGCGGAGAACAGTCATCAGATATCAATGGGGCCAATCACCCTTTAAAAGAATCAAGCTTCATGCGCATTCAGATATGGTATACATCAGCATCAATGGACAGGGTGCATAGTACAATGTAGATCTCACCTACATGACAATGAACCACTTTTTCCCATACTTCTACCTCATCTAGGGGTTTCGAGAGAGTGCAAATTCTCTTATTAGGCAGCGCCTTGGCATAATCTTCATTTAATTCCCTGACCCACTTTGCCACATAGGGTTGCCTAAGCTTTGTGAATTGCTCAAATTTATGGAACTTGATTGTTACCCATATGGAAAGGTAATCTCTCATCACCCCATCAGTTGAGAGTTATCGCTCCTCAAGAATTGTTCTTTCACCATCTTCCTTGAGCCTATTTAAAGTCCCTAGAGCTACGATCATGAGAACACAAAAGGCAGGGGTTTGCTCTTATGGAGGTGACACTAGCTTAGAGTGAATATTCACTTGCTTCGTTGCAATGTGTTTCTTGGGTTTCTTTCCTCCACTAGAAGGAGTAATCTGAGTTTCTATTTGGGAACAAGGAGCCTCTGAAGGCTCATTAGTGGATATGTATCTGTGATTTTTCAGAGGAGGAGGAGGAGGATAATCTCTGTCTTAATCAGTGTCTCATGCACCTATTTTCTGTTTGTTCTTCAAATGACTTGTAAATCACAAACATTCAAACATAAAAGTGGTGAAGGTTAGTTAAAATCAAAGTCATTTTGAACAATAGCTCGAAAAGTACCCGGAAGCTCACCGAATCAGATTATAGCAATTATCTTTACAATCAGGTACAAATGGCAGAGTCAATTCAAACTCGGTGCTTCACCAAGTTTGTTTCGGTGGACTAAGACAAGTCTACCAGAAATGACAATGTAAAATGTAAGGAAATAGGCGTCAAGGAGATGTCATCTCCCACTCGGGGATTTACGAAGTGGATTCGGCGGACTAAGACAATCTTGCTGAAAAGGACAGTACCCAATGTCATATATTCACTCAAGAGGGTGAGTTGGGGCTTATAAAGCGATTCACCAAACCTCCTTAGTGAGCTAAGACAAGGACAATGAACATGAGATCTTCAGCCTAGTGTTTAATTTTTTGCAGCTAAACCCAACATTCACAAAAAAAAAATAGTTCCCTGACATCACTACAATCCACCCTTATACTTATCTACCCATTGGTACTCACACTTCCCCTAGATATTTTAAAGCAATTCTCAAATTGATGATTTTCCCTTAAGAAAGTCGTCACTCTATATATCAGGGGAAAAAACCATGCAATTGGGTCAATACTAGGGTACTTAGACTTCACCCACATAAAATAAAATAACGACCCACTAAGTTAACAAACTCAATTTCAACAATTAACCAACACATGCAAGATTAGCAATATATCGGTAACACACATTCAATTAACTCCTGGGTATAGTTTATTATGCACAATTCAAGGTTACCCAACGAAATCGAACAATCATAATCATCTAATGGCATCAACCCCATACACATAATGCAATTAAAAGCTCACAACAAATAATGAAACTGTAAAACCAACCTTAATAGTAAGATAAACTTGAGATTAACACGGAAAGGGAGTTGGGTTTACATAAATAGCAAGAAGATGCACTCCTCGAACTTAAAAATCATGCACTAAAGACTCACATTCACTCAAATAAGGCAATGTAAGAGAAGGGAGAGAAAAGGGCTTAAAGATTTCAAAGGGTTTTCTTTTTGAATTTGAAAACACCCTTGGCCTTGAACTTAAAAATCATGCACTAAAGACTCATATACGTCTAACGTCGCCGATATTTTTCGGTGAATCTATAATTGGAACTTAAGCTCACCGAACATAACTAAACAAACACCAAACATGAAGGACTATTCGGCGAACTCGATGGAGTCCACATAGGGTAATCACCGTGTGGAGATCAAATCACCGAAATTGACAGTACACTTTCCCACATGTTTATGTTCAGAAGATAAAGAAGAATGAGTCCACACAACACCTTCGTCGTATCACCGTTTTAGATTTTGCATCGCCTAATGATCCCTTTTTCAACCTTTCAACTTGCACTCAAAACGTACGTTATTGAAAGAAATAAAAAAAAAGTAAAGACTTGGGTTGCCTCCTAAGAAGCATCATATTTAACATGGTGGTAGGAGATAGTTCTAAATTCCTCAACATTAATTTTTGGGATTTGGGATGGTGTGACTAGGCAACGTTCCCTTTTGACTTGGAATGAGATGAGTGGAGATTTGGCACAATTGGGTCTCCAATTTCTTGATAGACATAACATGAGAGGTCATCATTAAAAATTAAAGTGGAGAAGTCATTTTTCAATTCCTTCAACACTTTGTCGAACCCTTCAACCTTGTTAAGGATCCTTGTAAGCATTTTGACAGTTCGACTTCCTTCCAAACCAGTAGGTTCTTTTGGTCGTTTATGACCATAGGGAGGCACATATATTTCTTTGTCAATCTCCTTATCCCTCCAATTTCCACCTCGTCAATCCTTTCGACCACTATCTCAATCCTTGTTTCAACCTTGGTTCCCACGATTTTGTTCATAATTTGGGTGAAAACCCCCCATTTAGTTTCCCAAATATTGAACTTCCTGATTGTATAATGCCTCAAACATGGCATAATCCGACACTACCCAATATTGGTTCCAACCGCATTCAACGATATAAGTCCACCTCCTGTGACATGTCTAGAAAACAAATCAAGTTAGGACATTATTTTTGCCATGTTTTCATATCGTTCATTGTCTTTCTTGATTTTCTCTTTGCTCTTTGCTCAAACTCAGTTGTAGAGTAGACACTTTGTCTTCTCTCTTATGTCATGCTTGGTTTAATTTAGTCATGTCATTATGAAACAAAGCATCCACATCATACAATTTTCTCATTAATCAACCATGGAATAAATGATAAGCCATGCTTTTATTGACTGAATCAAGGCCACAATAGTAATATTGCAGCAGCAAATTGTCAAGTACACCATGAGTTGGACACTGCAAAAGTAGTTTCTTGAAAGTCATCCAAGTCTAATGTAGAGGTTCAGCTCCAATGCACCTGAAATTTTTGATTCGGTGTTCGAAATTTAACCATCTTTGTGGGTGGATATAATAACTCCAAGAAAGAATCATACAACTCCTCCAAATAGGTGATAGTCATTTGCCAATTCCACCAACAATCTCAAAGCTTCACCCGTTAAAGAGAACGGGACCTTAACCTTATAGATTGTTAGAGATATTCTTTAACACAAATAGTCCAGATATCTCTAAAAAGTTCATAAGGTGTTCATGTGGATCCTCATGAGTTAAAACCCCAAAATTTTCTTTAGTTGGAGAAATTGTAGAATTATCCAGTTATATTGAACACTGCCCTCATGGCTATGGGAAGTATATGGATGTAATCCGTGGTTTGAACAATATTCATATGCATATCATTCAAATTACTCATGTTGTTGTTTTGACAATAGTGACTATCAGTATAACTACCATGGTCACTCATTGTATTAGACCTTCAAATCAGCCAACTACAACACAAAAAAACAATTTAACGACACCAAAATGAATTTACAAATACCCAACTAAGATTTGGGGTCGAATACCACATAAAATGGTATATCGTAGAGAATTATATCAAGAAATTTTGACTGTAAACTCATTCATTTGCAATAATAAAAAAAAGTAGGTGGATGTTAATATCAATTTAATAAACAATTTGGTTATCAATTTTCACAATTAAATAAAGATTTCGTAGAATTCAAGAGTTAACAAGATTTCTAGGGGTGCGGGAATTGGAATTCAATATCACATAGGGGTATTCTTGCTGCTCTAAAGTGATGAACATTCATGAATTGACTAAGTAATCTTCAATGAAGCTAATGATATTTCGATCTCAAAGGATTTATGCATAGAATCTCTTTTGACTCTCATCTATATGTCAATCTAAACAACGCAAAATCTTACTTATTCTCTCTTTCAAAGCATAAATATGGCAAATAGGTCCGACCCATAACCTCTATTTTCAAGCAAGTTACAAACATCAAACCTAAATTTCTATAATTGACCTAATTACCTAGTCCAATCAATCACTTTCGAGCATCGACCGAAGATCGGAAGTAGGAATTATATTTGCAACCTTAACCCATAAATTAATTCCAACACCCACTATATTAAATCAACACCCAACCCTATTATTGCACCTCTAGATCTTGGGATTTTAGCCACCCATCACAAAAGGCAAAGAAAATATACCTTCTATGAAAGAAGCCATGGGTAACATGAAATTAAGCAATTACAAGAAAGCCCACTTTGGATTTAGCTTCAATTTTTTCAAATTCAACAACAAGTTGAAAAACTCAAAAAGATAGGAAGTGTTCTTCAAAAAGTAAATTGTTTCTCTCAAAAGTAAAAATATTCAGAACTCTCGAAATTCAAACTTTGGACTCCAAAATCTCTTTTTCTCTCTCCTTTGTGATGTTTATAGTTTCCAAAAATTTTTCACAAAAACTCAATGTGTGTCTCTCTCTGTGACATTAGTCGAACTCATCGAAATCCTTTGGCGAATCACCAATAATGCTTCAACTTGAATTTTTTTGCTCTAGCCTTCAGGTGTTTGAACCTCTATCGACGAGCTCGTTTGAGTATGCTGTTTACATTTGGATTATTGTCGAGTACCACCTTGATTCACATTTTGAGCCCTTAATTTTTCTCCTTGCACTGTGATTATCGATGATGATCATCAGGGTTGCCTTTCTTATTCGGTGAGTCACCTTTTTATTTGGAGTGTGCCAACCCTTCTTGATAGACACAAGTGTTGTGCACTATCCCTTTAGGCGAGGTCATGCTCAGTAGAAGATCCACCTTTCTTGATTGGCAATCATCAATGTTTAGCTTGCACTTCTTTTTCTACTTTGGGCCATTCTTTAAAATATTCATCCTTGCCTTGTCGATTATCGTTCATAGCATCAAATCACCAACATATCACCAGAATAGGAAAAAATTAGGCACTGAGGACACTAATTATTGAGCTAAATAGACCTCAAATGAGTGCAACTCTACCACTCATTAGTGTTCTCACCCTTTACGGTTCTTGACCTCAAAGTCAAATTCTTGAAGTAGTAGTACCTATCAAATCAACCTTAGTTTCGCCTCTTTCTTGGCTATTAAGTACAAAATTGTAGCATTATTTGTGGGCACAAAAACTTTGGTACCTAGAAGATAGGCTCTATACTTCTCAAATGCATATACAACCGCCATCAATTCTAATTCCATCATTATGTGGTTTTTTGAGCTCCATTCAAAGTTTTGCTAGCATATTAAATTAAGTGAAACAATTTTTCCTTTCTTTGACCAAGCACCGCACCTAGTGCCGTACTTCTAGCATCACACATAAGTCAAAGGATAAACTCTAATCTGGAGAAAAACAGATTGTGGCTGAAATTAGCTTCTCTTTTCGACAAGAGAACTCATACACACAAGCCTCAGAAAAATCTAACAAACTGTAATTTTTCCAACAACTTGCACAATGGGAAGTAAACTTTGGAAAAGTCCTTGACAAACCGCCGATCGAAACCCGCATGACCAAAGAACCTTGTGAACCCCTTTACCGAGATAAGAGTTGGAAACCTTGCGATGACATCAACTATTGCTTGGTTTACTTGAATCACCTTGCTCATGATTTTATGCTCTAGTACTAGTCCCTCTTTCACATCAAAATGACATATTTCTCAATTGAGAACATGGTTTGTCTCTCCCCAGCTTTGCAAGACAATTCTCAAATCGTCAAGTAAAGCATCAAACGAACCACCAACCACTGAACAATTGTCCCTGAACACCTCTGTTGAGTCCTCCACCATGTCTGAAAAGATTGAAAACATATACCTTCGGAAGGTCGACGGTGCATTGCATAGCCCACAAAACATCCTTTATAATTTGAATGTACCATTAGGACACGTGAAAGTTGTTTTCTCTGAATCCTTCATGGAAAAATAAATTTTATTTTACCTCAAATAACCATCAAAAAAGTAATATCATCCCCTACCCGCAAGCCGATCAAGCATTTGATGCATAAAATGCATGGAGAAGTGGACTTTTACATTCCATGCATTTAAATTTTTCTAGTCCATGCATACTCTCCATTCGGTCATGGGTCTCATGGAAATAAGTTCATTCTTCTCATTTGGGGCGACTATGATACCACCCTTCTTTGGTATACATCGCACTGGGCTGACCGACTTGCCACCTGTAATGGGATAAGCTACTCCTGCATCAAGCCACATGATTATTTTATTCTTTATCACCTATTTAATGAGACGGTTCAACGTCCATTGATGTTTAATACGAGGGTTAGATTCGTTTACCAGTTGAATTTTTTGTGAGCATATAACGGGTGGAATCCCAACAATATCAGTTGTTGTCCAACCTAATGCTTTAATAAATCTTTTTAACACCCCAATTAGTGTGTCATCTTTTCCTTTCAATAGATGAGCGACAACAATCACCGGCAAAGTGTTGTTGCCTCTGTTTCTCCCAAATGCATCTGCAAGTGTACGTGGTCTCATAAGTAATAATGACTCTTTCAGAACTTGATTGTCGAACCCAAAGGACATAAGAACAATTTATATCTAATTGAACTAATTCGACAAATGAAAGACTACGTTCGAAAGAAACTTGTGTTTTCTATACTACTATTCCAATTTATTCATCTTTAAAAATAATAAGAAAGACAACTTCAATTTCAGTCTTTTAAACAATAAGGGGACAATTCCATGGTTGAACCATACTTAAGGTTTCATGTGTCACATCTCATGTATGAACTAATTACAATTATCAAATTACTGATTTACAGGATTAATCTTATAATCATGATATGTCGACCTCTAATTGCCTACTCCAATTGACTGTCTAACTATATCACTAAGTGGGGATAGACAGACTAAATTAGAGAGCATTTATATTTCATCCTGATTCGTAACCAAACACGTTGTTTGTACAAGTGTTACTTCTAAACATAAATCTAAACAAGTGATATGCAAGAAATATCATGTTCTTTGTATTATTTGGTCAGTCTACGTACTCTTCTCTCCAGTTTAAGGATAGACATTATATATATATATATATATATATATATATCTTTATGTTGGTCAATCATGAAATACTAAAATATGAATAGAAAAATAACTTATGTGATAACCAAATTAATTCATTATAATTGATGTTCGACAATTATCCATGGCTAAAACCCAAGAACAAAGGTATTAAGCCACTCATAAAAATCAAAAACATATAAAATATTGTTTTCACGAAATTCAAAACTAAAGAAAAAGTAGAAGATTGAAACTTAAGATAAATTATTTATTCGTTGCTCTTACACTTGAAAAATAAGTTGTACTCTTATAAAATAAAACTAGGGTCCTATTTACAGAGTTTAGAAAATTAATTCCCTCTTCTTAAAGACTTTTGCATCCTAAATTAACTAAAATTTACAAGGAAGGTAGGGGACAAGGCGCCACCATCGTTCTTGATCACTTTCCCGGATGGCCAAGGTCAGCACCATGCACTACCAGTGTGCCAAGATACAACCTTAGTACTTTGGGGGCTTGCACCCTGCGTCACATTTGCACCTTATGTGCTAGGGCAATGTACAAAGCTCTTCCTTTGATTTTATTTTTGTCGTTCTCATTTCCTTTGCTTCCATTATTTTCATACTTCTTTAGGAACCCGTGCATGTAGCTAATCATGTAGGTTAGTGTGTAATCATCACAATACATATCTAAAATATATCAATTAGTCATAGCTATTTTCACATTTTTTCTGTAATTTCACCATACAAGACATCTTACCATTATTCACTACTACCATTATGCTACCCTAGCTTGTTTACATAGTGCATTACGGATCAATATTAGGACCAAACAAAGTAATGGTATCAACAAAGAGGGTTTTGGATCATTATGCAATTAATCAAACATTTATAGGCTAAAAATCGCAAAGGGGCTTCACTAATAATAACTATTTTGGAGGCGCAAAATTGAGTTAAATTGACTATTAAAAGAAATGCTTCAATCTTATTTCATAATTCACACAAGTTGCTTGTTTAGCACACACGGGGAAAGTTCTAGATGTCATTCTATGGAAGATTAATCAAATAGTCACCAAACATAGCATCATGACATATACAGAAGGACATAACATATTAGCATGCTCATACAAATAACATTGAGTGCTTCCTACACAATTAAGTCCAATTTTTTATTACATTAGATTCAAAATAAGAACCTATTTGTGTCTTAAAACTAAATATTTCATTATATTTACATATTTAAGAGTGAACTACCGATGGCGTCTAGCTAACTCATAATCATGGCTTCAAATGTACCAAAGGTTCGGCTTCACAATCTACCGACCTATGACTAATTTTTCCTTATGATTGTAGTCATCCATCCATCATTGAGAACAGACAATTCTAGGACTAAAATAATTTAAACCACAAAAATAAAATAAAAGAAAAGCAATCTAGTCCTATTTGGTTTAATAAGACTATCCTCAGGAAAAGAACCGAAAATAAAAGTCAAGCAACCAAACCTAAGACACAAAAAATATTATAAAGCAATAAAATATTTACAAGGAAGAACATCTCCCACTCCAAACTTAAACGAAGAATTCTCCTTAATTCAAAAATTGAAACATCAGTATCATGTAAAAGTGAATTCCCTTTAGGTCTCTAGGCCTCACATTCTTAATCAACAGTTTCCATATATTTTGCAAATTCCGCAGCCATCAAGGCTGTATCAGCATCACCAGCATCACCATTTCCATCATCCTCAATAGCATCCTATAATCTTCATCCTCCACATCTGTAGTGGCGTCATCATCATCAATAGGTTAGCGAAATAAAAAACCCATATGACACATGTACATGTCGTTATAGTAGTTATCTCCTCCTCTATGACCGGACAACCACCATTCCACAACTACAGATCACCCATACCATAACATCTAACCGATTCGACAATCATTCCTAACGAGGGGCATATTAGTCTTGATAAAACTGGCCCATAAAATATCTTGCATCTTAGTCTTCATTACATCAACCTGATTCCATACCAAATGAGGGGCACATGGCGGAAACACATCATTAACTTCTTCCTTAATCTCTAACGATTGTATGAATCGGCTAAACAAGCCACCATAACAACATCACCATTTATTATTACTACTAAACTTCATCATATTTTGATGAAGAATTGCACCCACATTAATTGTCATCCATTTCAGTCAATAGACTAGAAATCTCCTTGTCCTAGTCACCTCGGAGGTGTTCTCACACAGTATTAAGGTAATAAATATTTTTTTAGCCAAACACAAACCTCTTGATATAAATGGGCGTAGTTCAGAGTGGCATGTCTACCAATATCCTTAGTTTGTCCCCACCTAGAAATTGAATTTACACCAAAAAGAGTATGGTTTATATCCGTATAAGGACTTCTCTCCTTCATCTCATGAAATTTAGTATGGTCACATTAAGGAACTCCCAAAAATTCATTTGATACTTCAATAAAAAATTAAACAGGATGACGCATATATAACCTCGATTTTTTAAAAAATAATATGTTTTTGAATTAGCATAGAACTCACGCACAAGACTTAAATTACACTCACCTTGGTCTAGGAAAATGTATTGGATTCTCAATGCATACACCTTGGCTTGCAAACACCCCTCGTTTACGTGTTCATCACCCAAATACTTGGCTTCCTACAGACAATCATACACTACTCTCCAATATGTTCCACCACTTGTTTACCAAATTTTTATGGGGAAAATATGGTAGGTGCCCGACATGAAGTTCCGGTGGAAGACCCCCTTCCTATTTCCTCTTACTTACCGCAAAATTTCAACACTTTTACCTTTAGGTTCCATGCGAATACTCAAATTTTGAGAAAAGAGAAGAAAAAGATTTGGTGTGGGGAGTAGAGGGTCAGGTGGGCAGTGGTGGGTGGTTTCTAGTAATTTGTTTTCATATTTCATTGGTGGTTTATATGTGTTTTTAGTGGTGGCAGAAGAATGTGGGTTATGAAAAGCTTGGGGAGAAAAACATTGCAGGATATGGGAATTTTTTGTGACGAAAGTGAGGGACAAAAGAAGAAGAAGATATGAGAGGTTAAGATAATTGTTGGAAAAATGGGCGGCGGGTAGAGAGATATTTTGAGAGAAAGTGAGTTAGATTTTACGTACGTGTAGGTTTTAAGGCAGAATTTAGGTTTTTGGTTGTGGAATTAAGATAGGTCCCGTGAAATTTTAAAAAACAAATTCGTGTAAGGGTGGGGTTGGAGAAGGACGATGCATGTGTGCCAAAAATGAGTATTAGTAGTTTTATATTGGTAGAGCGAACCTGGCAAATGCCCTTCCAATGCGTCAACAATGTTGCGCTTGGCATGGCACGCTGCCATGACACTCGACCAAGGCTGCAACTCCTGCATGCCTGGCACGGTGCGCTTGGAAAGCGTCCTACCTTTGTGAACATTTTTTTGGTCCTATTTTTGCACATCCATCCTCCTTTTGAATGGTATGCCTTAAATTTCCTCACATCAACCAAATTACGTTAGATAAATTGTGGATTGCCTCACACTCAGCACCTTAGTTTTTGTCGTCGCCTAGCTCATCTTTTCGTACATCAATTTTTTTATTTTTTTCATAGTTCCTAAATATTACAAACAAACAAAATATAAACTTAATCCTACCAAAACAAAAATATTATTAAAATCTAACAAAAAATGAATAACTATTACAAAATTTCATGGGTTGCCACCCGTGGAGCGCCTGGTTTAAAATTACGAGTCAACTGAACTGTGGATCATTCATGATTCAGCTCAAGAGATTTCCAATCTCGATCCACATCTTTAGCAAAATAGTGCTTGACCCGTTTCCCGTTCACTAAGAGCATTATTGCATCCTTGCCTGTATGTTTTACTGCACCATGTTGTGTCATCCTAACTATTTAAAAATTCCCACTACATTTAGACCTGTGTTTCTTAGTGAATAATCTATGTTTAGATTTGAAGAGTAGTACCTTTCGGCAAGGATTAAAAGTGTGAGGTACTATGTGCTTGTCATGCGATGTCTTGGTCTTCTCTTTGAACAACTTAGCATTCTAATAAGCATGGAGCCTAAACTCCTCAAGTTCGTGCAATTTTCTTATTTTTTTCTGCATGATAGCTCTGCGTCAATGGTTAACTTCTTTATCACCCAATATGCTTGATGTTCTAACTCTTCCGGAAGGTGACATGCCATACCGAACACTATGTGATAGGGAAAAGACCCTATGTGTGTTTTATATGTTGTTATATATGCCCATAATGCATCATCAAGCTTCTAAAACAAATCATTAAATTGAACATTCACCGTTTTATACAAGATTATCTTCACCTCTCGATTTGACACCTAAACATGGCCACTAGTTTGTGGGTGGTATGTTGTAGCCACCTTTAAATGTATGCCATACTTTTCTAGAAGATTTCATTAAATGGTTAATGAAGTTCGTACCTCCATCCCTTATGTTCTCCCTTGGAGTACCAAAACGAGTGAAATAAAGCCTCTTTATGAATTTACTCACTACCTTCAAATCATTCATGGGAAGAGCTACCGCCTCAATCCACTTTGATACATAGTGTACGGCCACTAGAATGTATTGGTGTCCATATTATTGTGGGAAGGGACCCATGAAATCAATACCCCACACTTCAAAGTTTTCTCATTGAAGATTATTGTTTAGTGGCATCTCATGTCTTCTAGATATAGTCCCAAGCTTTGACATTATTAACATTCTTTCACATAATCAATAGAATGTTTTAACATAGTGGTCCAAAAGAAGCCGTATTTTCATACCTTTTGTGTCGCACGCTCTCCTCTATGTTGTCCTCCATAAGAACTTGCATGAAAACTCTCGAGAACTTGCTTGAACCTCGTTTTCCAGAATAGGTCCTAGCACAACTGGTTCAACTCTGTATTTGAACAAGAATGGTTCATCCAAAATGTAAAATGTAGCATCATGCTTTTGCTTCTTTCTTTGTTGCGTAATTACACCTCGTGGGAAAACTATGCCTAATAATGAGTGGTATATTTACACTAATTTGAGGCCTATTTAGCTCAACAATTCGTGTTAATAATGCCTAATATTTTTCTATTCTAATGATATTTTGATGATTTTAAGTTATGAAGGCTACAGGGGGAGGATGAATGTATGAAAGGAGAGAAAAAAATATGAAAATAAGTGTAAACTACACATTGGTGATCTCCTAACTTTAAGGGTGGATTGCCGTATGGGTATGACCTCGCCAAAGCTAACATTGCACTACAATTGAATTGATTGAAATAGTTCAGCGGACTAAAAGTGGAATGGTGGCTCACCGAATGTAAAGGGAAATCAAAGTGACCATTGTCAAAGGTGACAGTACTTGGAGAAAAATTGAATTCTTGAAAGGCGGAAAAAGATGCTACTCGGTGATTCACCAAATGTGAAAGGCGAACTTCAAAGAGCTTACTGAGTGAAATTCAATCACCCATAGCCTAACGTAAGAGAAAGGCCAGCTGAGGAGCAATTGACGATTTTCCTAATGTGATCGCCTAGCCTAATTAACACCCCCCAATGGGTCAGACATTAAGCTTTGGACCAAATTTTTGAAAATTGTAAATAACTTAAATGTTAGAAAAAGATGAGATCCGATGAATAGAAAAAAGAATAAGAAAGTTCAGAATTGTGTAGAGAGAGAACTCTTTCACATTGTGAAGAACACTTTTAGTTTTTGGGGGTTTTTTAAACTTATATCTTTAAATTTACAATTGGGTATTGCTTGTTATTTCTAATTTCATGTTACCCATGACTTCTTTAATAAAAGGTATAATTTATTTACACTTTGCGATGGGTAGCTAATACCCCAATATCTAGGGGTGCATTCATGGGGTGGCTGTTGATTTAATGTAGTGGGTATTGTGTTATACTCTGTTTTATTGTTGTTCATACAGGGATTTGAGCTAATAAGCATGGGATTAATTTATGGGTTAAGGTTGCAAATTTAATTCATACTTCTGACCTCTGATTGATGCTCAAAAGAGATTGGTAGGAATGGGTAATTAGTTCAATACTGTCAAATAAGGTTCGATGTGTGTAATTTTCTTGAAAGAAGAGATTATGGGTCGAATCTATTTGCCCTATTTCAATATCAAAAAACAGAATAGAGTAAGGTCTTGAGTTGTTTAGTTTTGCACATAGATGAGACCGAAAGTAGATTACATGAATTGATTCTATGAAATCGAAAGAAGATTTGTGTCATTGAAGATGACCTGCGTATCCATGAAAGTTCATCACTATAGAGCAACATAGGTACCCCTATTTGATATCGATTTTCCGATCCCTGCACCCCTAGATTTCTTGTTACTTATTTTATTTTATGAAATTCTAGTTTAATTGTGACTATTAATAACCAAACTCTTTTATTAAATTTGATGGAACGATCCACCCATTTGTTCTTATTAATAGAAATGAATGAATTCACATTTCAACTTTCTTGATAGAATTCTTTGTGCTATATCATTCTCTGTGGGATTTGACCCTTACTCTTAGTGGGGAAGTTTTACTGACAACGAACACATACTCTTTTAATTGTTTTTGTACAGTAGCTTGAGCGTTATCAAAATTGGTGCCGCTACTGAGGAATGATAGCTGAGAATTCCATTTGGGAAATTAGTTTGTAAATTTGTTTAGCTGTAGTAAATTTTTTCTTTCTATTGTTATTTGTTGTTTGGAGGTTTAAAGCATGAGTGACCATGATAGTTACAATGATAGTCACTACGGTAAAAAAAGACAACTTGGGTGATTTGAATAACATGCATATTAATGTCATTCAAACCACTAGATCTATTCGGTTTCCTCCCACAGCTAGGAGGGTAGTTTTTCATGTAACCGAAACAATGCTACAATAACTCCAACTAAGATGAATGTTTGGGGGTTCAGCTCATTAAGTTCCCCATGATCAGCTTAGGAATTTTATGGATGTGTGTGGGCCGCTTATTCATGAGTGGTAGATTTGCTTTCATTTGAGGTCTATTTAGCTAATAAAATTAGTGTCATCAACGCCTATTTAGTCCTATTCGGTTGATATTTTAATGACTTGTAGCGATGAAGCTAATGGAAAAGGAAAGGATGAATGTGTGAAAGAATGGCCAAAAGTGTGAAAAGAACTGCAAAATTTACATTGATGATTCCCAAGCAAGAAAATCAAATCGCCTTGTCAGAATGACCTCGCCAAATGTGACAGTGCACAACACTTGTATTTATCAAGACGCGTCGGAGAACTCCAAAAGAAAAGGTGACTCGCCAAATGAGAAAGGTGAACTAGCTGACCATGGCCTAAAGCGACATTGAGAGGAGGAAAATTAAAGGCTCAAAAGGTTAATCAAGGTGGTACTCGACGATACGCCGAACATGAAAGGTAGACTCGAACGAGCCCACTGACTGAGGTTTCAACACCTAAAGCCTAGAGAAACAGAAGGTGAGCTAAAGCATGATCAACGATTCACCGAATGAACTCGGTGAGCCAGACTAACGCCACCCAAAGGGTAGCATGCTAAGTTTTTGTGTCAAAATTTGGGTAATTATAAATATTCTAAAGGAGAGAGATTAAAAGTTATTTTGAGTAAAAATTCAAAAATTCTAGTTTTGAGAATGAGAGAGAGAAACACTTTACTTTGTGAAGAACACTTTCTAGTTTTTGGAGTTTTTCAACTTCGCTCTTTAATTTTACAAATTGAAGTTCAATCTAAAGTAGGTTCCCTTGTAATTGCTTCATTTCCTGTTACACATGGATGCTTTCATGGAAGCTATATTTTCTTTGATTTTTGTTATGTGTGGCTAAAGCCCCAAGATCTAGGGGTACAATTATGGGGTTGGCTGTTGATTTAATATAGTGGGTATTGTGTTACACTCTTGTTTGATGTTGTTTATACATTAATTTGGGTTAATTAGTGATCTGAGGCATAATTAGATACCTATTTACTAATATTTTCCCACATATGTCTTGTGATTGAGATCAATCTTTAAGCTACTGGTTATGTTTTGTGTAATTTGAAATGAATGCGCACTAAGACATGTAATTAGGTCATGAAGGAGTTTTCAAGAGGAAATAAAGTGTGTGGGATATAGAACAAAGAAGGGGAGCGTGGAAACAAATCAAAGGAGCACGCGTTTGACGAAACAAATGAGGAAACAAATGGCCTAGCACCCTTGGCGCAATGGTGGCGTAGGGTGCTAGTCCCTCAACCACTCAGAGGGTCCCCTGGTGCAGCAATGGTGCACCGTCCTAGGCCTTGTCTGACGTCTAGGTGAATTCGAGTTAAAATAGCACACAAAATTAATTTAGAAGGAGCTCATTTTTTCCTAAACTCTATAAATAGGACCCTAGGGTAAAGTTTAGGGGGTTCGACTTCATTTTGGTGTGCACGAGCAAGATTTTACAATTTGTCCTAGGTTTCAATTCTCTACTCCTTCTTAATTCTGAATAGAATGTAAATAATAATTTTGAGTTTATGAATATTCTGAGTGGCTAAAAGCCTTTGTTCTGGGCTTTAGTTACGACTAATTGTTGAACATAATTTGTTTTGAGTTAATTTATGGTTATCGCTTAAATTACATTTGGGTTCTTATTTTAGTATTTCATGATTGGCCACAATAGAAATATACATATTGTCTAGTCTTTGACTCGGGAGACGAAGAGATAGATAGACCAAAGAATACAAAAAGCTTGATCTTTCTCGCATATCACTTGATTAGATTCGTGTTTAGGATTGACACCCTGGCGAACACCAAGATTGGTTACGAAGCATGATTAAATTTATATGCTCGCCAATTGGGCTTTGTCTATTCCTGCTCAACGATGTAGTTATACAGTCAATTGGAGTAGGCGATTAGGGCTCGGGAAACCATTATCATAAAATTAACCCTGAGAATCAATAATTTTGTAATCTTAGATAATTCATCACATAAGTTGTGATACATGAACCCTTAAGTATGTTGCAACCCTTTAATTCTCTTACTTGCTTAAATCATCAAATTAAAGTCATCTTTGTTAGTTACTTAGTTAATTCAATTGTTGGTAGTCGTAGTAAACAAAAATCACTATCACTTGAAAGTACATATTTAAAAGTGTGGAAATTATATAATTAATATCAATTGATCATAATTCCCTTGGGTTCGACAACTTCGTTTTAAAAGCAACTATATTACTTGAGCGACCACGTACACTTGTGTGTGCGATTTGGAGCAACAAATTTTGGCGCCGCTGCCAGGGAAATTAGAATTAATCTATAACTAATTCTCTTAAGTCCACTATTTGATTGTTCAAGTGTTAATAACACGATCTTTTCTGTTCTGTATTGCAGGCACTTGATTTTAATGTCTTGCTAGAAAAGTAGATCTTGTTGAACCAGATGACTAACCTGAAAGATCGCTTCCATTACAAAGAAAGTTGGCAAATCAAGAAAGAAAATAGGAATTAGGACTTGGGCTCCCAGAAAAAAATGAGGGTAATTGTGAGAATGACATGACAAACGAAGGACATGAGGTACCCGTAGTAGTACTGGCGAGACCAGTGTTTTATGTGGCAGTCCCACTCACCGCCAATGTGGTATCAAGTATACAAAAATCACCACCGAGTGGTAGAATTTAGCTGAAACACAACATGGTACATCTAATTCACTCAATCGGGGAGTTCACCGGCCTTCTTCATAAGGATCCTCAAGTATATATACGATATTTCCTTGAAATAAGCGATACATACTTTACGAATGGGGTATCATCTGATTATGTGAGATTGAATCTCTTTCCATTTTAACTATTTGAAGAGGCAAGGCGATGGCTGGATGCTGAACCACTAAATTCCATCACTACATGGGATTATTTAGCAAAGAGGTTCGTGAGTCTTCCTATTAGGCAAAAGTTCAAGGGGGTGGAGTTAAATCTTGAGTTTCAAGTAGAGAAACGGAGAGGATTTGCACCAAGCATGCGCTCGATTTAAACAGATGTTGAATGCTTATCCATATCATTACCAGGCAAATGAGGTATTAGCTCAATTTTTTTTTGAGGGTCTCAAATACAATGCAAGAGTACTTCTAAACAATGCAACAGGTGGGAAAGCGTTTGAAAAGACCTATGATGAACTAGTTTAACTCTTAGATCTCTCGGAAGGAATCCCAACAAGGAATGGAGATACACAAAGGTCGATTGTGCAAAGGGTTGCATGTGTTTTAGAAGTGGATCAAGCAACTGCATTAGATTCAAAATTTGATGCGTTGAAAAATCACATCGCCACACATCTCAAGAAACTCTCACTAGGTCACCAACAAGCACAGGGTAATGCGGTACAACAACATTATAGATGGTATGAAGTTTGCAGTAGTGGAGAACATGCAACTAAATGCTGTGACGAAATCAAGATTCCCTGAACTACACAGGTAATGCACCAAGAGGTGGAGGAACACAAAATAATGGTAATACATATAACTCATGTTTGAGTTATCATCCTAACTTCTCATGGGGTGGAAATAAAAATCAGCAAAAAAATAAGGCGTAAGGGTAGACCCAATACCGATCACAGGGAATTTGGTCGCAATATCAAAATAATAGTCAAGGTAATAATTAAGGTGCACAACAAAGAGGCATGACCAATGAGGAATTTCTCCAAAAGCTGATGACAAAGATCAATAAAAATAATGCAAAGGTATATAAGGTTAAAGAAGGATTCAAAATAACTCAAATGTCGATAAAAATCGTGAAAGAAAAGTTGCGCCAATAGCTAATACACTAAATTTGCATCCACATGGAGTTCTTACGGGTGACACTGATCCTAACACAAAAAAATTGAATGTTGTAAGTACAAGAAGTGGGTTACAACTAGTAGAGCTAGCTCCAAAGAAGATAGATACTGAAGTAGTAAGTGGAGACAAGAAACAAGAAGAGGTGCGGAAACATTTGACTGTTGAGAAGGTTGTTCCTCAAGTAAAACCACCTCCTCATTTTCCACAAAAAATCAAAAAGTAGAATGAAGATGAATGCTTTGCTAAGATTATCTCTCTCCTTAAAAAAGTTCACATTAACCTATCTTTGGTTGATATTTTGAAGGGAATCCTTAAATACGCCAAGTATGTGAAAGAGATAGTGGCTAACAACAGAAGGCTTACTGAGTATGAAATAGGGGCACTTATTAAGAGTGCAGTTCTAGAATCAGAATAGATTACCCAAAAAGATGAAGGATTCGGGTGGCTTAATTATATAAATTAAAATCGAACAAAGTGACAATGCCTAGGGTTTTGTGATTTGGGTGCTAGTATCTATATCATGTCGGCATCCTTGTACAAGAAAATGGGGTTGGGATGTCCAAAACCAACAACTTTTATCTTACAGCTTGCAAATAAATTTGTTGTGAGGACAGAAGGGAGAGTGGAAGATGTGTTAGTGCAAGTGGGGTCACTGATATTTCCAGTTGACTTTATAGTCCATAATTTTGAGCGTTATCCCAAAGTTCCATTCATTTTGGGATGACATTTCTTAGAAACGGAGCAAGCATTGATTAATGTAGCAGATGGGCAGTTGACCATGAGAGCTCATGATGAGGTTTAGGTATGTGATGTTTATCGCGCGTTGAAATTCCCTTCCGTCTATAAAGAGTTATCTTGTATCATTGTGGTGGATCTAGATGTAGAGTCACATTGCATTTCTTCCCAACATCCATTGGAAAGAGTTTTAGCGGGACATGACATACATGGAGATACATAAGCTTATGAGCTGGCCACTTGTCTTAATGTAGAGCTAGTGGGAACAGAAAGAGGAATAGTAAAACAATTATATCGAGGGATGGGCTCTCCTCCCAGACCCTTGGTTTAAGAGGAACAAAAGTTAGAGTAGAAATCTCTGTCGGCTTACCTAATGTACGCGTATTTGGGTAACAATAAAACTTTTCTCGTGATAGTTTATGCCCAATTATCTGAGGCACGAGTTGATGCGACATAGAATTTTGAAGCTAAGGAAAAAGCTATTGGGTAGCATATGTCTAATTTTTGTAGGATTAGTCCAACGATGAGTGTATGCACAAAATCTCCATGGAGGAATACCACAAGACGAGTGCACAACACAAACATCGACAAAATCAATTGATGAAGGAAGTAGTGAGAAAAAAAGTGATCAAGTGGTTAGATGGTGGAATTGTGTACCCTATCTCTGATATTAAATGGGTAAGTCTTGAGCAGTGTACCAAAGAAAGGTGGTATGACAGTGGTGAAAAATGAAAAATAATTAGTTGATTCCCACAAGAGTTGTTATCGGATGGAGGATTTTGATGGATTACCATAAATTGAATGATTCCATAAAGAAGTATAACTCTCTTCTCTCTTTCATTAATCAAATGCTTGAATGTTTAGCAAGGAACAAGTACTATTTCTTTTTAGATGGGTATTCCTGATATAATCAGATCTTAATTGCATCTGAGAATAAAAAAAAGACCACTTTCACTTGTCCCTATGGAGCGTATGCATTCAAGCGCATGCCATTTGGGCTTTGCCATGCTCAGAGAACTTTTCAAAGGTGCATGATTGCTATTTTCCATGAACTATGTGGATGACATCTCAATCTTTGTGAAATCAATGGAGGTATGTCTCCTGAACCTTGACAAGGTACTCGCTCGTTGTGAAGACACAAACCTAGTGCTTAATTGGGACAAAAGTCAATTCTTAGTTCGGGAAGGCATAGTTTGGGGTCACAAAGTGTCAAAGCACGGGCTGTAAGATGATAAAGCAAAGGTAGAGGTTATTGAAAATCCCCCCCTACGATTTCTGTCAAAGGCATAAGAAGTTTCCCTGGGCATGCAGATTTTTATAAGAGATTCATTAAGGATTTTTCCAAGACCGCCATACCTATGTGCAGTCTCTTGGAGAATGAGGTCAAATTCGAGTTCGATGAGATTTGTTTAAAGGCTTTTGAGGTGCTGGATTGGATCTTAATTGAAGGTCTAACATTGATTGCTTCTAATGGGGAGCTACCATTTGAACTCATGTATGATGCAAGCGATATAGCTATGGGTGTAGTATTGGGACAAAGAAAAGATTAAGTGTTCCATTCGATCTATTATGAAAGGAAGACCTTAGATGTTGCTCAAGATAATTATAGAATGACTGAGAAGGAGATGCTTGCTCTAGTTTTCGCGTGCAACAAGATCAGATCGTATTTGGTAGGTACCAAGGTAATTGGTTATACTTACCATGCAGCTATTTGGTACTTGTTAAGCAGGAAGGATGCCAAGATAAGGCTCATTTGATGGATATTGCTTCTCAAAGAATTTGACCTTGAGATCAATGAATGGAAGGGAACTGAAAATTAAATAGCGGATCATTTGTCAATGTTAGAAGATTTGTCTAATGTGCATGAAGGGGAACAAATACGTGAAGATTTGACGACATTGGATATCTCCCAAGTGCCTTGGTATGGTAATATAGTGAATTTATAGGTGAGTGGTGTGTTCCCTCCTGGGTCAACTACCTAGCAGAGAAAAAAGTAGATGCATGAAATTATGTTTTATACCTAGGATGAACCATTTATTATCAAACAAGGGGTGGACAAAGTAGTTAGATGATGTATCCCATAACACGATGTCAAGCAAGTGCTTGAGAGTTGTCATGCAAGTCCTTATGGTGGGAACCATGGAGGAGAGCTCACGGATCACAAGGTATTACAATTTTGCTTCTTTGGCCCTCTTTGTTTATAGATTTTATGGCCTCTGTAAAGGATGTGATAAATGCTAAAGGTTGGGTACTTTATAAAGAAGACATGAGATGACACTAAATAATATTTTTAAAGTGGAAATCTTTGATGTGTTGAGTATTTACCTCATGGGTCCCTTCCCACCATCAAGTGGAAACCAATATATTCTGGGGGTGGTTGATTATGTGTCAAAATGGGTTGAGGCTGTAGCTCTTCCCACTAATGATTAAAGACTGGTTATTAAATTCATCAAGAAGCACATTTTCACTAGATTTGGAACTCCAAGGGAGATCATAAGTGATGGACGTAAGCATTTCATTCACCATTTACCTAAGAATCATCTTTCTAAGTATGGTATACGACATAAGGTATCTACAACTTATCACCCTCAAACAAGTTGTCAAGTTGAAGTGTCGAATCGTGAGGTGAAGCAAATCTTGCCGAAAACAGTGAATGTGTAGCGTAGAGATTGGTCCGAGAAGCTTGATGATACCTTATCGGAGTATAGGACTGCATATAAATAAATTATAGGGACTTATTCCTATCACATGGTATTTTGAAAAGAGTGTCATCTTCTAGCAGAGGTAGAGCAGCAAGCGTATTGGGCGATAAATAAGTTTAATCTTGACCCTGAGCTAGACGGTAGAAAGAGAATTGGTCAATTGCACGAACTTGAGAAGTTTAGGCTCTATGCTTATGAGTATGCTAAGGTTTATACAGATAAGAGTAAGCGATGGCTTGACAGGCACATACTCATCGCACTTTTACTCCGTGCCAAAAGGTACTACATTTTAAATCTAGACTTATATTATTCTCAAGAAAACTAAGGTCTAAGTGGAGAAGACCCTTCAAAGTGGTGAGGATCATACAAAATGGTGCGGTAGAGCTTAAAGGAAAAAACGTCTCAAGGTTCTTAGTTAATGGGCAAAGGGTAAAGCACTATTTTAAGAAGATAAACACCGAGACTGATTGAATAATGCTATCAAAGACACTTCATCTAATTCTAAGTGTCAACAGTCGTTAATCAGTATAAAACACAAGTGAATGAGTTGGGGTCGAATCCCACAGAGACAGGCTCGTGTTTGAGATTCAATAGGGAAGTATGAATAAGCTCAAATCAGTCATAGGAATAAAAATGATCGAATAAAAACATCATTCAAATCAGGGGGTGACACAAATGTCAAATGGGGGTTTTGGTTTTGAAATTATCAAACTACAAACAGCAGCAAACAATATGAAATAATAATAATGAGATGGGTTCTTGGCTTGTGATTCGATTATAGGCTAATATAGACAAATGGGTGATTGCAACTATTAGAGAAATGGCTAAATATTAGTGAGTAAGCTAGGCTATAGAGGAGATAAACTTTCTCTCGAACAATTTACCCCGAATCAAGTTTATTTCTCTCGAACATCAACAAGCATGAAAAATAAGAACAACCCACACCTTAGTCCATTCACTCTCTCGAGCTGAATGTGTGAAAAATGGTTTAGGATTCACTCTCTCGAGCTGAACCCAGATCAACCCAATACCCACAGACCATCAATCAAACACCTTAGTTCTGAAACGTCTCTCCCGAGCAAGCCAAGAACACAAAGGTAGAATTGTATTTGCAACTACAATTCTTAAATTAACCCACAATAAATGATTGAAATCACTTTTAAATAGCAATTAAACTAACAATTAGCAACACCCATAAGCTAAATCAGCCCATAATCACATAATCACACTCCAAGAATTGGGGTTTTAGCTAGACATCATAAAAAGGGAAAAACAGTTATCAAATTGATTATCCATCAAAAGGGTAAGTGTAGATTCGTCCTTACAATGCTCCAATTCAAAGAATATCAAAGACCCACTTCCAATTTCTCAAAAGTGAAAAACTTCAATTCTTCAAAGCTTAGGAAAAACTAGAGAAAACTGTCTCTTCAGTTCAAAACTCTAAAATAGACTCTAAGATAGGAATTGATATCCAAAAAAAATTCCTTAAACTAAATATTCAAAGACGTATTTATAGTCGCCAAAAATGTGCTGCGAAGAGTCACTCGGCGAAGTAAGTCGGGCTCGCCGATCCACTAGGCTATCCTCCCTTTGGTTAGTTCAATCACCCTTCTGCCTTGGCATTCAGCATCCTCAAGGTCTGTAACTTTGGGCGATCCAACAATGCATCGCGGAACCACTCGGTGATGTGCTGACTGCTCCTTTCTCTCGTTAACTTGATTTTTACCCTCAGAGCTTGGCACACTGGAACTTTAGGCGGTAAAATGGCCATTCGGCACCTCGCCAAGTGGACTTGGCGATCACCAGTCTTTCTATTCTTCATTCTTTCAGCTCACTTTGTTCCTTTTTGCAACTTAGTGTCCTTGCTTTGTTCCTCAATCCATAATCCTGAAAATCAAGGGTTTTACATCAGTTATTGGCACAAAATAAGCATTTGAGGACACTAAACCTATACAAATAAAGCCCTAAATGAGTCCAAATCTCGGTCTCGTCAACACCCCCAACTTAAAATTTTGCTTGTCCTCAAGTTAAACTCAAGTTCAGCAGTTCAAAAAGGATATCTCAAAAAGTGCTACAAAAGACTGAATCATGACTGCACACAACAAGACTCAACTTACTCATACAAGGATCAGTTGTGCACTCAAAGATTCAAGTTGTAACTCACCATTATCGAAGATTCTCAAGTTCACAATACTTGCTTCAAATGAAAGTTCAAGCTCAACAAATCTACTCAAATGCCCTCACACAAAGATGATTCTATATTCACATACAATTGTTCAACAATTTATAGCTCCGGAATCAAAAACAACTCTCTCACACTTAAAAAGATGAACACATGCATGACTTCACCCATAGTTTCCAGCCAACATTTGTTTCAGCTCACTCAAGATCAAAAAGGTCTTTTCAAGGCTTTTAACGAGGTTGAGTGTAAAGGTATGGTCATTTAGGCTTAGTGGTTGCTATCCTCATGAAATGTGGTGAGAACAACCTTCCTTCCTTTTCTTCAGCATTTTCATTCATGCTCAAAATTCACCCTGTTAATCACTTATCATGGACTACCAGACACCCCATTTCTTTTGCAATTTTCACAACTTTATTTCACCACTGTTTCATTCTTTTTTCTTTTTCTTTCAAAAGCACTCTGCTGGGCCGACACTGACACTGAGAGACGAAAGCTAGGGGAGCGAATGGGATTAGATACCCCAGTAGTCCGTATGGAGGGGTTCCATCTTTTTCAAGTCCATGTATAAAGGGGGACTTCTTCACACTTCTTGATTTTCTGTCTCTTTTCACCACACCCCCAACTTAGGCTTTTGGCCTAAGTGGGCTATTCAAACACACCACACTTTCATGAGGATTACGGGTGAATGGATAAAGAGGGTTTTCAATTTCATCAAGTTTCTTCCAAGAAAAGGATAGGGCTCAAAGGGGTTCAAGCAAGATTTACACGTCTCACAAGGTTGGCCACAAAAGAGGTATATTTTTAAATTGGTTCACTCTTAAAAATTGTTGCCTAAGATCATTTCAAGAGCTTGCATCACTTAGTCAACCGGACCAACGGGGAAAATTCTAGGTGTCATCACACAAGGCTCACGGTAAGATCATCACACAAGGCATTGGCATCAATATCAAAAAAGACTCCACACTTTTGCTAGTGTGCAATGTTCATCACAAGAGACTCATTCGATAATTGGCTAGTCACTACGAGATGCAAAAAGTTCACATATTGTCTATGCAACTTCATTTGGTCTCATCGTAGACGTGCGTTCATTTTTGTTCGATTAATAGCACTATTCAAGTCATCGGTATTGATTAGGACAGATACTCAAATTTGCAAAAGAACAACCACCATTTACATTCAAAACAAGGAGCCATAAGCTCAAACATCCACAAAACAGCGTCAAAACACAATTTACAACACAAAAACCCACTATGTAAACAAAAATAATTATCATAAAAGGTAGGTATGGAAATACCTCACCCCACCATAAAAAAAAGCAATTTGTCCTCAAATGCAATAAAACTATCCAAAATTGAATGAAAATGACAGAGAGGGAGGTAAAGAAAGGTCATGTCTACACAATCACTCCATCTGTCTGGGCATCAGTGCCCGGTGCAACATCAGCACTGCTAGCTCCACTAGGATCAGCCATGGGTGTGTCTGCCAATGAGATTTGCACAGCTGAATCCACCATAGCCTCCTCATCTGCTGTAAGGCCCTCATAAGCAGCCTCCTCATCGACTCCAAGCTATTCCTTATCAGTCTCAGCCTCAGACTCTGCTGCAGCTAGTTTTCAACTCGAACCTCATCTTCGGTGGTACCCGGAGGCACATTTGTATCAGCAGGCATATCAGGGATCTCCATAGTCCCGAATATCATGGACATATCTGTGGACTTCAGCTGGTCAACATCCTTTCTCAGCTCAGCAATCACATCCTTTAGGGCCGTCACCTCATCAGTGGCCCCCTAGCCTTGCTCACACGCCGCTATCCTCACCGCAAGGGCATCAAGAGACACGCTAAGGGGTGTCATGACAGCACTCAGGGCCCTCTCAATCATCCCAGGGATAGTGGCCTCAAGCCAGGAGGCACGCCTATCCACAGAGTGGGCTACCTACCACATCCGAAGCAATGCAACCTGGGTGAGCGGGGGTAGGGCAGCAGTAGCAGACCTAGGAGGTATGGGAGCTGTGGAGGAGCTAGGAGTCACAAAAGGCACAACACTAGATATACCTGATGGCCTAGGGGCCGGAGTAGGCAATACTGCCTCCGTAGGTAGTGTCTGAGTATCTTCAACCTGGGAAGTGTCCACCGGGCTGCCTTCTTCTTCTCAGCCTCGTCTTTCAAGTACTCCACCTCAATCCTTCAGATATTGGTACAGGAGGTGGGAGTCACTTCCACATCCTTCTTCAAATCTCGAGGCACTCGGGCTCTCCTGCACAGCTCGGTGATCAGCACCGGAAACGGGAGACAAGTCTGCCGTTGCTTGGCCGTCATGACCATTTCTTGGCGAATGATCATTCCCAAGTTCAGCCTTGTCCCATCAATGATGCAACCAAGGTAGGCTGCTTTCACGTGGCAGAGAATCAACTCGATGTGGGATGGCATAATAGTACTGCTGATGAAGCCAAACCAGTACCTCGCTGCTACGTTGAGGTCCTTCTATTCAATGGGTGCTCCAACCTCGATCCACTTAGGACTACCATCAGAAATCAGAGGAGCCAACCACTTTTTCATATTTTCGAACGTGTTTTTCTGGATCATGTGTAGACAGTTATCCTTTATATCTACTGAACATTCCAGGACTGCATTGATAGCATCACTATCACACTTCACCTTCTTGCCCCTGATGACCACATAATCAACCGTCTTGAATTTGGCGGCCTGCTTCTTCCCTTGCGGCACTAGAGCTCCATAGGCAGTATAGAATTCCCGGACCCAATTTGGAATGTAAGGGCCCCGGAGTCTATTGAATATCTGAAACTTATGGGCCATCAAGCAGCTCATAATCTCCGGGTACCAGTCTATTACTCCATTAGTAGATAGACTCTTTTCTTCGATGATGGTCCTCAATCCGTCAGTCTTCAGTCTGTTCATAGATCGGGGAGGAGGACCTTGTGCAAGTGGTGCTGGAACCACAACCTGATCTCGGACAGGAGGGGGAGAAGTGGCCTGGGGAGTCCTGATCCTTCTCCTGATCTGGGACAGGAGGGGGAGTAGTGGCCTGGGGAGTCCTGATCCTAGACGGATCATTCAACCTTTAGATCGTAGCTTCGCTCTCTGGGGAGCTCATCCTCAGGCTAAAAAATGGTAGCCTGAAGATCCTAGTTCTCACCCTCACTCTCATAAGTGGTGAGGTGAGTAACATATACACCGTCACTGTCGGAGCTGACCTCCGGTGATGCAGGAGCAGGTGCCTTGCCTTACCCTTTTCCCTTCCCACCTGTGGTAGGATGTTTTGTTGCCTTTGCCCGGGATGCAGATGCATCCTCATTTAATGTGACTCCCCTTGCCCTCTTGCGGGGTGGCATGTCTCGGCCTGCAACCTTTGGTCTAGCAATTTCTCCAAAACACACCAACATAAGTTAGAACAATTAAAGAAAAATTGAAGAAAAATCAAGCTGCAGACATATTCGCCGAACCGATCAGCGAGTCCCCGAATCACTTACGGGAGCCAGATCGGGCTCGCCAAAAGGATTGGTGCAAAATTTTTCTAGAAAAGTAACCGGTCAGCGATGGGAAGGGCCTTTCGGCAAATCACCGACATCATTTGGCGAGCACAGACAAACACGCCGAAAGTTACAGTGTATTTTAGGGGTTAAGAGCACAGAAAGGGTGATCAAGGAAGACTTTCGGTGAGTCTCTGAGTGCACTCAACAATCTCAAGCTTCTCGCAGAAAGTTACAGAACCCAAACTCAACATTATCAAGAAATTAAAGGCGATAAAGGGGGACTAGGCGAACCGCCGAGTGGTTCGACCCAGCTTGCCAAACTGCCCAACGTACCATTTTCAACCCTAACTTCCAAATTCAACCCCGCAGCCCCCGAAAACAAAATCAAACACACACACCTTCAATTAGACTTAGACCCATAAGACCCACGCCACCGGGGTACTCAGACTTCCCCCGGTTTGGATAAAATTAGCCATTTGACGAATTTAGCCCTTAGGAATGACGTCAAATGCTCCATCATTGGGCAAAGTACATCATTTAGCACAATACGGGGTTACTTAGACTTCACCTGACTAGACCCAACAACAAATACGCACAACCCACAAGATTACGATCAATTTTAAAGAATAAAATTTAGGAAATCAACAACTTAGGAAATTTAGGCTTGATATCAAATTTAGAACAGGAAAACATGCACACAATCATAATTTCAGAGAGGCCCAGCACACATCAGTAAGAACAATACGATTGCAAATGAGTTTAACCGCTAATTATGAGTTTGGGGTTTGAAAAACAAACCTTCAATACCGAATATAAGAACTTGTAAAGCTAGGCGTCAAAGTATCCAACTACGAACACCGAATAAACGACTAGAAAGCGGTAAAAATGAAAAAATATAGGAGATATAGTGCGGGTATGATTTTGTGAAGTTAAAAAGTGAGGGAATGTGAAAGAGTTTGAAAATTTAAACCTTTGGCCTTCAAAAACCATCCAGTTCTCTCCCTTTCGGCAATATTAGTCGACCTCACCGAACCACTCGGCGACACGCCGAGTGGTTACTTACCTCACTGAGTTTTACAGGACCTCCAGTTAATGTGGGGTTCCAAACTGCGGACAAGGTCGGGCTCGCCGACCTGTTTGGCGAGTCGCCGACTTGTCCATGAGCCCGCCGAGTTTTACAGACTCTATCTTCAAAAAATTTTGAGCCCAACGACGGTCCAGGTCGGGCTCGCCGACTGTTCATTTTGCTTACCAACCTACACTTTTTAGACACATATCTCTTTCTCACCTGCAAAATTAACACACATTATTCCAAAAACAAAAAGAAAGCAATTAAGAACTTGGGTTGCCTCCCAAGCAACGCCTTACTTAACGTCGTTCCACGATGCAAGTCCTGGCTCAAATTTCATTCTTAGGGTTTGCCATAGACTCATTTGGCAACCCTCCTTGTTGTCTTGAGTAGAGATAAGACAACAAATGACCCATTTGGGTCTCCAATAGCTGAACATAGATGGAATGAAAAGAAGTCAACTGATTTAGCATTGAGACATTCTATTTTATCTCTTTCAACACTCTGTCGTGTTCTTCGACTTTGTGGAGAATGAGTAAGAGCATCTCTTCGACTTGTCCACCCTCACAGTTCTTGGGATTTCTACGCTAATGAGGGGGAATGTACTTATCTTTCTTTTTGTACATTACTTCAAATTCCATAACCTTTTTGGCCAAAAGATCCAGCTGAGTTAACAGTGTGGCCAAATTTTTGTCCTTCTCTGTCTCCTTGTTGATTTTATTCATGTGATCAAGGAGTTGGGCTACTATTACATAGGGTTGTCGTATTAGACCCCCCAGAGTAATTTGATCTGCCACTTCTCTGTTCTCAGGACCAAGACATCTATAGAAGCAGTCCAGTAGCATATTATCTATAATTCCATGAGTTGGGCATTGCAGCAATATTGTCTTAAATCTCAGCCATAACTCATGGATTGTCTCACCCTCCAATTTCTTGAAATTTAGGATGCTATCCCTAAGAATCATCATTTTTGCAGGAGGGTGGTCAAATTGGTTATCGTTGCTACAAGACATGCTCCTTTCCTCCATTCAACAAGTAACACATAAAAACCAAAACTGACAGTAAGTGGATTCAACTACGACTAACAAGAACAAAAATCCAACTTCACCAAAAGATTCTCAAACAACACCACTCCCCGGCAGTAGCGCCATTTTGATTGAATAACGCTATCAAATACACTTCATCTAATTCTAAGTGTCAACGGTCGTTAATCAGTATAAAACTCAACTGAATGAGTTGGGGTCGAATCCCACAGAGAGTGGTAAGTGTTTGAGATTCAATAGGGAAGTATGAATATGCTCCAATCAGTCATAGGAATAAAAATGATCGAATAAAAACATCATTCAAATAAGGGGGTGACACAAATGTCAAATGGGGGTTTTGGTTTTGAAATTATCAACTACAAACAACAGCAAACAATATGAAATAACAATAATGAGATGGGTTCTTCTGATGTGATTCCATTATAGGCTAATATAGACAAATGGGTGATTGCAACTATTAGAGAAATGGTTAAATATTAGTGAGTAAGCTAGGCTATGGAGATAAAATTTCTCTCAAACAGTTTACCCCGAATCAAGTTTATTTCTCTCGAACATCAACAAGCATGAAAAATAAGAACAACCCACACCTTAGTCCATTCACTCTGTTGAGCTGAATGTGTGAAAAAGGGTTTAGGATTCACTCTCTCGAGCTGAACCCAGATCAACCCAATACCCACAGACCATCAATCAAACACCTTAGTTCTAAAACCTATCTCTCGAGCAAGCCAAGAACACAAAGGTAGAATTGTATTTGCAACTACAATTCTTAAATTAACCCACAATAAATGATTGAAATCACTTTTAAATAGCAAATACACTAACAATTAGCAACACCCATAAGCTAAATCAGCCCATAATCACATAATCACACCCCAAGAATTGGGTTTTAGCTAGACATCATAAAAAAGTAAAAACAATTACCAAATTGATTATCCATCAACTGAGTAAGTGTAGATTCGTCCTTACAATGCTCCAATTCGAAGAATATCAAAGACCCACCTCCAATTTCTCAAAAGTGAAAAACTTCAATTCTTCAAACCTTAGGAAAAACTAGAAATAATTGTCTCTTTAGTTCAAAACTCTAAAATAGACTCTAAGATACGAATTGATATCCAAAAAAAATTCCCTTAAACTAAATATTCAAAGACGTATTTATAGTCGCCAAAAATGTGCTGCGAAGAGTCACTCAACGAAGTAAGTCGGGCTCGCCGATCCACTCGGCGATCCGCCCTTTGGTCAGTTTAATCGCCCTTCTGCCTTGGCATTCAGCATCCTCAAGGTCTGTAACTTTGGGCGATCCAACACTGCATCGCGGAACCACTCGGAGATCCGCCGACTGCTCCCTTCTCTCGCTAAATTGATTTTTACCCTCAAAGCTTGGCACACTGGAACTTTAGGTGGTTAAATGACCATTCGGTGACTCATCAAGTGGACTTGGCAATCACCAGGCTTCCTTTTCTTCATTCTTTCAGCTCGCTTTGTTCCTTTTTGTAACTTAGTGTCCTTGCTTTATTCCTCAATCCATAATCCTGAAAATCAAGGATTTTACATCAGTTATTGGCACAAAATAAGCATTTGAGGACACTAAACCTATACAAATAAAGCCCTAAATGAGTCCAAATCTCGGGCTCATCAGAGACTGAGAAACCCATGAGCTAAACGATGAATGATCCAAGCGGAGTCGAGCCCTGACGTTAAACAATGTGCTACACTACAGGCAACCCATGAAAATATGTAATACTTAATTAGTTTTTGTTCAACTTTGATTTTTATTTTATTTTTATTTAAGTTTTCTTAGGATTTAATTGGAATGTTTATATTTTGGTAGGATTTTAGTCAGGTTTATTCATTTATAATAGATAGGAACTATAAACTAGAAAAACTACAAAGAGAAGAGTCGTGCCACAACCAAAACTAAGGTGTTGGCTGGGAGGTAACCCATCATTAGTCTAAGATGGTGTGTTCATATTCTTACCAGAATATCGGAAGGGATAGCTTACCACGTCTAAAGTTGAGCAGAAATTTTGGGATTGGCCTGCAGGTGCACTTTCGGCGGACCACGCTAGGACCCAAAGTAGTTAAGGTCATTGCTAGCGCATTGCAGGCGCGCCGTGCCAGGCCTCTAACTACTGAAGAGGAGTGGCGGAGCCTGAGTGGCACATCATGTCAATTTTTTCCCTAGGATGGCACACTATTGGCTCATCGCGTAAAGGGGTGAACTATTGCACGTGCTAAATTAGGAATCTCTAGCGCGTCGCGCCACCACCCCATACCCATTTTTAATCTCACCGGGGCCCGTTCCCTCCACACCCCCTCTCAATTTTCCCCTTTTAAATCTTATACCCACTAAAATTCTATACCATTTTCTCTCTCTACAAGCCTTACCCAACCAAATTCCCTCTATTTCTCTCAATTTCTCAAAAATTTCTTCTTCTTCCTAACTCACATTCTTCCCGAAAAATCCTAAATCCACTATTAATCCTCCACCAAAGCTTCTTATTAATTCTATTCCTCAATCCCCAACTTATGAAACCCACAAACCACCATGAAAAATCAAAACCCACTAATCTCACCCCCCACTGCCCAACTAACCCACCCCTACCCTTAACTAAATAATTGTTTATTTCTTTCTTTTCTTAATCCCTTAGGAGTTGTTTGGTTTGAATTCATGTTATGATGAGATTAGTTATGATGGGATAAGTATGCTAAGATTATTTTTTATTGAGTGTTTTGTTTGTTTTATTCAAAATAATAAATCTTAAGAACAACATATATGTTTACAAAAATACCCTTCATGAATGTGAAAAGTAATGTATAAAAATTGTTTAAAGGGATATTCTTATCATTTAGTCATTTTATCCCGGGATAAGTTATCCCAGGATTACTATACCACCCAAGGGAAGGGATAACTTATCTCGGTACTGATTATTCATCCCGGGATAAGTTATCCCAGACTTGCCAACCAAACAACAAATTAAGTGGTACTATAATTTAAACCCAGGACTATTTGAAGTTATCTTTCACACCAAACGATCCCTTAGAGTTTTAATGGAACCTAAAGGTAAGTATTTGGAGGTTGGCGCTGGTAACAAGAGGTCTAGGAAGGTTGACGCCACCGGAAAATCTAGTGCCTTAACTCTGTCTAGGTGGTTTGGCAAGTAAGCAGTGGAGCACCACGGAGAGTAGTGGTTTGAGTGTCAAAAGGAGGCCAAGTATGTTCTCAATGAACATGTCAAAGAGGTATAATGACAAGTTGAATTTCCCCATATTTATAGAAACCTTTATAATCTTGGGTTGCTATACAATCTTTTAGGATCAAATGGATTGTAACCTTACCATTGTAAGGGAATTTAATGCTAACAGGATAACTGAGAAATGTTACAATCTTTCAGTGGATACTAAGGGAATGAAGGTTGTATTTACCTCCAAAGTGCCTAATTCGTTATTGTGTACACCCCATTGGAAGGCTGCTGAATATAATAGGCTTAAATAGATTCCACCCTATAGAGATATTAGGCATACATTTTGTGGTGTTGACTCCACGACTAGGTGGGATAGGAGAAAAAATAGGGGCATACATGACACCCTCCACTATGCTCATCTAAACCAGGAAGCAAGGTTGTGGTTGAAGATTGTGAGCAATATTTTGTTTCCATGTAAGGACACCTCTGAGGTTACTAGTGACCGGGTTTTCCAAGCTTACATGTTAATTAAAGGTATGCCGATAAATGGGGGGTCTATGATGAGACAAAACATGATGAAGTTTAGGAACAACAAACAGTGGAGATTCTGTTATCGTTGCTTGTTGACTCAGTTTCTACGAGTGGAGGGTGTTGGAGAGGATGTTCATGACATGCCTCAAGAGAGAGCCCCTTACCTAGTTTGTACCCTTGTGGATGTGACACGAACGAAAGACCAACATGTGTCCCACGGGCCTGTATTATCTACAGTTGATCTGCAAGCGAGGGACAATAATTGGATTGGCCAGATGTTTGGCATGACGGAGCTACAGCTTCGCATTAGAGGTCTCCAGGTCACAGATGAGGAGATGGAAGAATTGGTCGATCGATAAACACTGACAGATACTGCCATGTACATGTGCACAATGGGCCCGACTTTGTCACGACCCAGGGGTACCCCTTAGATGTAACATGGCGTATAGAACCTCAAAGGACTCCATACAAGTCACTTAGTACTCATAACATAAGAAATAGAACAATAAGAGTAAAAAAATAGTCCAAGTCCAAAACATTTTATAAACGGAAAACGGAAGTCAAAACTCTTGTCTCATCATATCCACCTATTACAATAGAATGAAATTGGGCCTAGCCCATACATCATGTCCAAAAGAGAAATACATGAAAGAAACTAAAATAACAAAGTCCATCCTCGAAGCATGAGGACTCAACAAGCTCAGGAATAAATCATATCATCAACTAGCCACAAAACTCAGCACCCTGAATATCGGACCCTACATTTGGGAAATATAGGCTAGAGTATGCGTTAGTACAAAAAAATTTACCAAGTATGATAGCCATGCATAAAACATTTAAAACATGCTAAAAGGGACATTTTATTTCATGACATGCAATTGACCAAGCTAAACTTGATATAAAAGCTTTATAAAAGATAAATCATAAAATCATGGTCAATGCAAGCTAACTTCATCTGTAAAACCTTTAAGCTCATGTGAGATACTTCTTGAAGTAACCTTAGTTCATTATTACTTGTGGGGAATTAGCCTTAACCGACATTGAGACCATGTGAGCTATAACATGGAATCCAGTGTCTACCCTACACCGAAAAAAGGTGTCCTACTTGCCGAAGGTAGAACCTTGAACTTCTAACTTAAGTGGATCCAATAGCTAATCAACCTATGGGGGCACATAGTTTATGGGATAAGAAGATTGTTACTAGAAACCCGACTTCTACTACAGGGGAGCCTCCATCTCATGAGATTTCTTTGGAAACCCGGCCTCTGCTACTGGAGAGCTTCCATCTCACTATCAAAATCCACTCGCTACTAAGCATAAATTCCCATATAATAGTCATTTCTTACTTGACTTCATTACACATGAAAAGGTGCCCTTGGACAACCAATTCAAGCTAGTTTCATTATAGCTCCTTGTCTTTGATTCAATTAGGTGAGAAAGCCTTCCAAACTAAGAATCCTTTCTATGTGAGAAAACCTTTCACATCATTCTAGTTATGTGTTTATGAAAAAGTCCTTTCAACAACACAACTACAACATCATCATTGGTACTTTACTCTCAAAGCACACTTAAAATATTTGCATAGATCTCATAAGAAAATGCATAAGTCCATAATTTACCTCTTGATGTCAAAACCCACTTTCAATCATAAACTCTTAGAAAACATGGGTTAGATATGGATTTCATCATAAATACATGTAAAGCTTGCAATACATGATTAATTTCATAAAACTCTTCCTTAAAGGTCAAAAATCCTACATCATATGATTCATAACTTAAAAACATGGGGATTACATGGGTTCATGGGGAAATAATCATAAAATCAAAATGTATCATCAATTCATGCATAAGAGATCATAATTCACTCAATTAAATCAATAGTGAAAGGAACCCATGCTAATTGAAGAAAACCCTAACTCAATTGGGGAATTCTACCATTTGAAATAGAGGAATTTGGGAACTCCATGGATGGAAGGAATCCATGGATGAAAACTATCATACCTTGACTCCAAATGATAGCCTTCAATGGAGGAATTGGAACCTTAGCTTGAAACCCTAGGATGAATCTTCTTCTTCTTCAAGTATCTAGAGAGAATTATTTGAGAGTTCTTCTTTTGTGAAATTGGAAGAATGAAGTGAATGGGTTAATTTTGGGGTTGAAAAGGCTTATATAAGGGTCTTAGTGAAGGGTAAAATGATGTAGTATAGGAACTAATTAATTGGGTAAAGAACCAACCACCCCGAAAAATAACTATCAGCTGCCACCGACGGAGCTAGTCGACGAACCGTGGTCTGACCTACGGTCCGTCCTGGTGGACCATCGATGGTGGTCAGAGACTTGATTTTAGGGCCTCGAACAATGGACCCTAACCACAGAGCGTGGTCTAACCTACGGTCCATTTGTCAAGCCGTGGACCAGGTCCCTCAGACCTCACTCTGGTAGGCCAACCGCGGACCACACCAATGGTTCGTGGTCCATTCCACGGGCTGTGGGTGGCCGACGTGGTTTGGCACCTGCAGTACCTGGAAAGCTGCTATCTGGTTGTTTTTGAATACAGAGTGTTACAATATCTCCCCCTAGGGAACATTCATCCTTGAATGACATTTAAACTGTTTCTAAAAGATTAGGAGAGGAACTAACAACCCAACCTAACAATGCAATGCATGAAACAAAGGAGGAACTATCGATTTCAAGCTAGGACGTTCTCAAAACATCTTTAGAGGTGTGAAACCAATTCTAACAGCCCATCATGCATGCAATGCACATATACAATGAGGAAACATCAACTCCAAGCTAAACAAACTAAAACGCATTATAAGGAAGTAGAAACTACATCTAGCAACCCAATATGCATCAATTTTTCAAAATTTCTCATGTTCAAGGAGGAACTACCTTCTCCAAGCTAAAAGAATTCTCAACACAATCTTATGGAGCCTATATGCAATTCACTCTAAAAAAGCATAGCTAAATCATGTTCATCAATTAATCTCATGAAGTCTTTAGGCAACTCATACTCAATGCACAACAATATGAGGAAAATCAATCACAAAAAAACATTTTCTATCAAAACAAAAGTCTTCATGAACATGCATAACATAAGGAAATGATGGAAACACATAAAAACACATGACTACAAAAAAAGGTCAAATCAAGAGAAAACTCATTACCTCAAGTTAGTGTAGGAGTAGAAGGAAAAAGATGAGGATATCGGGACATCCTATCGACCTCAGCCTCCCAAGTGGTACCCTCAACGAACTGATTCCTCCACAAAAATTTCATGGAAATAACTTCTTTATTTCTCCACTTCTTAACTTGATTGTCTAAAATCTCATACGGAACTTCCTCATAAGAACGACTTTCATCAACTCCCAACCCTTCTAAGAAAACTAAGGATGTCCAATCAACACATTTTGTTCAACATAGAGACATGGAAAAACGGATGCACTGATGCCAACTCATTCGGAAAATCTATCTCATAAGCAACCTTACCAACACACCTTAAAATTTGATATCGGTCTACATATCGGAGACTAAGCTTCCCTTTATTACCAAAACTCATTACACCCTTCATGGGTGATATTTTCAAGTAAATCCAATTGTGAAAATCGAACTCAAAATCCCTTCTTCTCACATCGGCAAATGACTTTTGCCGACTTTGAGCCATTTTCAACCTTTCTTTAATATGTCAAACTTTCTCTATGGCCTCATGTATCAATTCGGGACCTATTAGGGCAACTTCACTCACCTCAAACTAAACGATAGGAGATCTACACCTCCTTCCATATAATGCCTTAAATGGAGCCATATAAATACTCCAGTGATAGCTATTATTATAGGCAAACTCAATCAATGGCAAATGGTCATCCCAATTACCCTTAAAATAAATCACACAAGCTCTTAACATGTCTTCCAAAGTTGGAATAGTATGCTCCGCTTGCCCATCGATTTGGGGATGAAAGGTCGTACTAAGCTTAACCTTAGTGCCAAGACCCTTTTGGAATGACTTCCAAAACTGAGAAGTGAACTGGGTACCACGATCAGAAATAATGGACAAAGGAACTCCATGCAACCTTACCATTTCTCTCAAGTATAACTTGGCATAGTCCTGCACCAAATAAGAAACCTTGATGGGAAGGAAATGAGCCGATTTCGTCATCTGATCTACTATCACCCAAATAGAGTCATGTTGCCGCAAGGTGCGAGGCAAACCAACAATAAAGTCCATATTCAAGTCTTCCCACTTCCAAGTAGGAATGCTATTATCTTGGGATAAACCTCCCGGTCTCTAATGCTCAACCTTCACTTGTTGGCAATTTGGCCATTAGCCACAAATCCCGCAATATCCTTCTTCATCCCATTCCACCAATAGACTTCCTGCAAATCACGGTAAATCTTGGTGGCTCCCGGGTGAATGGAATACAACAAACTATGGGCTTCTGACAAGATTTGTTCCCTGAAGTCATCTATATTTTGAACACATAACCGACCTTGGAATATAAGTACCCCATCTCCCCCTTGGTAAAAAGCCTCAACTGATTTCTTAAGCACCACTTCATTCAAATCTACCAAAATTGGATCAAGATCTTTCTTGACTTTCACATCCACCACAAAAGATGATACAAAACCATTGTGAACCATAAAACCACCCTTGGTGGAGTCAACCAATTGAACACCTAGCCGAGCCAATCTATGAACATCTCGAACCAACTCTTTCTTTTCTTCTTCAATATGAGCAACACTACCCATAGACAGTTGACTAACAACATCCGCTACCAAGTCATTACTTTTGTCTTATTGCTTTCAATACTATGTATTATGAGCACATGTTGAAAAGAAGTTCAATGGTTAAAAAAAGAACTTTAGACCATGCCAAAACCATATAGGTGATCCACCGAAAGTGTAGTGTAGACTCGTTCTTATCCACATTCTGGGCTACAAAATATGGAAAACGTACTGTCAATTTAAATGAGTTGAGCTCCAAATTGTGATCCACCGAGGTACACTATGCGGAGACCATCGGGTTCGCTGAATTAAACTTTAGGTTTGGTATTCATTAAGGAATGTTCGGTGAGCTTTAGCTCCAATCAACGATTCACCAAACACATTCGGTGACATTAGTCTTGACCACTGAGTTTGCTTGATATAAAAATACCAAGGGTCTTTTAAAAATAAAAAAGAGAACCCTTTGAAATCCTTGAGGCTATTTCTTTCCTCTCTCTTAAAATACCTTATTTGAGTGATTGTGAGGCTTTAATGAGTGATTTTCAAGTGTGTGGAGTGCAATTTTTTATTATAGTAGTCGATAAATATTTGGTTGATCAACTAGTCCAAGGAGGATTGATGAGACAGTCGTATGATCTGGCTTCTTTGTGGCTAGATGACATGACCAAATTTAACCAAGCATGGCATACAAGAGAAGGACAAGTGTCTACTCTACAACAAAGTTTGAGCAAAGAGTAAATCTAGAAGGACAATGAATGAGATGAAAACATGGCTAAAATGATGACCCAACTCAATTTTTTGTATACACCTGTCATGGGAGGTGGACTTAAGTTGGTGTATGCAGTTGGAACTAATCGTCGGCAGTGCCCGGATAATACCAAGTTTGAGGCATTATACAATGAAGAAGTTCAATAATTAGAAAACCAAATGGGGCTTTCTCACCCAAACTATCAACGACAAGGTGGGAACCAAGTTTAAATCAAGGATTGAGATAATGGTTGGAGAGATTAGCGAGATTGGAATTGGAGAGATAGAGAGGCTGAGAAGGATATATATATGCCACCCCATGATCGTCAACGACCAAAAGACCCAGCTAGGCCAGAAGGAAACCAAATAGAGGAAATTCTCACAAGAATCTTCAACAAGGTTCAGGGGTCTGAAAGAGTATTAAAAGAGTTTTAAAATGACATCGCCACATTATCCCTAAAGATGAACTCTCATTCCGTATCTATCAGGTAGATGGAGAACCAATTGTGTCAGATCTCCACTCCTCTCAATCCAAGGGAATGTTACCTAGTGACACCGTCCCAAACCCCAAAAATGAATGTTGAGAAAATGAGAACTATGTTGTTCCACGATGTTAAGTAAGGCACTTCTTGGGAGGCAACCCAAGTCTTTACTTTTGTTTTATTGGTTTCAATAACATGTATTGTGAGCGCATGTTGAAAAGAAGTTCAAATGTTAAAAAACGAACATTAGGTGATGCTAAAACCATATAGGTGATCCACTGAAAGAGTTGTGTAGACTCGTTCTTATCCACGTTCTAGGCTAGAAAATATTGAAAAATGTACAGTTGATTTCGGTGAGTTGAGCTCCGACTATGATCTACCGAGGTACACTATGCGGAGACCATCGCGTCTGCGGAATTAACCTTTAGGTTTGGTATTCATTCAAGAATGTTCGGTGAGCTTGAGCTCAAATTAGTGATTCACCAAACACATTCGGTGACGTTAGTCTTTACCTCTGAGTTTGCTTGATATAAAAATACCAAGGGTATTTTCAAAATAAAAAAGAGAACCCTTTAAAATCGTTGAACCTATTTGTTTCCTCTCTCTTGAAATACCTTGTTTAAGTGATTCTAAGTCTTTAATGGGTGATTTTCAATTGTTTGGAGTGTAATTTTTTATTATAGCAGTCGACCTAACCTCATACTCGTGTTAGTTTCATGTTTTGCTTCATATTTAAGTTGGTTTTCGACTTTCACTGTGCATTTTGGGCTTTAAATTTCATTATGTGTAAGGGCTTGAAGCCATTTAATCATTATGATTGTTAGATTTCATTGGGTAGCCCTATAATGTGCGTATTTAACAGTGCCCATGAACTAATTGCTTGTGTGTTGCCTATGAATTTGTCATCTTTAATGTGTTGGTTAAATGTTTAAATTGCGCTTGTATGCTTAGTGGGTCTTGAATGAATTTTAGGTGGGTGAAGTCTTAGTAGCCCAATGTTCATCAATTGCATGATGTTTCCCAATTATAGACAGAGAGATGACTTTCTTCAGGAAAAATTATCAATTTAAGCAATACTTTGCAATATATGGGGAAAGTCTGAGTACCCATGTGTAGATAAGCATATAGGTGGGTTGAAATGACGTTGGGGAACCTATTATGTTGTGTATGTTGGGTTAAGTACTGAAAATTAGGCACTGGGCTGAACATCTCTTGTTTCGCAGGCTTGTCATAGCTCACCAAGGAGGTTACGTGATTGCCCGAGTAATCCCCAACTCGCCCATTTGAGTGAATATGTGACCTTGGGAACTATCCCATTCGGTGGACTTTTCTTAGTTCGTCCAACCCACTCGGTGAATCACCAAGTGGGAGTCGACATCACCCTTGCTTTTCTTTTCATTGTAAAATATTAGTTTCGGCGGACTTGCCATAACCCGCCTAAACAAACTAGGAAAATCACCAAGTGGGAATTGACTCCGCCTTTTGTGCCTCTGCCTTTTGGTAATTGCCTTTGTCCATCTCTGCCAGCTCACTAGAGCTGGCCTATCCTATTAGGTGATATTCCTTCCCTTTAGCCGAACCTCATGGTATTTTTGAATTGTGATTCTAAATTAGTTTGATTTTAACTAACATTCACTAGTTGTATGTTTGGATGTGTGTGCTATGCAAGTTATGGCTAGAACAAAAGGTAAACACTTAGTGACATTAGATGCAAAGTCTGAAAAAGACTCTCCTCCTCCCCCTCCTTAGAAAAGACACAGGGACATCTCTATTAATGAGCCTCTTGAGGCCCCTTGTGCTCAAAAAACCACTCCGCATACTCGAACGAGTGCCGATAAAAAGCCTAGGAAGTGCATTGCAAAGAAACATATCAATGTTTGCCCCAAGCTAGTATCGACTCCGCAAGATCGAACCCATTTTTCTTGTGTTCACCCGATCATAGCTCTAAGGGCCCTAAATAGGCTTAAGGCAGAAGGAGAAAGAACAATTCTCGAGGAGGGAATTCTCTCAACTAATGGGTTAATGAGTGATTACCCGACTATATGGGAGAGAAACATGTTTAATAAACTAGAGCAGTTCATAATGTTCTGGTAGCCCTATGTGCCAAAGTGGGTTAGGGAATTCAACGACACCTATGCCAAGGCCTTGATTAAGAAGATAAAGGGCACTATTTTGAAACCCCTAGATAAAGTAGAAGTGCGGGGAAATTTTTTTCAGTGACTAAAGGGTGAGATTAACACAGTAATATGCACCCCGTCAACTCATGCTTATACATACCATATCCGGATGCACAGATTACATGATGACTTGAAAAGGATGTGGGCCCCATTGCTATTTGATGACTCTTCTCTCTGTTGTATGGCTACTGGTTCCCAGATAGAGAAAATGACTTAAATATGGTGGCCCTCTACTGGATTGGCTTTATCATAGCAACATCATGTTGTCCTAGAAAGAATTAATCCTTCGGCATCCTAAACCAGTGCTAGTGGGCATTATCATCGACAAGAAGCAGATCAATGTAGTACTTTCATTGTCAAAGAGATGTTGCCATGGGCAACACACAAGCAATCTTCTTTCCCATTCCTAGTTCTTATTACTTAGTTATTCAAGAGAGCAAGATTTCCCTTTCGGAGGAAGTCTATCTGTGGATCACACATGCCTTTTCCAATGATAGTAGTAGAATAAATACTGAGTATTTGTGGGACAATGCGGCTCGGAGGAAGCCGATACCACTAGACACTACGCTCGTAGTTGATCTAGAGACTTTATCATTCGAGGCAAGCACACCTGCCTCATTCTGTAGAGTAGGCAAGTATACCTTCCTATCATTTTGCGCCTACTTCTTCCCTTTCTCCTACTACTTCTTCTGTTATTTTACATAACCCAACTCCTATTACCTGTCCCCCTTGACCCAGGTCCTGATATATCAAATTGGCAGTCTTGCCCGGTTAGAAAATGTTAGAGCCGTGAGGGTTGGAAAGGACTTGACCGGGCTGATTGATAGGTCTATTGAGAAGGCCTTACCCCATTTGAGGGACATAGTTACTAGGTATAAGGGGTTAGTTGTGGCCCATCGTTCAAAGTTAAACAACCTCACTATGAGATCTGAGGCACAGGAGAAGGCCAAGGGTAGTTTCGGTGTACTAGACATCACGAAGGGTAAGCATGCTACTTTGTGTGAGAAGTTGTGACTTAGTTGTAGTCCATAGACCTCTCTATTCTATGGGGTGATGTTCCCCTACAAGATGCACCATCTCTCTGCCCCCGATGATGCCATGTAGTGAGCATGCCTCTAGTTTGCAGGCTGAGATAAAGTCACGACCAAGGGGCACCCCCTAGATGTAACATGGCATACAAAACCCCGAGAGGCCTCATATAAGTAAATTAGCTTCCAAAGTCAAGATAATAGAAAATCGATAAGATTTTAAACAATTTCAACATAATCAAAGGTTTATAAAACGAAGCAGAAGTCTAATACACTTGTCTCAAACACCATCTAATACAATAGAATCTTGGGACACAGCCTATGCAACAATGTTCAACACTCAAATGAAAAGAATATAAGGAAAATAGTGGCCGAATCCTCGGATGCTATGAGGACTCACCAATCTTCAACCTTGCCTCTACTATGGATCCTAGCCACGGGGATGAGAGTCAGGAACGCCGGACCCTACATTTGGATAAGACATTTGGGCAAGAGTATGTGTTAGTAAAAAAATGTACTAAATATGATAACTTGCATAAACATAAAATAAACGTAAAGCATAATTGATGCATATAATAGATCATTTCAACATATAAGGGGTACTTCTTGAAGTAACCTCAATTCATACTTAGCCAAGACATGGGTAATCAACCACTAGTCTTACTCATCATGGAAGGCAAACTCAAGCAACAATCCAAGCTCATCACCAATCATAACATATCCTAGCTTATCCTTTAAAGACATGGGGAATCGCCTCTTGCCTTACTATAAGGGAGCATGGGTAAACACCTCTAGCCCTTCTTACCTTGGGATCATGGCTAGTAACCTTTTGTCCCTCTTACAATAAGATCATGGGTAGTCACCGTTTTTCCTTTCATCATGTGACATAGGTATTTACCTCATTGTCTTTCTATCATATGACATGGGTATTCGCCTCTAGTCCAATTCTAAGGAATATGGGTAATCGCCTCATATTCTTCTCATTGAGGTCAACAGTAATCGCCTCTAGCCTCATCATTCTCATAATTCCTAAGCTTAGATTTACTTTAGGTGAGCAATCCTTTCAACCTAGAATCATTGAATGTGAGAAAGCGTTCCACATTCATACATAAGAAAATCATGTGAGAAACATCCCTTCCACATAAACTATATCAATAATCAACAATTCATTACATATGCTTCACTCTCAAAGCAATACATATCAAATCTTAATTATCCTATAAGAATGCACATAAATCCATAAATTCTCCTTTCATAGAGGAAACTCATTTACATCAATTTCATATTAGAAACATTGGTTAAGCTTGGGTACATGTAAATTCATCCTAAAATCATGTAATCATCTAAATTCATGCATAATAATTCATAATTAAATCAATTGAATCAACATTCATAAAGACCCACAACATAGAAGAAAACCCTAACTCAAATTGGAAAATTTCTACTTTCAATTTGGAGAACTAAGGGGCTCCATGGATGTAAGGATTTCATAGATGAAAAGCTATCATACCTTGATATCAAAGCCCACGAACAATTGGAGAATGGAGACTTGACTTTGAGCCCTAGCTTCAACCCTTCTTCTTCTTCTTCAAGTTTCTAGAGAGAGAAATATTTTGGAAAGGAAGAACCCAATTTCTTTAGGTGAATTTAAGAGAATGACTGGAATGGGTAAGTTTTGAGGTCAAAATCACTTATATAGGGGTCCTAGGCATGGGTAAAACGACATAGTTTGTTTTAAACAAATCTGGAAAAGACCTAACTGCCCCTTAACTCAAAACGGATGCAACCACTTGATGGAGGCCCACACGAGCCGTCAAGGACTTCACGGCCCGTAGTGGCTCCCGTGGTCCTTGACCAGTGGATTGGCGAGCCTCCCCCAAAGGTTCCCCTTCACCACGACCCCTCCCACGGCCCGTAGTGGCCTTCATGATCCATCTAGTGGCTCGTGGGGAGGGCCTGCCTCAGAGGAGCTACTGCCTCCCTCTTCACGGGCATCAGCACCCTCCGTGATGCCCTTTACGAGCTGTGTAGGTGCTCGTGGGAGGGAATATCCCTTTGGCTATGTTTTGTGAGCCACAACGGGCAGCATCATGCCTCGTGGTGCCCTTCACGGTCATTTTGGGGCCTCTTGAAGGGTGCCCAGGCTCAAAACCTTGGCTTGTGACTTGTCACTTAACCCCTTGCTTAGTCTTCTAGATTCCGAGGTGTTACATTATCTTCCCTTGGTGACATTCGTCCTCCAATGGAATTCTATACACCTCATGAAAGAAAAGACTCAAGACTAGCAGCCATCATGCATGAAATCACATAAATGCACATATCCGAGGAGAAAACATCAACTCAAAGCTAAAACATACTCATATCCTTGTATAATGAAATCCATATGCAACTCATACTAAAATGCACATTAACATGAGGAAATCAATCATGGAACTCATTTTCATTCAAAACTCAAGCTTTTCATGAACATGCATAAAATAAGGAATCGTGGAAACATCTAAAACACATGACACCAGAACAAAGGGTAAACCATGAGGAATTCATTACCTCAAGCTAGAGTAGGAGTAGCAAGAAAAAAATTAGGATATCGGGATATCATATCGGCCTCGGCCACCCAAGTAAAAACCTTAACTAATTGATTCCTCCTTAACACTTTCACGGAAGCAACTTCTTTATTTCTCAACTTCTTGACTTGCTGGTCTAAAATCTCAACCAAAACTTCCTCATTAGAAAGATTCTCCTTGAGTCCCAAACCTTCTAAGGGGACAATAGATGGCGGATCTACAACACACTTTTTCAACATAGAGACATGGAAAACCGGATGCACCGACTCCAAATCATTAGGCAATTCAATCTCATAAGCAACCTTACCAACACATCTAAAAATCTTATTTGGGCCTACATAACGGGGACTAAGCTTTCCTTTCTTCCAAATTCTAATTACACCCTTCATGGGTGAGATTTTCAAGTAAGCCCAATCATGAACACTTAACTCAAGATCTCTTATTCTAATATCGGTATAAGACTTTTGTTGACTTTGGGATGTTGTCAACCTTTCTCTAATAAGTCAGACATTTTCCATAGCCTCATGAACTTACTCGGATCCTATCAATGAAACTTCACCCACCTCAAACCAGCCTATAGGAGATCTACACCTCCTAGCATAGAGAGACTCAAATGGAGCCATACAAATACTCGAATGGTAACTATTGTTATAAGCAAACTCAATAAATGGGATATGGTAATCCCAATTACCCTTAAAATTATTGACACATGCTCTCATCATATCTTCCAAAGTTTGGATAGTGCGCTCCTCTTGCCTACAGGTTTGTGGATGAAAATTCATGCTAAGCTTAACACGAGTACCTAGACCCTTTTTGAAAGATTTCCAAAACTGAGAAGCGAACTGAGTAACTCGATCAGAGATAATGGACAAGGGCACTCCATGCAACCTTATTATTTCCCTCAAATACAACTTAGCATAGTCTTCCTCTGTATAAGAAACTTTGACGCAAATGAATTAAGCCGACTTCGTCATTCGGTCAACTGTACCCTAAATTGAATCATGTTTTCGCCGAGTACGAGGCAACCCAACAATGAAGTCCATCTTTAAATCTTCCAATTTCCAAGTAGGAATACTAATGTCTTGGGATAAACCTCCCAGTTATTGATTCTCAACTTTCACTTGTTGACATTTAGGACACTTAGCCATAAATTCCGTAATATCCTTCTTCATCCCATTCCACCAATAGACCTCCGGTAAATCAAGGTACATCTTGGTGGCTCCCGGGTGAATGAAATATCGTGAACTATGGGCTTCTGATAAAATTTATTCCCACAAGTCATCAACATTGGGGACACACAAACGACCTTGATAATGAAGCACTCCATCTCCACCTTGGTAGAAAGCCTCAACGTACTTTCTAAGCACCGCTTCTTTCAATTCTACTAAGGTCGGATCAAGACATTACTTAACTTTCACATATGTCACAAAGGACGATTCTGAGCCGTTTTGAACCACAAAACCACCCTTGGTGGAGTCCATCAACCGAACACCCAATTGGGCCAATCTATGTACATCTGGTACTAATACTCTCTTACCCTCTTCTATATGGGCAACACTACCCATTGATATTCTGCTAAGAGCATCTGCCACAACATTTGCTTTACCGGGGTGATAGAGAACGTTCATATCATAATCCTTAAGTAACTCAAGCCACCTTCTTTGGCGAAGATTAAGATCTTTCAGATTAAACACATATTGCAAACTCTTGTGCTCAGTGAAAACATCCACATGAACACCATACAAATAATGCCTTAAGATCTTTAGGGAAAACACAATCACCGCTAGTTCAAGATCATGGGTAGGATAATTCTTCTCATGAACCTTAAGTTTCCTTGAAGCATAGGCAATAACCTTCCTATTTTGGATAAGAACACATCCTAACCCAATTGTCGAGGAATCACAATAAACAACAAAATCATTTGTCCCTTCAGGTAAATTCAACACCGGAGCGGAAGTAAGTCTATCTTTTAATTCCTGAAAATACTTCTCACATGTTTCAGACCATATTAACTTGGCCTTCTTTTGAGTCAAAGCTGTCAATGGAGAGACAATCGAAGAAAACACCTCAAAAAACCTCCTGTAGTAACCAGCTAAACCCAAGAAACTTCTAATGTTTGAGGGAGTTAGAGGTCTAGGCCAACTTTTGACCACATCCGTCTTCTTAGGATCTACCTCAATACTCTTGCTTGAAATAATATGGCAAAGAAAAGCCATGGACCTTAGCCAAAACTCACATTTGCTAAACTTTGCAAAGAGTTGTTGGTCCTTGAGAATTTGCAACACAATCTTTAAATGATTGATGTGATCATCCTCACTTCTCGAATAAATAAATATATCATCAATGAACACATTTACGAACATATCAAGGTATTGTCTAAATACCCTATTCATCAAATCCATAAAAGCCGCCGGAGCTACTTAAACCAAACGACATCACTAAAAACTCAAAATGACAATACCGAGTTCTAAAATCCATTTTTAGAATATCATCATCCTTCACCCTCAATTAGTGATAACCCGACCTAAGGTCAATCTTAGAAAAGTAACTCGCTCCTTGGAGATTGTCAAATAAATCATCTATTCTTGGAAGAGGATATTTATTCTTAATGGTCACATTGTTCAGTTTCGGATAGTAAATAAAAATTCGAAGTGAACCATCTTTCTTCTTAACAAACAAAACTGGAGCACCCCATGGAGAGATACTCGGTCGGATGAAACCCTTATCCAACAAATCCTTCAATTCCTTAACTTCTAACAGAGCAATTCGGTAAGGAGGAATATAAATAGGTTGTGTATCTGGAAGAAGGTCAATACCAAAATCTATTTCCCTTTTTTGAGGAATATTGGGTAGATCATCTAGGACCACTTTTGGAAACTCATTAACCACGGGGAACGACTCAACAGTAGGGGTTTCGAAATCCATATCCTTCACCCTAACTAGATTGTACATGCAACCCTTAAAAAATCATCTTTCTACTTTTAAGACAAGAGATAAACTGACTCTTAGGCATAGAATTTCCCCCCTTCAACTCTAGAATAGACTCACTTAGGAATTGGAACTTGACTACACGGGTTCTATGATCAATAAAAACATAACAAGAGTGCAGCCAATCCATACCAAGGATAACATAAAAATCTAGCATATCGAGCTCTAACAAATGAACAAGAGTAACTCTATGGGACAAGGAGACGAGACACTTTATATAGACCCTCTTATCTATAATAGAATCACCAACAGGAGTAGAGAAAGCAAAAAGTGTCTAGCAACACATCATGAAGCACATCAAATATCATAGCCACATATGGCGTCACAAAAGACAAGGTAGCACCGAGATTAAGTAAAGCATAAACATCAAGTTGAAAGACTTTCAACATACTGGTAACCACATAGGGAGAACCCTCTTGTTCGCCACGAGTCTAAAGTGCATAAAACCTATTTCGCTTGGGAGCATTAGAACCCAAACAACTCTGACAAGATGAAGGATAGGGTTGAGCCCTACGAAGACTATCTCCCTCAGTCTTAGCAAGTGAAGGAAAATCCCTTATCATGTGGTCTATCTTACCAGAACCAAAACAAGCATTGGAACACTCTAGACATTTGCCCTCATGCTTTCTTCAACACTTAGCCCAATTAGGCAATGAAGACCCACTACTACCTTATTTAGGTTTAGGGTTAGACACCCTATCTTAGTTAAACTTAGGAGCATTAGAGGAACCTTACCCAGAAAACCATTGTCGAAACCTAGGACGACCATGTCCATCGGACCTTGCATGAGAGAAATTACCATCACCAGTTTTAGCCCTCTTTGTCTCCCTAGACCTTTCCTTAAGTTTCTCCTCTTAAATCTATTGGGCATGAACCATGAGACAAGAAATATCCATGTCATGGACAAGCATAGTGGTACAACAATCTTTCACCACCAATTCAGACACACCCGAAATGAACTTGCTCATCCTTGCCCTAGAGTCAGCAACTATAGAGGGAGCATATCTTGATAACTGTGTGAATCTCAAAGCATATTCTTTCATACTCATGTTCCCTTGTCAGACATTGATAAACTCAAGAATTTTTGCCTCCCTCATTACAAGAGGAAAGAACCTATCAATGAAAGTGGATTTGAACCTTTCCCACTCTAGGGGACCCGCATCTACCAGTCTTTCTTCCTTCCATTGGTTTAACCAAATTTTAGCACACGTTTAAGTAGATTAGCAGCCAATTCCGCCTTTTCCACCAGAGTCACTCCCATAATAATCAACACCTTGTAAACCTCATCAATTAACTCTTGAGGATCTTCCTCAACCTTAGAACCATAGAATTTTGGAGGATTCATCCTAGTGAAATCCCTCACTCTAGATGTCGTCGTACCCACATTTGGATTTATGGGGACTACAACCTCCCTATTGGCTTGGGCCATCACGGCTTGAACCAAAACTTGAAAAGCAGTCCTAAACTCCGTAGTCACTTGCTCAGCCAAAGGGTCAACCGGAGCTTGAGAAGCTTGAGGAGGAGCTTCTTGACCAACATTTTCTCCCTCATGCCTTCTAGAAAATCTCTTCGAGTAGTCGTTTATTTTAAACCATCGGATAAGGATTAGGAGAGAGACCTTATACAGTTAAACTCTGTCGCACGACTTAGAGTAATGAAGAAGTTAAGTTTCCTAAACATTTTGTAGCCTCTCATTCATAAATGTTGTGCACTTTACACTCATGAACAAGACTCTACTTGACGTGCTTTTGAGACATCCTAAAACCATTCTAAACCTTGTGCTCTGATTACCAAGTTTTTCACGACCCAGGGGAACCCCCTAGATGTAAAATGTCATACAAGACCTCGAGAGGCCTCATATAAGTACCTTAGCTTTCATAGTAAAGATAATAAAAACGATAAGATTAAAACAATTTTAGCATAATTAAAGTTTTATAAAATAAAACGGAAGTCTAATACACTTGTCTCAAAAACCATCTAATACAATAGAATCTTGGGACACATCCCATACAACAATGTTCAAAACTCAAATGAAAAGAACATAAGGAAAATAGTGGCCAAATCCACGGATGCTACGAGGACTCACCAATCTTCAACCTCACCTCTACTATGGATCCTAGCAACAGGGATGAGAGTCGGGAACGCCGGACCCTACATATGGATAAAAAATGTAGGCAAGAGTATGCATTAGTAAAAAAATGTACTAAATATGATATCTTGCATAAACATAACATAATCGTAAGAGTTAGACAACATAAGTCATAAAGCATAATCAATGCGTATGGTAGATCATTTCAACATATAAGCATGGGTACATGTAAATTCATGCTAAAAGCATGTAATCCTCTCAATTCATGCATAATAATTCATCATTCAATCAATTGAATCAACATTCATAATGACCCACAACATAGAAGGAAACCTTAACTCAAATTAGGGAATTTTTACTTTCAATTGGTAGAACTTAGGGGCTCCATGGATGCAAGGACTTCATGGATGAAAAGCTATCATACCTTGCTATCAAAGACAACAAATAATTGGAGAATGGAGACTTGTTCTTGAACCCTAGCTTCAACCCTTCTTCTTCTACAAGTTACTAGAGAGAGAAATGTTTTAGGGAGGAAGAACCCAATTTCTTTTTGTTATTTTAAGAGAATGACCTGAATGGGTATGTTTTGGGTTAAAATCACTTATATAGGGGTCCTAAGAATGGGTAAAACCACATAGTATTGTTTTAAAGAAATCTGGAAAAGACCCAACTGCCCCTTAACTTAAAATTGACGCAACCACTTGATGGAGGCCCACACGAGCCGTCAAAGACTTCACAATTTGTAGTAGCAGCCGTGGTCCTTGACCATTGGCTTGGCAAGCCTCCCCAAAAGGTCCCCTTTAACAAGGACCCCTCCCACGGCGCGTAGTGGCCTTCACGAGTCGTCTAGTGGCTCGTGGGGAGGGCCTACCTCAGAGGAGCTACTGCATCCCTCTTCACGGGCATCACCACGCTCCGTGGTACCCTTCAAGAGGTGTCTAGGTGCTCGTGGGAGGGAAGCTTTCTTTTGCTAAGTTTTGTGAGCCACAACGGGAAGCATCACGCCTCATGGTGCCCTTCACGGTCTGTCTGGGCCCTCTTGAAGGGTACCCAAGCTCAAAATCGGGGCTTGTGACTTGTTACTCTGCCCCTTGCTTAGTCTACAATATTCTGAGGTGTTACACATAGCTGCGAGTGTTGATGATTTTGTTGTTGATGCTGAGAGGGTCGATTATTATTTGTCCGAGTAGAAAAATGAAAAAGAGTTGAGGAGTGAGGAGGATGAGCAAGGGATTGCACAAACAGTCACAGAGTTGTAGGAAACTGGGGAGGTGATTGTTCTGCCCACCCTTGAGCGATCCATTTAGGACACTTCAGCAGTTGGCACCAGTGGATTCTCTTTACACTCCACCATTCCTCCAATATTATTATTGTTGGGCACTGCTGCCTCAGGTGATGATTCCCTTCCAAGGACTCCAGATGAGAGTGCTATAGAGGCTTAGCATGTCTTGGGGACCTTTTTACTGTGCCTCTTGTACTTTATTATATTTGAATTGAGGACACTGCATATTTATTTTTTGGGGTGTGAGGGCCTTTGAGCCAATATTCCCCTTTTGCTTTGTATTTCATTATTTTTCAGTTTTTCATGATTGTATTAGTTTACTTTTCTTTAAATTAGAGTGTTTTATTTGATTTAGTGTATCTCTTTTGCCTCTTTGTGTGCTCTAAATTTTGCAATCCCCGTGAGTTTGTAAAATCATGAAATACTTCAATATAAATTGATAATGATTCAAGTATCAATTGTTTTTAATATCGATGTCTTGAATAGTACTCATGATGAACATAATTTATAGTGTTGGTATTTTGAGAATTAAATTGTTGTGGTTGCACTTTTAAGTGATATCTTTGAATTTTTTGTTGACTAGTTGTGTTTTAATGTGAGCCTTGCAATGAAGATCACACGTACGCTTTTGATATTTCGGAGATGTTCTAAATGATTGTATTTCAAATTGTCATGTGTGGTGAGGTTTTATTTTAAAGCAACTGTGTGGAGTCCTAGAATTTAATTTGTTATTCTAATCATCTAAACCTTGGTAAATGTAAGGTTTCATGTTGGACAACAATTCTAAGAGGGAACCTAAATTCTCATATCCTTTGTGACTACCGTATGAGGTTGTGTATCCATTTTGCATCATTTGAGCCAAAACCATTTGTTCAAAAAACCAAACTAAAACCTTTTGAACAAAATTCTCCCTGCCTACTAACCCAAAATCATTTTTGAACCATTGCTATTTTTGAATATCCAACTTAGGTTGGGGGTGAGGAAAGGAAGGAAGAATGAAAGCCATGTCAAGGGCAAAGAAAGATGAAATGAGACTCAACTTTGAAGTTGTTACAAAACTAAGGAACTCCTTTATAAAAAAAAGTATATTGAAGAAAATATTTTTGAAAAGTTGAAATGATAAAGAAAAGTGATGAAATAAGGGCGATTCCAAATAAAATGAGTGAAAAGTAAAAGTTTAAGTTCTCCATTGGAAAAAAAATTAAAATAACTTGAGAAGAGGAAGGAAAAATGAAAGCCATGTAAAAGGCAAAGAAATATAAAATGAGACTTACCATAACCGTATGCCCCATTATAAGCCTAAAAGACCCTTATGATCTTGCATTAACTAGGTTGTTCGATTATTGAAAAATATTGGTAATCATATGGGATGAAGCTTGCATCTATTTCTTTTTTGAGAGCGTGAGAGTCACATTCATTCCTTATTTCATTGTAAATTTGCCTTGGGAGAGCATGGAATCGTTCTTTATGTGAGGGCACTCGTTCTTTATGTGAGAAGCTAAAGTGAGCTTGAGCTTGTGTTGAAACATGCTAGTCATCATTTTAAGCTTTTTTGTCATGATTGAGTGTAGCGGGTTGTTGAGAGTAATCTTGTAATTGCATTTGCAAGTTAGCTCCCATTGAATATTGTTGTAGACACCTTTATTAGGCTAGTTGTGTTCTTGATTTATTTGAGGACAAAAAAAATTTAAGTTGGGGGTGTTGATGAGTGGTAGATTTGTACTCATTTGCGGTCTATTTAGCTCAATGTCCTCAATTCCTAATTATTTCATGTTCTGATGATGTTTTGATTCTTTTCAGCTACGAAGGCTCATGGACAAGGCAAGAATGAATGTTTGAAAGAATGGCCAATGGAGTGAAAACAAGTGCAAAATTTACATTGATGATCCCTAAGCAAGAAAGGTAGATCACATAGTGAGCGTGACCTCGCCCAAAGTGACAATGCATAACACTTGCGCTTTTCAAGATAGGTCGGTGAACTCCAAAAGAAAAGATGACTCGCCGAATGTGAAAGGTGACCTTGCGGACCTTCGCCAAAAGTGACAGTTCAAGGAGGAAAATTGAAGGCTCACAAGGCTAACCAAGTGGTACTCAGCAATATGACGAACGTGAAAGAAAAACTCGAACGAGACCGTTGATTATGGTTCAAACACTTGAAGCCTAGAGAAAGAGAAGGCGAGATGAAGCATGATCGACGACTCACCTTATTAACTTGGTGAGCCCCACAAACGTCGCCCTAAGGGTATCGTGCTAATTTTTGTTCCTAATATTGGGAAATAGTTAATAGCCCAAAGGAGAGAGAGAAAATAAGCTCATTTGAGTAAGAATTCAGAACTCCTAACTTTGATAGTGAGAGAGAGACACACTTACAGGGTTATGGTCTTGTTGCTTTATGTTTCGGAGTCAATTGATCCCTCGATCAAGTCCTAACCAGAAATATCTTAAGAGAAGAAGAGAAATCATTTGGATTCGAGGCGAAGCCCCTTTCCTTAGAGTCACACTTTACTTTGTGTAGAACACTTTCTAGTTTTTCGGGTTTTTCAACTTTACTCTTGAAATTGAAAAATTGAACTTGAATCCAAAGTGGGTTTGCTTGTAATTTCTTAATTTCATGATACCCATGGCTGCATTCATGGAAGGTATATTTTTCTTGCTTTTTCTGATGGGTGGCTAAAACCCCAAGATCATGGGGTACAATTATGAGGTTTGGTGTTTATTTAATGCAGTGGGTATTTTGTTATATTCTATTTCACTACTGCTCATTCATGAATTGGGGCTAATTAGCATGGGGTTATCTTTTGGGTTAAGGTTGGAAGAATAATTCCTACTTCCAACCTCCAGTCGATGCTCGAAAGAGATTGATTGGAGTTGGTAATTAGTCTCATACTAGCAATTTAGGTTTCATGTCTGTAACTTGCTTTAAAATAGATGTTGTGGGTCAGATCTATTTTCCCTACTTCTGCATCAAAAGAGAGATTAGAGTAAGGTATTAGGTTGTTTTGTATAGTATATAGATGAGACCGAAAAGTGATTCTATGCAAATATGTTATGAGATCGAAAGATTAATAGTGTCATTAAAGATGACTTAGCATGTTCATTAATATTCATTTTATAGAGAAGCACAATTACCCCTATGTAGCATTGATTTAAGATCCCCGCACTCCTGTATTGCTTATTATCTATTAAATTCTCTAAAATCTTAGTTTAATAGTAACAATTGATAACCAATTTTTTTTATTAAATTGGTGCAATCATCCACCCACTTGATTTTACTATTACAAATGAATGAATTTACAACCAAAATTTCCCGATAGAATTCTCTATGATATACAATTCTCTGTGCGATTCGACCCCGACTCTTCGTTGGGTATTTTTATTTATAACAACCGTTCTTCCTTTCAATTGGTTGTAAAGAGGAAATTTGAGCGTTATCATTTTTATTAAAAAACATCTGACAAAAGTATATAATGTTGAGGTTATCCACATTCTCTTTGATGGATGAAGCTATAACATGGTTAGAGGAATTTCCAAATGATTATATAACATCTTTGGAGGAGGTTACTGAAGCCTTGTTGGAGAGATTATTTCCCCCTCAAAGATAGTTGATCTTAGGAAAAAAATCCAAAATTTCAAAAGAGTTGGAGGGGAACCTCTAAATGAGACATAGTTGCGGTTCCAGAAATAACTCTAGCAATGTCTAACACATGGTGTTACGGAAAATTTATTGCTGCAATACTTCTATTGTAGGCTTGATTCAATCAACAAAGGTGTGGCTCATTAACATGTCGAAGGTGAGCTAATGCCACAACCATATGAGGTACAATTGATAGTGCTTGATGACAAGACCAAAGTGAACCAAGCATAGAATACTGGAGAGGACCAAGTATCTTTCTTGAAACAGAACATGCGTAAGGAGAAAATTGAGAAACAACATGAACGAGATGAAAACATGGAAAAATGATGACTCAAATTGATTTTTTGTCTAAGCATGTCATGGGAGATTGATTGAAATTAGTCAATGCGGTTTGAAATGCAGTTGGCAGTGTTCGGAGGATGCTAAATTTGAGGCGTTATATAGTGAAGATTCTCAATATTTGGGAAGCCAATTGGGGGGGCTGTCACCAATACTACCAAAGACAACGTTGGAAAAAAAATAAACAGACAGTTGTTGGAAAGATTGGAAAGGTTGGAATTTGAGAGATAGGGTGGCTGAAAAAGATAGGTATGTTCCTCCCCATGATCATCCACGATCAAAGGATCCAAATGGTCTTTAAGGAAACCAAAAAAAAGAAATGCTCACAAGGATCTTCAATAAGGTTAAAGGATCCGACAAAGTGTTGAAGAAATTCAAAAATGACTTCTCCAATTAATCTCAAACAGTGACAGCTCATTCGGTGTCTATTAAACAGATGGAGACTCAAATGTGATAGATTTCCACCCTTCTCAACCCAAGGCAAAAGGGAACATTGCCTAGTGACATCGTCCTAGATACCTAAAATAAATGTTGAGGACTTTAGAAATATGTGGAGCTACGACATTAAATAAGGAACTTTTTGGTAGGCAACCCAAGTCTTTACTTTTTTTATTGCTTTCAATAACGTGTGTTTTGAGTACAAGTTGAAAGAAAGTCTAAGTATTGCGAAGGATAGAAGAGGCGATGCAAAACCATAATGGCGATCCGCCGAAGGCATTTTTTGGACTTATTCTTGTCCGCCTTTTGAGATGGAAAATGTGAAAAATTGTAATGTCAACTTAGGCGATCTGAGCTCCAAAAGATGATATGCCCAAGTACACTATGCGGACTCTATCGAGTTCGCTGAATTAGCCTCAAAGTCCGTTCAGGCCTCTTTGGTGAGCTTTAGCTCCATTGAGAGATATGCAAAACTCAGTCGGTGACGTTAGTCGTTACTGCCTAATGTGCCTTGTATTAAAAGGCCAATGGAATTTTCATTTTAAAAAAGATAACCCTTTGCTATCTCTGAGACCTTTTTCGTCCTTTCCTTTTCAATATCATATTTAAGTGTGTGAGTATTTTTTGTGTGATTCTGTAGTACTTGGAGTGCATTGACTTGTGTGATTAGTGGACCCAAACCCTAACCACTCTAATTTACTAGTGTTTACTTCTTCTTGAGGTTGGAGTTCGACTTCTATCTTATTATTTGTGCTTATAATTGTGTTTTTTTAATGGGTGTAAGTTCATTTGATTAAAGTTGTTAGTTATTTTCATTGGGTAGTGCTACATTGTTGTAATTAAACTATGCCTATGAGTTAGATATTTAAACCTATTTCTAAAATTTCAAAATTTGATTATGTTGATTAATTGTTGAAATTGAGTCATGTTATTAGATCGATCTTGATTGAATTGTGTAGGGGTGAATTGTAATATGAACTTCTTTAAGGATTGAGATAAACTTACCAAAGCACTCATCTTCATTCTACTTCTTAAATTTTGGTGGTAAAGGAGGAGGTGGTTTTACTTGAGGAGCAACACTCTCAAGATTTGAACTTTGACCAACCTCTCTATGTTTCTTTTCTGCACTTACTACATCAGTATTTAGAATCTTTGGAACAAGTTCTTCTAATTGTAACCCACTTCTCGTACCCACAACATTCCCTCTTTTAAGTTTAGGATAGGTGTTACTTTGAAAACCCCCTTGTGGACGTACATTGATAATATAAGTTAATTGTGCAACCTGCCTTTCAAAACATAGTTTTTTCATTTGGGGGTTTCTCTACTCTGCTCCAAACTTATCTAACTTTGCATATTTTTTCCTATTTCTACCATCTGCTTCTTCACAACTCTTAAATTGTCATGTTTCCATATTGGATGCCATGACTACAACCTTGACCCTGGTTTTGATACTACTGCTTTTTTCCTTGCAGTCGGTATTGGTTTTTCCTTGGGTCTTATTTTGATTTTCATTTGCATCCAATGAAAATTTTAGGTTATTTCTCCAATCGAGGTTATATGTGCATCCGAAAATTCTGCGTTCATGCAACTCTTTGTGCATTACAAAGAGAGTTCACAAAATTGGGATTTGATTCGTAGAACTCCGTCACGTGTTCTCCACTACCCAAACGTTGCACCATCCTTGCTGTTTTTGTATTGCATTTATTTGCGCTTGTTGTTTACCTAGCATTAGTTTAATGATATGAGTGGTAATCTGATTTTTCCAAGCAGCTAGTTTTGGAAGTTAAAGCGGTGATTTGATCAACTTCTCACATTCTTGCAGCCGTTTGCACCACATTTCTTAAATCATCTCCATTAAATTTTGGGATTCCTTTGGACAGTTTGTCTAGTAGTTCAACCAGTTCATCATATGAAATTTCTAAAGATTTCCCTCCTACTGCAGGATTTAGAAGTACATTTGCATTTATTTGTGACCTTCAATGAATGTCTTAGCTAGCACTTCATTTGCTTGTAATGATGTGGACACATGATCAATAATTATTTGAATTTGTCCCAAGCTTGATACATGTTCTCTGCGCTCCTCTACTTGAAACTTAAGATCTTACTCCTCAGCTTTGCAGTGTTGCCCGATGGGAAGAATCTATTCATGCATTTCCTTGCCCGATTATCCCATATAGTGATCAAATTTGTTTGTTCAGATTCCATTCTCTGATTCTCCCAATCGTTAAAATTGATAAATATTTAGCCTAAAAAAAAATCAGATTGTACCTCCGTTGGGATGTAAGATCACTTATCTCCACAAAGTTCCTTATATGCACTAGGGGATCCTCATGCGGAAGGCCACTAAAATTCCTAGTAGAATGAAAAAATTCTACAATGTTTTGCTTCAACTCAAATTTCCCACTCGGTGGTGGTTTCCAAATACCGAATGTAACATTTGTTGTGAGTGGAACTTCCACATCATAGTCTTGTCTTGCTTCCATTATTAAACGTTGGTTGTGAGGGGGACTTCCACATCATAGTCTTGTCTTGCTGCCATTACTACAGTAATTCTTACAGTTCATATTCCAAATTTTCCTAATAATTATACATAAGATTTTCCTCGGTACCTAGCTCTAACTATTGATGGGGCTCTAGAGCTGCCAACCTTCTTTGTCGATCAAGAAATCGTTCAGGTTCGTTTAACAGCCTGAAAATTAGAACAACTAAGATCAAGTTATTAACATTTGAACAATAAATATTAGATTTCATGAAATTAAATATAAACTAATTCTAAACTCCCCGGCAACGGCACCAAAAACGTGTTTCTCTCAAATGCACACACAAGTGTACGTGGTCGCATAAGTAATAAATGGCTCTTTAAGAATTGGATTGTTGAGACCAATTTTTATCAAATTCCACTAATTCCAAAAATTAAAGAAAATGCTCGCATGAAACTTTTGTTTTCCATACTACTAGTGCAATTAATTCAACTTTAAACGTAACTAATAAAGACAACTTCAATTTTATTGTTTTAAAAATAAGGGGACAATTCTAGGGCCAGAACATACTTAAGGTTTCATGTTTCACATATCATGTATGAACTAATTAGGGTTATTAAATTACAGATTTATAGGTTCAATGTGGTAATAATGATATCTCGACCTCTAAACACCTACTTCAATTTGCTATTTAATGACATCATTGAGCGAGGATAGATAGACTCAATTGGTTCGCATTTATATTTAATATTTTCTCGTAACAACGCAATGTGATATTTTGGGTGTCAATGCTAAGACCAAATCCAAATAAGTGATATGCAAGATAGATCATACGGCAGATCGCTGAACCACTTGGTGAGGCGCGATTTATTTTGCCGAGTGGACTTTCAAGGCAAAACGCAGACAACTATAAATTGGATTTTAAAAGGAATTTTTAGCGAGTTCTGGAAGTTGAGAAGAGTTTTGCGAGTCCCAAAGTTCTCAGACAGTTTTTAGAATTGTCTCTTCTAGTTTTTGAGGGATTTATTGAAGAATTTTGAGGATTTTCAAGTGGGTTTTTGAATTTAACCATTTGAAACCATTGTAAAAGCTTGGAGACTCTTACCCAGCTGATGGCCAATCTAGTTCGTAATAGTTTTTACCTTTTTAGGATGTTTAGCTAAAACCCCAATTTCTTGGGGTGTGATCATGTGATTATGGGCTTAATTGGCTTATGGATATTTTTTAATGATTTTAATGCTTAATTGAATTGGGTTTAATTGATAGATATGTTAAAATCTATGAATTGTAGTTGCAAATGCAATTTTAGTATAGAGTTCTGGGCTTGCTTGAGAAATAAGTTTTAGAACCAATGCTTTTGTTTAATGATTGTAGTTATTGGGTTAATTTAGATTTAGCTCGAAAGAGTAAATGCTGAATCCGATTCTACCCATCTAGCTCGAGAGAGTGGGTGAATTAAGGTGTGGGTTGTTCTTAATTGTGAAACTTGTTGATGTTCGAAAGAAATCAATTGAATCGGGGTAGTTGTTTGAGAGAAAACTATCTTACTTATAGCCTAGCCTACCTATTGATATTTAACTATTTATTAGTAATTTCAAGGAAATTTCAGAGACCTCCATCCAGGTTTCGCTCTATTACACTCACCTCCCCTATGGTTTACGATATTACGTCTACCTCCCTTATTTTCACTTTCTTGTAACCATTCTTTAAACCTATTTAAAATAAATACAAATTAATTTAGATTTGACAATTTTACCCTTCTATATATTAATTTCTTCATATTAATAAATATTATATAAAAAAAAATAACTCATTTAACAAATACTTTAAAAATAACTCAGCACAAATAAATTTTTTAAGAATTAAAAGTCCTCTTCTCTTCAAACTTCCACTTTATCAGTCTTGTTCAATTTTTCTCCATTCTTCTTCGCAAGAGTCAGCCATCTTCCCTGCAAAAGCAAGTAAATGGAAGTTTGAAGAGAAGAGGACTTTTAATTCTTATGAAAATTTATTTGTGATTATTTACTTTTTAAAGTATTTGTGAAATGAGTTGTTTTTTTATATATAATATTTATTAATATGAAGAAATTAATATATAGAAGGGTAAAAATGTCAAATCTAAATTAATTTATATTTATTTTAAATAGGTTTAAAGAATGGTTACAAGAAAATAAAAATAAGGGAGGTAGACGTAATATTGTAAACCACAGGGGAGGTGAGAGTTATAGAGCGAAACCTGGAGGGAAGTCTCTGAAATTATCCCTAATTTCAATTACCCATAAAATAAAATTTACCCGTAGTCGATAACATCCCGAGAATGCCTCTCTATCTCATTATTTCCTCTCTTTTACTTGTGTTGTAGTTGACACTTGAAACTCTAAGCCCCCATCTGACATTCGTTGTGACCCCCTTAGAATTACTTGTATGTTTTTTGATAAATTCTATTCGTATAACCGAATAGACCAGTTTATAACTTTATAACTGAATTTTAGACACGTACCCCTCCCTTTGGGTTCGACCCCAACTCTTTGTTGGGTTTTGTACTTAATAACGATCATTTGCACCTAGAATTGGATGAGGTGTACTTGAAACATTAATCAAAATAGCACCCCTACCGGGGAGTGGTGTTGTTTGAAATTCTATTATTGAAGTGTGAATTGTGTTCTTTTTATGTTCTAGTTGAATCGACTTACGTTGTTTGTGTTTGTGTTGAACAGATGAAGAAATGAGCGTAAACAGGAGAAATGGTAGCCAAGTGGGCCACCAAGATGATTTAGGTAATTTGGATGATGTTAACGACCCTATCTGATTGGGTGGTGTTGGAGTTATACGTCTACCTCCTGCTGAAGGGAATGTTGTTTTTCACATCACTAGCACAATGCTTCAGCTCCTACAATTGAAAGGATTGTTTGGAGGGCTCGCTCATGAGGATCCCTATGAGCATGTTAGGAATTTTGTTGACGTTTGTGGACCTTTCTCGTTCAAGAACATTTCTCAAGAATTGGTCTGTCTTCGATTATTTCCATTCTCTTTGATGGGAGAAGCCACAAAGTGGTTGGCTGATCTTCTGAGAAACTCCATTACCACTTGGGATTAGTTGACTGTTGCGTTCTATGTGAGGTACTTTCCCCCATCAAGGATGATGACCATAAGGGATAACATTCAAGTGTACAAACGCTTGGAAGGCGAACCAATCCACAAGACGTGGCTGATGTTTCAGAAGCTATTACTTCAGTGCCCAACTCATGGGTTGCCCCATGATGTCTTGACTCGGTAAACAAAGGAGTTGCTGATCAACTTGTTCTTGGTGGTATAATGCCACAGCCTTGGGATGTCGCATCTCAACTCCTAGATCGTATGAACAAAATCAATAGAGCATGGAACACTCGTAAAGACCAAGTGTCGCCTCTGACCTTTAGAATGACAAAGGAGCAGATCGAGAAGGATCAAGAGAGAGACGAAAACATGGAAAAAATGATGACCCAGCTGAATTTATTGTTGAAAAATGTGATGGGTAGTGGGTTTAAAAGTTTAAATGTTGTAGGTGTTAGTGGAGCAAATCCCGAGGAGACACAATTTGAAGCGTTGTAAAATGAGGAAGTGAACTTTCTTGAAAATCAAGGAGGAGATTTTCATCAAAACTATCAAAGGCCGGGTGGAAATCCGAGTTGGAACAGAGATGATGGATGGAGAGATCGTGATAGAGAATGACGTGATCGTAACGCCACTTGGAAGGAAAGAGAGGGTGACAAAGATAGGTACATCCCACCTCATGAGCGTCAAAAGACCAAGGAATCAAGGGTTGACTCAGAGAATGTCCGAACGGAAGACATGCTCTCACGCATTCTAAACAAGGTCGAAGGTTCAGACAAAGTGTTGAAAGAGATGAAGAAGGACCTCTCAACTCTCAATCAGATAGTGACTTCTCATTTCGTCTCTATCAAGCAGCTAGAAACATATATGGGTCAAATTTTGACTCATCTAAATCCAAGGCCAAAAGAAGGGTTGCCTAGTGATACAATGGCAAACCCCAAAAATGAATCTTAAATTGGTATTTATGTCATGCCACGACATTAAATAAGGTACTTCTTGGGAGGCAACCCAAGTCTTTGATGTTTTAAATTTTGTTTTTGAATAACAGGTGTTGATTTTATAGGTTGAAAAGTGAGAAGTGTTGGAAAAAGGGCAATTATGCGAGCCATTAATCTAGTTGACGAATCACTGAAGAGTTCGGCGAGCCCCGACTTGGACCATCATTGGAACTACCCAGCTTGATGAGGAATTCTGTAAAACTCGGTGATCTAAAAGCTCAGTCAGTGACTCACAGAACAGGTCGGCGAGACCAACTTTGTCCATCCATTGAACCCCCCAAATTGCTGGGAGTTCTATAAAACTCAGCGAGCCAAAATACCACTCAGCGCATCACCGAGTGGTTCTGCGATCTCGACTTATATCACCAATGGAGCGCGAATTGAAATGTTTTAAAGGCCAAATGGTTTAAGATTTCAAAATCCTATATCTTCTCTTATTTTTAACTCCCGTACTTTCGCACCCTATATTAGATCTTTTGTATTTTTGGATTTCTACTCTCGTACCATTTGGAATCTTTGTTTGGGGATGGAATTTGGATTTTAATTTGCCGCCTAGCTTTACAAATCTCATTTCGGCATAAAAGGTTGGTTTTTCCAAACCCCAAACTCTATATGTTGTTGAAATCGAATGATAGTGGTAATTTGTTATTGACTATTTTGGGTAATCATTATTTAACTGTTGGATTCCCTGTAATGAATTGGTTGTGTGCCTAATTGTTCGTAAATGATCGAGTCCCGTGTCTTTGCTTGTTGAAATCATGTTTAAATTGTTGGGTTATGCTAAATATGTGTTGGGTCTAGTGGGGTGAAGTCTGAGTAACCTAGGATCGAGCCGAATTACGTATTTTGCCCAATAGATCTGATGCTGCTGCTACTTCTGCATCCTGACCTCCGATCACCTAGGTGATGCTGTTCAAGATGGGGCATCTGGCCCAGTCTACTGATACGCGTGCCTCTAGGCTAGAGGCTGCGATTCCTGGGATTATCGAGGGAGTTATTACTGCTGCGTTGACACCTCTCCAAGATTCGATTGATGCCCTTACGGCGAGAGTAAAGGTATGTGAGAGAGGGTAGGGAGCTACTGATGAGGATATTATTGGGTTGAGAAAGGATATGGACCACCTGTAGTTCACCGATTTTAACTCACTATTTGGGATGGTGGAGATCCCAAATGACCCGAGTGCAGATATTGCAGCCTGTTTGGATGTTCCTCTGGCTATTACAACCGGAGATAAGGTTAGAGCTGATGATGCTGCTTCTGATTCCGAGGCTGAGATAGATGAGGAGCAACTTGGTGATCGAGAGGAGGCTGTCTACGATGATTTTGTGGATTTGGAGGGTGCTATGTTCGAGACTGAACGACAGGCTTCATTTCAGGATACTTCGATGGTGGGCTCCAGTGGAGCAAAGGCTGATGTGATACCGGGAACTGATGTCAAGACAGATGGAGCGATGGACATGCAGACTTCACCCCAGGCTTAGCCTGGCAGGATGAACTTTCCCCTCCCTCTCTGTTATTTTTTATTGACTGTTTCTGTTTTTAGTTGCATTTGAGGACAACTGCATTTTTTCTGTTGCTGGGGTGAGGTATTTCCATTCCTACGTCTTTTGTAGGCTGTTTTTGTGAATATTGGTTTATATTTATAAATCTTGGTTGTGGTATTGCGGTTGTTCTTAGCTTGTGGCCCATTGTTTTGATACAAAATGTTTTTGAACCAAATTTTTAAAAAAATCCATCTCTTTTGTGTGTGATTGTGGTTGTTCTTGTGCAAATTTGAGTGTCGATTGTGGTCAATACCGATGACTTGAATAGTTTTCTTAATCGAACAAAATAAATGTGCGGCTACGATGAGGCAAACGAAGTTACATAGGCAATATGTGATGAACATTGCATGCTAGCTAGAAAGTGTGGAGTCTTGTTTGATAATTATATCAATGTCTTTTGTGGTGAGGTTACTTTTATCATTGTGCATTATGACACCTAGAATTTGCCCCGCTAGTTCGATTGATTGAGTGAGGCAAGCGATAGATAATTTCTTGTTGAAGAGTGAGCCTATTTGACAACATACCTCTTTGTAGCCAACCTTGTGAGATGTGTGAACCATGCTTGGCACCTTTTGAGACTAACCATTTCTTGGAAGAAACTTGAACAATTGTGACCTCCCTTTAACCCTTCATCAATAACTTTCATAAAGAATGATTTGTATGAATAGACAACTTACGCCAAAAGCCTATGTTGGGTGTGTGGTAAAAAAGAAGGAGAATTAAGAAGTGAGAAATATTCCCTCGATTTGGATTGTTTTGAAAAATAATAAAACCCCTCCATATATATAAATAAAAGGAAAAAGAGAAAAAGAAATGAAATAGAAGAAAGAAAAGAAAAGACTAAAAAAATGTGAAATAAAATGGTGAAAATAGCAAAAGAAATGGGGTATCCGGTGATTCATGTCTAGTTAAATAATGGGGTTTATTATGATCATGTTTGAATGAGGAAGAAAAGCAGAAAATGATTTTCAAGCCATACTTCAAGAAGGTAGAAGCCACAAAGCCTAAATTTCCATACCTTTGCACTCAACCTCATTACAAGCCTTAAAAAGACCTTTTTGATCTTGAGTGAGCTGAAACAAATGTTGATTGGAAAATAAGGGCAAGCGTATGGGTGGAGTCATGCATGTGTTCATCTTTGTGTGTGTGAGAGTTGTATATGATTCCGGGACTTTAAATTGTTGAGAAAGTTTGTGTGAATACATAATCATCTTTGTTGTGAAGGCATTTGAATACCTTTGTTGAGCTTGTACTTGCATTTGAAGCAAGCATTCTAAGCTTGAGTACACTTGATGATGGTAAGTCACAATTTGAAACATTGAGTGCAGAATTGATCATTGCATGAGTAGTTTGAATCTTGTTGTGTGCATATATGTTAAGTCTTATGCAACACTGTTTGTAGACATCCTTGTTGAACTGTTGAATCTAGAGTTTTTCTTGAGGACAACCAAAAGTTTAAGTTGGGGGTGTTGATGAGTCCGAGATTTCGACTCATATGGGCTTTATTTTGATAGCATAAGTGTCCTCAAATGCCTAATTTATGCCCTAAACTGATGTTAAAGTTTTGATTTGCAGCTATTAAGGCTAAGGAGCAAGGCGAGGACATGACCGGACAAAAAGGAACTAAAAAGCTGAAAAAGTTAAGAAATAGCGATCCTAGTGATCGCCAAGACCACTCGGCGCATCGCCGAGTGACTCTTTAGCTTGCCAAATTTCCATCATACCAGCCCTGGGGAAGAATAAAATTGATGACAAAAATAGGCAGTAGGCGGATCGTCGATCGGTTCCGCGACAACAAATTGGATCGCCCAAAGTTACAGGACCTGAGATGCTGAAGGCCAATGCAAAATGGTGATGGTAGAGTACAATCGGTGGATCGCAGAACCACTCGGCGAGGCACGACTTATTCCACCGAGTGGACTTTCAGGCCAAAACGTAATCAACTATAAATGGGATTTTAAAAGGAATTTTGAGCGAGTTCTGGAAGTTGAGAAGAATTCTGCGAGTCCCAAAGTTCCTAGAAAGTTTTTAGAGTTGTCTCTTCTAGTTTTTGAGGGATTTGTTGAAGAATTTTTAGGATTTGCATGTGGGTTTTTGAATTTAACCATTTGAAAACGTTGTAAAAGCTTGGAGACTCTTACCCAGCTGATGGCCAATCTAGTTGGTAATAGTTTTTACCTTTTTATGATGTTTAGCTAAAACTCCAATTTCTTGGGGTGTGATCATGTGATTATGGGATGAATTAGCTTATGGGTATTGTTATTTACTGATTTTAATGCTTAATTGAAGTGGGTTTAATTGACAGCTGTGTTAAAATCTATGAATTGTAGTTGCAAATGCAATTCTAGTATGCAGTTCTGGGCTTGCTTGAGAGAGAAGTTTTAGAACCAATGCTTTCGATTAATGATTGTAGTTATTGGGTTAATTTGGATTTAGCTCGAAAGAGTAAATCCTGAGTCCGATTCTACCCATCTAGCTCGAGAGAGTGGGTGAATTAAGGCGTAGCAGTGGCAGCAGCAGTGGAAGTTGTAGCAGCTGCAGCAGCAGTGGATGTAGTAGTAGCAGCAGAACTAGAAGGAACAGAAGTAGAAGTGCCAGGGGTACCATAAGTCTCACCTGCCTGAGTAGGAGGGGATGTGTCTATCTGCAACATCTCCACATCAACCACCTGGGAACTGTCCACCAGTGCAGTTCTCCTCTTCTCGGCCTCATATATAGTGTACTCGGCCTCGATCCTCCAGATGTTAGTAGAGGAAGTGGGAGTAACTTCCACATCCGTCTTCTCTACAAATGGCACTCGGGCACGCCGACACAGCTCTGTGAACAACACTGGGAATGGGAGTGAGGTCTGACTCTGTTTGGCCCTCATGGCCATCTCCTGCTCGATAATCAATCTGAGATTTAGTCTATCCCGGTCGATGATACACCTCTACAAAGGACCCTTCGGATGCCGGGGTATAGACTTATTTTGTGAAGGCATAAGGTGCTGCTGATAAAGCCGAACCAATATCGAGCAGCCAGATTCAAGCCCTTCTTCTCTATCTGAACTCCCGGCTCGATCCATGGCAGTGTGATGTCGGAGATAAGAGGATCCAACCACCCCTTCAAATCGTCTAGGGTCTTCATCTGAATCTGATCAACTAAAACATGGATGACATTCTTAGTGCACCTTAGCACCTCATTGATGTCAGTGCTACTACATTTCAGCCTTCTACCATGCACCACTACATTGTCAACCGGTGCAAATGAATTGTCCTTATTCCCTTTAGGCACTAACTTTCCATACTCATCATAAAACTCACGAACCCAAGAACAGAAGTAGGAGCCCCGGGGTAAGGTAAAGTTTTCAAACTTTTGGACCTTGACGGTGTTCCACACTTCCGGGTACCTATCTACCACTCCATCTGTAGATAGTCTTTTCCCTTATAGGATGGTTCTCAATCCCGCAACCTTTAGTCTGTTCAATGACCGGGAAGGGGGTTCCTGTACTGGTGGCACTTGAGGTACCTACTCAACCATCTGTGCTGGAGGTGGAGGAGGTGTACGAATCACCAGTATCCTGGCCGAATCATAAAGCGCCTTTGAGTGCAGCTCAGCTCCTCTCCGTTGCAAGGTCTGGTCATCCTCTGTCTCGGATAGAGAAACTAGTGATCTAGAGAACGAGTTGCCCATACAGTCAGATTTTGAGGTGGTGAGGTGGGTGTCGTAGATACCCCTTCTATCGGAACTAAACTTCGGTGGACTTGGCTCAACAGGCCCCTCAGTATAGGCGGTCGCAATAAAGTATAAACCCAACGAATAGTTGGGGTCGATCCACAGGGAGTGATACGGTAAAGAATTCAAATACGAAGTGAAAGGAGTGTTCTAATCGATTGTAGAAGTAGATATTTTTGAAACATTTAAAGTAAGTGGCAGGGGTTTGACAATTAATGTAAATTGGGGGAATTAGAGTGATCAATTAACAACTACAAACACACGGGGTAATCAAGTAGAGAGGGATCCTTGGGGATGTGATCAATTGAACACCAATTTCGCTATATGGGTGATTAATATTTACTAAAAGTCGTTAAATCTAAGTGGGTAGGCAAGGCTTTAGGTTCAATACCCATTTCTCAATCAACTATCATGAATCGAGCGAGTTCTCTCGAACCTCGACATGCATAACCAAGATAAACAGCCCAATACCTCAATTAATCTACTCTTTCAAGCTAGATTGGTAGGATTAATTAGACTCACATTGTCAAGCTAAGTACACAATAACCCAATCACTACAATAATCAACTAATAGTTTTAACTCTAAAACCTCTTTCTCAAGCAAGCTTAGAATACTATGCTAGAATTGCATTTGCACCTAAAATTCATCCATTAAAACTCAACTACTAACTGAACCCACTTCAAATAAATAATTAAATCAGTAAATATAACATCCATAAGCTAATTTAAGCATTCAATCACATAATCGCCCCCCTAAGAATGGGGGTTTTAGCTACACATAGTAAAGAGCAAGAAATAGTTGCCAACTAAGTATTCCAATAGCTTGGGTAACAATTTACAGGTCTTCCAAGTGCATGAATTAACTTCCAAAATGATAAAACCCTAAAAATCTACTCAAAAACATAAAGAACAATGTTAGGGATAAAAAAACCCAATGTAGGAACTCTCAAAAACTCAAAAATATTTCCCAAAATACTTCAGAACTCCTGGACTCTCTTTTTAAAATCGCATTTACACTTGTCCACATTTTCAGTTTCAGGACCAGTCGGCGAAATAAGTCGGGCATCGCCGACCTCATCAGCGATTCGTCGAGTGTTACTTCCATCACTTTCTTGGCTTGGCTTTTCTACACTTTCTCTCTGTGACTTTAGGCGATCAGAATTTCCCTCACCGATTCACATTTCAATTGCCGAGTTGTCTTTGTACAAGGGCTAGCCTTCTGGAACTTTTGACGAGCTTAAGAGCCACTCGAAAAGTTACTGAGTGGATTTGGCGATCATCAGTCTCTCTTTTTATTAGATTTTTCAGCATTTTCGCTCCTTTTTGCCCGGTAATGTCCTTCTCTTTTGCCTTCATTGCTGCAAATTAGCATTTAAACTTCAGTTTAGAGCATAAAATAGGCATTGAAGACACTAAAACTCTAGATATTAAGCCCTAAATGAGTGAAAATCCCCGACTCATCACAAGTCAAGAATTTGAGAAATAAAGAAGTTGCTTCTCTAAAAGTTTGGTGGAGGAATCAGTTAGTTGATGGTGCTACTTGGGAGGCCAAGGCCGATATGATGTCTTGATATCCTCATCTCTTTTCTTCTACCCTTACTCTAGCTTGAGGTATTGAGTTCCTCATGGTTTACTGTTTTGGTGTCATGTGTCTTAAATATTCCCATGATTTCCTCATTTATGCATGTTCATGCAAAAGCTTAAGTTTTGAGAAAATGAGTCAACTTGATTGATTTCTACATGTTTATGTGCATTTGAGTATGAATTATATATAGACTTCATGATATGATGTTTTGAACATGCTTTAGCTTGGAGTTGATGATTCCTCCTCGGATATGTGTCGTTATGAAATTACATGCATGTTAGGTTGTTAGGTTTAAGCTCTTTCCCAACTTATGATGTCTTAACTATCATCCCAGGACACATGACCCCAGGGGGAAATAATGTAACACCTCAGATTCGAGAAGACAAGGAAATTCTAGTTTTCAAAAAATTTGGTGTCAGTTTCGACGGTGCCATCCACGACCTGTGGAATGACCCACGGACCATAGGTTAGGTCCGTGGTTGGCAGGCAAGTCTCCATAATTTTTTCAAGTTCCAGTACCTTTTCAACGGTTCACCAGGATGGTCCATCGTCCAATGCACGAGTCATAGGTAGGTCTCGTAGGTGAGTCCCGGACATAGAAAGATTTCAGAGTAAGAAGTCAAGAACAAGGACCACGACCTACGATTCATCGTCTGAACCACGGCCTGTAGGAAGGGGTCCGTCGTTGGTGGTCCAGTAATCGAGCTTCTAAAGTCAGCAACGGCCGAACAGGATGGTCCATCAGTCGAGCAACAGACCGTGGTTCACCACCATCATTTACGATGACAATTATTTTTAAGGGGCTTCTTGGTCTTTTTCCCATATTGTTTTAATTCAAAACTATATCATTTTAACCGCTTTAAGAACCCCCTATATAAGTCTTTACACCCCAAAATTTACCCAATCGATATCATTCTCTCAAATTCATAAAAGAAAAACAAGTCTTCCTCTAAAATATTTCTCTCTCTAGAAAGTTTGAAGAAAAAGCAATCAACCTAGGGTTTGAAGTCAAGTCTCCAATTCCTCCATTGAAGTCAAGATTTTGGCATTAAGGTATGGTAGTTTTCATCCATGGAGCCCTTTCCTTCACGGAGTTTCCAAATTCTCCAATTTATAAAGATAGAATTCCCCAATTGAGTTAGGGTTTTCTTCAATGTCATGTGTTCTTTTAATTATTGATTTATTTAATTGTTTTTTGATATATCAAGCATGAATTGAGATAACTACATGATTTTATGATGAATTCCTATGAACCCATGTCTAACCCATATTTTCTAGATACTAATGAATTGAAAATGGGTTTTGAAACAAGAAAGGTGAATTATGGAATTATGTATGTTCTTATAAAATTAATGTATATGATTTAAGGATGGTTTGAGAGTGAAGTATCAATGACGTTTATGTTTTTGTGTTGTTGTAAGGATTTCTCATATGCACATTAAAGCATGATTGTGAAAGGTTTTCTCACATAATAAGGGTTCTTAGGGTTGGAAGGTCTTCTCACCTAAAATGAACCAATGATAAGGAGCTATTAAAATGTTGAGGCAAGACGCGATTACCCATGCTCTCTAATTAAAAGACAAGAGGCGATTAACCATGTAACATGATGTAAGGTCAAGAGGCAATTACCTATGTACCTTTAAGAGCTAAGATGAATATCATTAAGAACTATTCCGTGGAAGTTAAGCTTAGTACCAAGTGGACAAGTGGTGATTACTCGTGTCTCATAATCTATGTGCCAACATAGGATTATCTAGATAGACATTTGCTAGTGGATCCACATAAGCTAGATGTTCATGGTCCTTAACTTGGCAAGTAGGACACCCCTTTTCGGTGTGGGAGACACCAGATTCCATGTTAATAGCTCACATGGTCTTATATGTCGGTTAAGGCTACTTGACACAAGTAAGATAAGATGAATTAAGGTTAATTAAAGGAAGTATCTCATACATGTTTAAGATGATGACTATGTGCATTGATCATGTTTTATGACTCATGTTTTCTGACTCTTTATCTCATGTTTTAGCTTGGTCATTGTATCTAATGAAGTTATCGCTTATAAGTACGTTTCAAATGTTTTATGCATGGCTATCATACTTGGTACATGTTTTGTACTAACACATACTCTTGCTTACATTTCCCTAAATGTAGGATCCGATAGTCAGGGTTCTAAATTTCGTGGCTAGAGTTCAGAGAGGAGATTTTGAACTTTTGTGAAACCTCATGCTTTGAGGACCAGACATTTACTGTTTTCAGTCTTTTCTTACTTTCAGTTTTGGAACATGATGTACGGGCTACGCCCTGATTAATTCTTATGTACTATATGTCTTTGAGATGATGTTTAGACTTCCGTTGTTCTATATAAAACTTTGATATATGAAGCTGTCTTTTAATCTCTTTAATCTATTTCTTGTATGATGAAAGCTAAGTGGCTTGGATGGGGCCTAGGGGCTACCTTGGGTCTTATACACCATGTTACGCCTAGGGGCTACCTTTGGTCTTGACATATGGTGGCACATAGTTATGCGACATGGGTAATCTCCGCTTGTTCACTCGGTGCTAAGCATAAATCCAACAGAGTAGTCATTAATATAAAAATGTCTTATTATCCATGGAAAGTCCCAATTAAGTATACAATCCAAGCTAGAGTTCATATAGAATAGCTCCTTAATATTGATTCAACTTAGGTGAGAAAAAATTTCAACCTTATGAATTCTTTGTGTTAGAAAACCCTTTCACAATCATGTTTTGAATAGTGTGTGAGAAATGCATTCATAACACCAACAAAAATATTTATGGTTTACTCTCAAAGAAACCTTAAATCATTTATCTCAATTTCATAAATAAACATACATATCTTCATAAACTCATCTTTGCTAGTTCATAAGGTTTATCATATAATCATAATTTAAAGATCATGGATCCTGCATGTTTTCATGTAAATTCTACTTAAAAACATCTAATTATATCAATTCTAGTACAAATATATTAAAAAAGCAACCGGATCATAATTGAAAGGAACCCGTGATATTGAATAAACCCTAACTCCCATTGGAGAATTCTAAGTTTTAAAATTGGAGAATTTTTGAAACCTATAGAGGAAAAGACTCCATAGGTTAATACTATAATACCTTGATGTGAAAAGCCCATAATCAAGGGTGAATTTGGAGAATTAATCTTGAAACCCTAGACTTTCTTCAAGCTTTAGAGAGAAAAATTTAGGGGGAAGAACTTGGAGAAAGTTGGGGAAATTTGAAGAATGATTTAGAATAGTTAGCTTTTAGTCTTAAAAGACTTATATATTGTCTAGGATTAGGATTTGAATAAAACCTAGTTTAGGAATTATTTAATTAGAAAAAAGACCAAAAAGCCCTTAAAATAATTGTTGACAACCAACTACGGACCGTGTTGGTTAACCGTAAAAAATGAGCAGAGACTCTTAATTTGGCGAACTTTTGATTGAACTCTTGTACGGCTCGTAGGTCTTCATACTTTCCATACATGCCAACTATACCAATAAATTTTATTCTTTAAAACGTCATTAAGTCTGGGATCACCTACGAGAGTTATCTACGATTCGTATATGGGATGATTGACCGTCCTGGTGAACCATAAAAAGGGTACTGGGACTTGTTCTAAAATATTTATTTTCCCACTACTTGTAGTTTCCATCTACGGCCCGCAGAAGCTTCTACGGTCCTTTGATGGGACCCGTAGACACAGAAACCAGCCCAAAACTACAATTTTCCTTCTTCTCCAAACCTGAGGTGATACAATTTTTCTCCCTTGGGAAAATTCGTACTCGAATGAAACTCAAGACATCATAAGGAGGGTAGGAAGAAGATCTAACAACCCAAAATGAATGAAATCACATCAATGGACATATCCGAGGAGGAAAAATATACTCCAAGCTTAAGCATATCCAAAAAAAAAATTCATAAGGCCTATCTGCAACTCATACCCAAATGCACATAAACATGTAGAAGTGAATCAAGTTAACTCATTTTATCAAAAAATTATGTTTTTCATGAGCATGCATGCATGAGGAAATATGAGGATGACTAAGACATAAGGATGGACCACGAGGAACTAAATACCTCAAGCTAGAGTGGGGTCGGAGGAAAAGGTAATATGACTTCATATCGGCCTGGGCCTCCAAAGTTTCACAGTCAACAAACTGATTCTTCCAAAGAACCTTCACGGAAGCAGGTTCCTATTTCTTAACTTCTCCACTTGCCGGTCCAAAATCTCAACCACAACTTCTTCAAAAGAAAGATTCTCCTTAACTCCCAAACCTTCCTAAGGAACAATGGATGTCAGATCTCCAACACATTTCTTCAACATGGAGACATGGAAATCAGGAAGTAGCGATACCAAATCAATAAGCAATTTTACAAGTACACTTCAAAATCTGATATGGGCCCACATAACAGGGATTAAACTTCCCTTTATTTCCAAACCTCATCACACCCTTCATGGGTGAAATTTTCAAGTAGACTAAGTCATGCACACAAACTCAAGGTCATTCCTTCAAACATCGGCATATGACTTTTGTTAACTTTGAGCTATTTTCAACCTTTCACTAATAAGCCGAATTGTCTCCATAGCCTTATGTTCAAACTCGGGGCCTATCAAGGCGACCTGGCCAACTTCAAACTAACCTATATGAGATCTACACCTTCAACCAGAAAGATCCTTTAATTGAGCCATACAAATGCTAGAGTGATAGCTATTATTATACACAAACTCAATCAAAGTAAATGATCATACCTATTACAATTTTAGTCAATTACACAAGTTCTCAACAGATCTTTAAAATTTTGGATAATACGCTCCGCTTACCCATCGGTTTTAGAGTGAAAGGTTGTACTAAGCTTAACACAAGTACCATGGCCATTTTTCAAGGATTTTTAAATCTGAGAAGTAAATTGGATACCACAATTGAAGATCATGGAGAAGGGCACTCCATGCGACCTAAAAATTTCCGTCAAGTACAACTTTGCATAGTCCTTCACTTAAAAAGATACCTTGACAAGAATGAAATGAGATGATTTGATCAATCAATCTCGGATAACCCAAATTAATTCATGTTCCCGCTGATTGCAGGGTAAACCAACAATAAAGTACATATTCAAATCTTCCTACTTCCAAGAAGGAATACTAATATCTTGGGATAAACTTCCCGTCTTTTGATGCTCACCTTTTACTTGTTGACAATTGAGACAGTTAGCCAATAATTCTACAATATCCTTCTGTATCCCATTCTACCAATATACCCCCCACGCAAGTCAATGTACATCTTTGTGGATCCCGGATTAATGGAATATCGAGAACTATGAGCTTCATAAAAAAATCTACTCTCTCAAATCATAAACATTAGGAACACACAAATGACTTTTATACCCAAGTACACCATCTCACCCTTGGGAGAAAGCGTGAACAGATTTCTTAAGCACCGTTTCCTTTAATTCAACCAAAATTTGGATCCAGACCTTGATTGGCTTTCACGTCTGACACAAAATACAATTATGAACCATTATGGACCATAACACCACCTTTGGTTGAGTAAGCCAACCGAACACCCACTGGAGACAATCTATGAATATATTTAACCAACTCCTTTTTATCATCCTCAACCTGAGCAACACTACCCATTGATAACCAACTAAGAGCATCAACCGCCATATTCGCCTTGCCGGGGTGATGTAGGGCACTTATGTCTTAATCCGTTAATAACTCAAGCCACCTCTGTTGGCAAAGATTTAGATCTTTCTGATTAAATATATATTGCAAACTTTTGTGGCCGGTAAAGACATCAACCTTAACACCATACAAGTAATGCCTCTAAATCTTTAACGCAAAAACAACTGCCGCCAATTCTAAATCATATTTAGGATAGTTATTTTCATGGACCTTAAGTTGTTGTGAATCGTAAGCAATCCATTTTCTATTTTGCATAAGAACACACCCTATCCCAACTCTTGAAGCCTCAAAATAAACCACAAACCCATCAGATCCTTCCGGTAAAGTCAACCAAAGATTCACCAATAGGAGTAGAGATAGAAAAAAGGGTCTATCAACACAATTGAAAGAATATCAAACCTCATAGTCACATATGGCATTACAAAAGACAAGGTAGCACTGGGATCAAACAAAGCATAAATATCAAGATGAAATACTTTCAACATACCGGTAACCACATTGGGAGAACCTTCTTGCTCATGACGACATTGAAGTTGCATAAAATCTATTTTGCTTCTGACTCCTACTAGAACCTGACAAAGGGTAAGGTTGAGCCCATCGGTGATTATATCCTTCGTTCTTAGCAACTGGGGACAGCCCCTTATGTTATGAGCTGTCATGCCATAATCAAATCATGCATTGGAACGGGCTAGGCATTTACCATCATAATTTCTTCCACATCTATTTCACGACCCGAAGTCGGGCCGTGATGGCATCTGTCACACCCCAAGTCCCATTGAGACGGACACACACCCGATGTCCTAAATACCTAAGAGCACCAACTTAAAACTTGTGCTTATCTTACATGCAACAATAACAAGCATAAATATTTTATGAGTATAGTTAGATACTCTAATAAAAGAACCACATAGATAGGCCCAAAATAAATGTATATGACTTGGCTGTTGAGGCCTTGATTACTAGAAAAGAAGACACAACATGGTAGCTTTGCTAACCACTTGGTTGCATCTCCCATTAAAGAGAACGGGAACAACCGTAGCCTAATTGATTCTTGTGTAACATCCTTGAGTGAGAATGGGCTGCACACTTCCACAACATTACAAATATACTCATGGGGATTCTCATGCCCTAGTCCCCAAAATATGCATTTGGTTTGTAGAAGGTGCAGCATTGTGTTTGTCACATGAAATTCAGCATGATTCACAGCCGGAGGCATGTGAATAGCACCTTCACCCTCAATAGATCTTCGTTGGCGTGAAAGAAATTACCACCATCACCTTGTTGTCCAGGTTGGTTGACGGTGCTTTCATTTGCACTCATCCTTTCACCTGAATACAAACAGCTCACTACAAACGGTAAGTTGATTCAACTACAACACAAAGAAATCACATTATAAATTCAATAATAGAAATCTAAACAACAACAATCCCCGGCAGCGGCGCCATTTTAATTATCAATTCAAATACACCTCCTCTGAGTCTAGGTGTAAACAATCGTTGGTCAGTATAAAACCCAATGAAGAGTTGGGGTCGAGCCCACAGGGAGTAGTATGTGTTTCAATTCAATTACGAAGTAGTAAATGTGATTTAATTAGTTGTAGGAATAGAAATTATCGAAATCACATAATTAAGTCAAGAGGATGACATAAAAGGTCAAGTGGGGGAATTTGAGATCAATTAACAATCACAGTTGTAACAAATAAAAGGGGTAATCAAATGATTTAGAGTTACTTGAGGGATTGACCAATCAACTGCCAATTATGCTAAATGGGTGGTAGCTAATTACTAAAAATTACTAAATTTTCGCGAGTAGAATGGACTCTAGTTGAAGTAGGTTTCTCTCAAACAACTACCATGTTTCAAATGAGTTTTTTCGAACCTCCATTGACTAACATGAAAACCAGCCCACAACCCCACTCCATCTACTCTTTCGAGCTAGATAGGTAGAACGAGACTTAGGATTCCCTCTCTCGAGCTTAACCCACAACAGCCCAATTACTACGAGTACTAATTTATAGCCTTTGTTTTAAACTTCTCTCTCAAGCAAGCATAAAACACTAGTAATAGTGAAATAAACATTCACTACAGCAAAACAACACCAACAATAAATCAGACCCACTTCGAATTACCAAAACAATCAATAATTTCTAACACCTATCAGCTAATTAAGCAATTAATCACATGGTCAAACCCCCAAGAATGGGGTTTTTGCTAGTCATCAAAAAAGTGAAAATTCAATGCCTACTACATGCTACATGGTGGGTATTGATTTCTAAGACTTTAAAATGAATAAAATTCATTTTAATTACAAAACCCAACTCAAAAAATCTACTTGAAAGCAAGAAAATTGAGCAAGAACAGTGGTTTTTTTTGTTCTGGGTATGAGTTTCTCTATGTTTGGGTCCCTTCCCTCTTTTCAAAAATATAAATTTATACTGATCCAAAGTTTAGCCTTTTGGGGTGAATCGACGGAGAAAGACGGGCTTCGCTGACTGATTGGCGATTCACCAAATGCCCCTACCCGTCGCCGTTGAATTTCATGTTTTCATCCGAATATGCACTGTAACCTTAGGTGATCTAAGTAGGGGTAGCCTATGAATTCCGCGATTCACCCTTCACTCCTTAGGATCGCCAATCTACTTGCATCTTCATGTCGTATTCTGTAACTTTCGGTGATTTAACCATTTCTCGCCAATCTAATCGACAATTTACCGATAGGATTTGTGCCTCGCCCAATTTCTCTCATCCTCAGGGCTGGCATGCTGTAATTTTGGGTGAAGTGATGGGTCACTCGGCGGTGCGCCGAGTGGTCTTGGCGATCAACTATATCGCTTTTCTTCACTTCTTCAGCTCTTTAGCTCCTTTTTGCCCAGTCATGTCCTTGCCTTGCTCTTTAGCCTTCATAGCTGCAAATAAACATTTTAACATTAGTTTAGAGCATACATTAGGCATTTGAGGACATTTATCCTATCAAAACAAAGCCATAAATGAGTTGAAATCTCGGATTCATGAATAGACTTTGTAGCATGTGACACAATGACCAACTGATCAGTGGAAGAAGAGGATGACCCATGATCAGCATTTTAACCCCTGGGATGCGGTCCTCTAAACTTTACCTATCGGGATCGACCCATGCTAGGTTTTTATCCCCTGGGCTGCCACCTATAATAATGTAGATTGGGTTCAGCCCATGCTAGTTATTACCACCCCTGAGCTGCCACCCTTAAGTACAAGAATTAGGAAATGCCTATGGTAGGTATTTTATCTCCTGAGCTGTAACCCATAATTTTATAGATTCATTATCTCTTTAATCATTGAGATTGTTCTTTTAATCTTCATAACGTTTTTGAGATTTAGGAATATATATCAGTGATATAGACATGTGGATAAATTAATTGAAGTAGAAAAAAATGAGATAGGAAGAAAATGTAATTTTATTGTGCTACTTAGGAACTTATATGACACATGAACTTCATTTGGGCACAAAGAATATATACATGTGATAACCGAAGGTGTGTGGCAAGTGAGGACATATAGCAAATGATTCATTATAGTGTATAACAAGTGAGCAAGTAATTCTTCTTAAAAGATGCTTCATTTAAAACACGTTTGCACATTTCACATGAGGGCATACATTCATTTGTGATAGAGACTGTAATTTCTCAAATATAGGGGAAAGGACTATATCAGATGACACGATATCTAAAAAATTTGTAGACGATATTAAATGAAAGAGTGCATAAACACCTGAGCAAACAAGGCACATGACAGAACCTAAATAAGGGTTGTACATTCCATGTAAGGGGACATATAAAATGAACAATGGACATAATATGTATCTGACATATAAATACTTGTAATATGTTTGAAAAGGATCCATAAAGGGTATAAGAGTACGAATAGGTAAGCTATAACATATGTAACATGTACAATTATATAGGCAACCAGATCCTTTGAAACCAGGAGACATCCTACAGAACCAATCCACCATATCTTAAATAAAAATATACCGCAACTAGTTCTAATTCATGGGTGTAGTTTCACTTATTTTTATTTACACACTTTATGTCACACCCCAATCCAAGGTGAGGCGGACAAGTACTATATGGATACATGCTTTAAAAGTGACCTATGATTAGAAAGTGAACTACTATGTAGATAGATTTACTGATGAGAAGCTACATATACAACACATATCGACTAGCTGAACCAATAAATGTGACAGGTAAAACTATGAATACCGATGATAGCTTTACAATGTCTACAAAGCATCTACTGGAATCCATGACTGTACAACTATCAAAATACGCATAGTAAACACTCGGCAGAGCCCCAAATCAACCCGGAGCTCACCAACAACCATTGAGTATCATGTGCTTCTATTGGGGAGATCTACTAGTTGAGTACATGTACCTGCAGCATGAAATGCAGCGTCCCCAATAAGGGACGTCAGTACGAGAGAAAGTACTGAATATGTAAGGCATAATACAACTCTATGTAAAATGAGAGCATAAGTGAAACAAAATACAAATAAATAAGGATTAGATAACAGCGTTGCTTATACTTGTGGAATCGTGTATGTTACATTATTTTCTATTCTTTTCTGCACTTTATAATCTTTGTAAGGCATGTGATACAAATGACCAGTTGATTAGTGGTAGAAGAGGATGACCCATGCTAGGCATTTTAACCCCTGGGATGCTGTCCTCGTAATTACACAAATTGGGATTGGCCCATGCTATGCTTTCACTCCTGAGTTGCCACCCTTCTATAGCAATTGGGATCGGCCCATGCTAGGCTTTTGCCCCTGGGCTGCCACCCATAATTATACAGATTGCTTCACTTAGATTCTTTAATCTTTGAGATTGTTGTTTTGGTGGTCATAACGTTATTCAGCTTTATGATGGTAAAACATAGTAGGAGACATATGAATATGGACTTAAGAGAATAACAATGACATGGGAAGAAATTGTGACACCAACGTAAAATGTAGGAGCTGCTATGACTCAACAAGCATTTTGACATCTCAAATTGAATCACATATCAAGTGAAGACATTTAACATTCAGCCAAGAGATTTGATATGTGATTCAATTTGAGATGTCTGCAATACTATACAAAATATAAAAAATAGCTCCAAAAGTGACCAAGAGACAAACTAACACACGATACCAATCCCTGGGACCTTGTTTCACATATACAAGAGTTACTAAGAAGAGGAAGCCATAAATATATACAGAGCCTAATCAAAAATACAAACTTAAAGTTAGTGCAAAAAGAGGGTATCATCAAGTCTCTGATCGACAGGAGCTCACCACAATCAAGTCTTAGATAGCCACGGGAGATTCAAATGCTCCACACTGAGGGTGGCTCGAAGTAGGAACTTAATTTGAAAAGATGCAGAAGTGCAGTATGAGTACCAAACATGGGGTACCAGTAGGCTTCATAGGCCGACGTAGCTAAGCAAGATGAAATATAAATAAGAAGCATGACGAAATCAACAAGGCAAACAAATACTAAGGCAAAACGAGCTGCTAAACGAGAACAAGTAAGATAGACTCCACATTTGGCAAGAATACACACAAAACAACCAGCCAACACATACAAAGGCAAAAAAATGCAACACCACAATACCAAACTATAAAATAAGTAGATATGACAATACTGGAAGAAATATCAAGCCGCCTGGAATGATGCTTCAAGCCTATCCACAAGCGAATAACCTGGATATGCTCATCCACAGGCCGCCTGGTATGGCCCGTCGAACTTACCCATTACTCGGATATATGTACTAACAGGCTACCCAGAATGATCCTCGAGCTCATATAAAGTTTGAATCAAAAGTAAACTGTAGCCCTGCTAAGCTTTTGGGCAGCCTGAAATGGTACCTCAAGCTTATCTGAGTATATGAAGTGAAAACGGCACGACGCAATAAATCAAGTAAAGGGCCTTTTGACCACTTATATGCAACACAAGTCTCAAGGACTACAAACTCATTACAAATAACCTCGTTATTTGCAAATAAGCAAAGTCCTTCTCACAATTCAAGAAAATAGAATCTCCACAGAAGGAAAATCACAACCAACTCATGGTAGACACAGAATCAAGAAGAATACCCGTCACACCACAAGAGTACTAACATGGGACTCCCGCTAGTCCAAGCTAACGGCCTCAGGCCCAACAGTTCAATAAACATCCAACGAAGAAGCACAATTGAAGGAATTCATACAATCATCCAAACCAACCATAACAATCAAACACCACAAAACCCTATGTTTCACGCTATCTAAAAGCGAGGTTTAAGGATACTACTCACACAAGGATCTCCTAAGTCTCAAATACTTTGAACAAGGCTTCGAAATTTATTCGGAGTCCAAACTTTGCAAACTAAATATGCAAACCACTTGGGAACTACATTCCAGACTAAAGGGAATCAAAGAAACAACCATTTGAGTTCATCTCGTCCAAATTAAAGACTTTAACAAAGAAACTCTCAAAAAGAGATCAAAAGCTTAAACCTCACCCCAACACCCTCGGGAATAAAACAAAAGTTTGTTCTAGACCAAACATGACAGTCAAGAGCTAATCGTGCTGATGTAATTCAATTGTAAGCACATTTATCAAGATAGCTACTCCAAGTTCAATTTTGAGCAAAACTCAAAGGCCAAAATGCTAAATAGCACCAACTTTAAACAAAAGCCTAAAAACCCAAACCAATCATCAATATAAACCAAAGTGCTATTCTGGAGCTGATGGAACTGACAAAATTCCGAACCGACATCACAATCTTCGAATGTTGACTAAAGTCAACTCCTCAAAGCTTAAACTTTCCAAAACTCAAAACTTGCACCAAACTCAACCAAACACCTCGGGGAGTGTACCACCCATCCCAGCACCATACACAAGTTATACAGAAGCTATAGGAAGGGGCCAAATAGGGAAGCACACAGAAAACTCAAAAATGACCCTGAGGGTCATTACAACAAATACCACTTAAAAAAGTTTCTTTCATGAAAGTAAAGTTAAGGCAATACCTAAAGGTTAAAAAAGTTGAGGATACCACGTCCGCATATCAAGCTCGGTCTCTATAGTAGCCTCGTCATGTGGACTATACCACCACTAAACCTTCACTGACCGGATGTCTTTAGAACGCAATTGTCTAACCTTCTTGTTAAGAAGGACCATAGTCTCCTCCTCAAAACTCGAAGTCTCATAAAGATGATCCATCTCCCACTAAAGTATGTGAGACTCGTCAGGAACATACTAGCTCAACATAGATACATGAATCACATGATGAACAGAGCAAAGAGCTTGAGGCAAGGCTATCTCATAAGCCACCTCTCTTACCAGCCTCAAAATATCAAAATGACTGATAGGCCAGGGACTAAGCTTACCTCCTCCCAAAGCTCATTACGCCATTCATGGAAGACACCCACAAAAACACACAATCATCAACCATGAACTCTAAAGGTCGTAGCCTCCGATATGTATAACTTTTCTACCTACTCTTGGAAGTACTTAGTCGTTTCCGGATCACACGGACGCTATCCATAAAATTTGTCAACAAATCGATTCCCCGTGGCCTAACTTTAAGCATTAAATCAGCCCACTGGAGAATGACATCTCCTATCATATAATGCCTCGAATTATGTCATCTTAGTGATCTAATTATAGCTATCATTATATGCAACCTTTGCCAAACCTAAAGACTGATCCTACTGGCCACCGAATCAATAACACAAGCCAGAGGCATATCCTCTAGAACCTGAATACTCCTCTCAGACTAGCTATCGGTCTGAGGGTGAAAAGTTGTGCTGAGTTCAACCTGGGTACCCAACTCCCTCTGAATTAACCACCAAAATGTGAATTTAACTGATTACAACGGTCTGAATTGATAGAAACTGGCACCCCATGCAAATAGATAATCTCAAGAAGGCAGATCTCAGCCAACCTCTTAGATATGTTCGTAGTTAGAACCGGTAGAAAGTGAGCTGACTTGTTTAATCAATCAACGATGACCCAAAACCTCGGGAAATACATGGAAAGCCTTCCATAAAGTCCAGGGCTGTACGCTCCAACTTTAACTTTGGTCTCTAGTGCTCATACTTCACATGTTTACAGTTCAAGCACCTAGCCACAAAAGTTGCAATGTCCCTCTTCATCCTACACGACCATTAATGTTTTCTCAGATCACGTTACATCTTCACAGCAGCAAGATTAATATAATGCCAGGATCAATGAGACTCCTCAAGAATCAACCAAACTAGCTCACCAACTATAGGAACACATATACGACCCTCAATCCTTAAGATGCCCTCTAGATCTAAGGTTCATTTCCTAGCCTTGTTGCTATGAACCTTGTCCTGAATTACCCTCAACTATGGATCGTTCTGCATGAATCTATTCCATCAAGAAAGATCTAGCCTCACAATAAGAAAAAACTTTGCGTGGCTCAGAAATGTCAAGTCTAACCATCTGATTTGCTAAGGAATGAATATCCAAGGCCAGAGTTCACTCCTCCAAGGCTAAGAAAGCCAAAATCCCCATACTCAGTTACTTGCAGCTCAAGGCATCTGCTACCACATTGGCCTTGCTTGAATGATAAAGGATGGAGATTTCATAGTCTTTCAGTAACTCCAACCATCTGCGTTGTCTCAAATTAAGGTCCCTTTGGCTGAAAATATACTAAACACTACACTGGTCCATGAAAACCTCACAGTGAACTCCATACAAATAGTGTCACAAAATCTTCAAAGGGAAAAGTACCGCCACAAACTCCAAGCCATGTGTTGGGTAGTTCCTCTCGAAAAGCTTCAGCTTCTTTGAAGCATAAGCAATAACTCTACCCTGCTGGATTTAGACACAACCAAGTTCCACACTGAATGTATTACGGTAGACCATAAACCCCTGGCCCCTAATAGGAAAAGTCAGAATCGACACTGAAGTAAACAAGGCCTTGAGCATTAGAAAACTCCCCTCACACTCATATTACCACCCGAAGGGGAGATCCTTCTAAGTCAATCTAATCAAGGGTGCTGCAATAAAATAAAACCCCTCCACAAACTATTTGTAGTAGTCAGCTTACGCGATGAAACTATGAACCTCAGTAGGAGTAGTAGGCCTTACCCAACAACGAATTTCCTCAATCTTTGTCGGATCCACCATAATGCCATCCTTGGACACTACATGCTACAAGAATGCTACAGACTCAAGCAAAAACTCACATTTAATGAATTTTGCATACAACCAGTGCTCTCTCAAGGTCTGATGTACGATCTTATAATGTTTCTCATGCAGCTCCCTACTCCCAGAGTAAACTAAAATGTCATTGATGAACACTATAAAAAAATGATTCCAAATAAGGCTTTAACACACGGTTCATCAACTCCATAAATGTTGTTGGGGAATTAGTCAACCCAAAATACATGACTAAGAACTCGTAATGGTCATATTGAGTCCTATAAACCATTTTATGGATGTCTACCACCCTAATCCTCAACTGGTGCTAGCCTGATCTCAAGTCAATCTTAGAGAACACCGTTGCACCTTGAAGCTGGTCAAATAAATCATCATATAGGATACTTGTTCTTGGTTGTCACCTTGTTCAGTTGCCTATAGTCAATGCAGATAGGCAAGGTACAATCCTTGTTCTTCACGAACAAGATAGGAGCACCCCATGGAGATAGAATTAGTTTGATTAACCCCTTTCCCAAGAGGTCCTGGAGCTGCTATTAAGTACCCTAAACTCAGCTGGGGCCATTTGGTAAGGCTAAATAGAAACTGGTTGTGTACCTGACTCAACATCAATCCCAAAATCAATATAACGGTCAGGAGGAACACCCGTTAGGTCTTTAGGAAACATATCACCATGTTCTCTAATAACTTGAACTAACTCAAGGGGAGGAGTGTTGGCACTAAAATCACGGACATAAGAAAGGTAAGATAAACAACATTCTCTACCAACTTCCGTAGCGTCAGTAAAAAGATCACACCCCTAGACAAATGACTATCAGAACCGGTCTATAAAAGAGGAGGGATACAAGGCTTGCATAATGTCACAGTCTTGGAGAAACAATCCAGGACAACATTATAGGGAGACAACCAATCCATGCCTATCATCACGTCAAAGACAACCATGTCTAACATAAAAAGGTCTATCACTGTATCATACCCCAAGATTGTCACCTCAGAAGCTCTATAAACTTGATCCACTAACAAAGAATCACCCACAGGGGTAGCTACACACATAGGCACAAACATCGGCTAACAAGACAAACCCAATCGCATAGCATAATAAGAAGACACATATGAAAATATAGACCCTAGACTAAAAAAATCATAAGCAAGCTTATGGGAGATGGAGATTGTACATGTTATAACAACATCTGATGTCTGCACCTCTGGCCTCACCGGAAAAGAATACATAGGACCACGTCTAGCTCGACCACCAAATATGTCTACCTAAGGACCACCTCTAGCAACCAGGGGACCAACCTTTGTACCTTGAACCATATCCTTGGGAGACTCACCCTGCTGCCCCTACTGACAATGCTGGCCTGACTGACCCTACCTCCTTTGGTGACTAATCGTAGGAAACACTCGAGAAAAGTGACTTACCACACAACACTAATAGCAACATCTACCAAAGCTACCTCTCTAAGATGACTCGACCAAACTTGAGTGGCCACCACAACCTTAATAGCCTCACTGTGAACCCCGAGAAGTCGGAACCACCTGACCAATAGCACCTGTTGTGCCACCCTCTAAAATCTATAGATCTGCCTGAACCATCCTACTAGACTGATATTATTGTGGATACCCCCAGCCCTTGATCCATCTACTATGAAACTGAGCCCCGCTGTACCCACCCTTATAGTGGGGCCTCTTGTTGCTACCTCTGTAGGAATTATGACGGATCCACTCAGTGGTGTGGGCATGATCACCTATATCTGTAGAGAAAAAACCCAATGCCACAATATTATTTGTCGCCAATCTAAGTGGAAATGATAGCCCTTTGAAAAACCTGCGAACACTTTAGTGCTCTGTAGGCATAAGCATGGATGCACGTCTCGCCAACTAATGGAATTGTTCCTTTTACTCTGCAACTATAACTGATTCCTAAATAATATTATAGAACTCATCTTGCAGCTGCTCCTTTAGGCTATGAGGTAAATACTCCTCCAAGAAAGCCTCAAGAAATGGGACCATGTCATTAAAGCTGACTCGGCTGGTCGATAATCAAAATATGAGCTCTTCTTCTGCTTTGCTGGCCCATCCAGCTGGTAAGCAGTATAATCAACACCATGTGACTCTATTAACCCGAGGTTATGCAACCTATACTAGCAACTGACTGAGAACTTATGGGCATCCTCACCCATAACACCGGTGAACCTAGGAGGAACCAATCTGATAAACCTCCCCCGCATCTTCTGCTCCTTATGTGTCATAGCTTGCCTAGGAGCTAAAGTTTGACCAATGGTCAGAATTGGCTGAACTATTATGCAAGGAGATGCAGTTGCATGATGTGCCCGTGGATCCTGAACACCCTGTGCCCCTGCATGTCTTAAGTCTAAGCCTTATCTCTAACCCGCGGTCGAGCAGAGGTGTTAGGCACGGTGCCTGCCTAAGATTACCATCTAAGAAGATGAGGATCTTGGCCAAAGTATCTTGGAGCACTAGCGTAGCCACAAATACTAGTGGAAACTAGTCTGGCCCCACACCCTCTAGCTAATTTTGAACATGCTCAACCTCTATCTTAAGTTCTAGGATTGGTGCCCGATCTCGATGTTTTGGTTGATCTTTAACTCTACCCCTAGAAGGGGCTTCACCAGGATGTCTATGCCTTCACACATTCTATCTCGTCCTAGCCATCTGAAAAAGAGTAAATCCATAAAGTTTTGATGTTAGTAAAATCATCAACGCGCGATAAGAACTAAAAATTAGTGAAATATTCCTAAGAGTGCTCTATAGCCTCTCGAAGATTTGATACTAACGTCATCGTACCAATCTGTGAGACTCTACTAGACACTTGCTCCCATACTGGCGAGACCGGTGAACCTAAAGATGTGATACCCCTCTGTTACGACTTGAAGTCGGGCCATGATGGCGTCCACTACAATCCACCTAGTGGAAAAGCCTAACCCAAAGACACCCTATGTGTAAGACAGAAAATAGAGAGAACATAAATAATAAAGTGAAAAGACAGACTGTAGTACGATACAAAATATACAAAAATAAACCCAAAATTGACCAAGACACAAACTATCATAAGATTCCAAACCCCGAAACATGGTGTCACCTATACAGAAGCTACTTGACACAAGTGGTCATAAATATAAACAGACAATTGACTAACCCAAAATACACACTGAAAGTCAATACATAAGGAGGACAACATCAAGTTTCTGAACTCTTCGATCTCACCACAATCCATGTGTGGTACGACCACGAGAGATCTAAACAATCACTACTGAGGGTAGCTCGAAGTGGACCAGAATATATGCAGAAGTGCAGTATGAGTACAAAAAATGACGTACCTAATCGGTATCAGAGGCTGACTGAGCTAAGAAAGATCAAATATAAAGAAAAATCACGATATTACTAACAAGGCAAAGGCAAGCTAAGGCAAAACAAGGTGCTAAATGAGAACAAGTAAAATAGAATTCTGATTCAGCAAGAATACACAGAAAACAATAATACAAGACATCCAAAGGCAACAACATATAACACCACAAGATCAAACTCCGATATAAGTACATATTGATTAATGTTTCAACTACACCTCATCCAATTCTAGGTGTAAGCGATTGTTAAGCAGTATAAAACCCAACAAATGAGTTGGTGTCGAATCCCACAGCGAGTGGTACGTGTTCAAAGTTCAATTTAGAAGTACGAATCTGATCTAACTAAATATAGAAATAGACATTATTGAAAAAGATATGAAACAAGTCAAAGGTGTGACATTAAATGTTAGATGGGGGTTTTGGTTTGCAATTATCAAATACGATGCAGTCACAAACAGTTTAAGATAACAATAAGGAGAGGAATTCTCGGGATGTGATTGATTATAGGCTAATATAGACATATGGGTAATTGCAACTATTAGAAAATAGCTAAATATTAGTGAGTAAGCTAAGCTATAAAGGAGGTAAACTTTCTCTCGAACAATTTACCCTAAATCAAGTTGATTTCTCTCGAACATCAACAAGCATGCAAATTAAGAACAACCCACACCTTAGTCCATTCACTCTCTCGCGCTGAATGTGTGGAAAAGGGTTTAGGATTCACTCTCTCGAGGTGAACCCAGGTCAACCGAATACCCACAGACCATCAATCAAAAACCTTAGTTCTAAAGCCTCTCTCTCGAGTAAGTCAAGAACACAAAGGTAAAACTGCATTTTCAACTACAATTCTTAAATTAAACCACAATAAATGATTGAACTCACTTTTAAATAGCATTTAAACTAATAATTAGCAATACCCATAAGCTAAATCAGCCCATAATCACATAATCACACCCCAAGAGTTGGGGTTTTAGCCGAACATCATAAAAAGATAAAAACTGTTACTCAATCGATTAGCCATCAACTGGGTAAGAGGAATTCAAGCTTTACAATGCTCCAATTTTAAGAAAATTCGAAGCTCATTTGCAAAATCTCCAAAATGAGTCTCAAAACTCTCAAGTCTACTTAGAAACTTCAGAGAAAACTGTTCTACCCTAAGATGGATTCAAAATTGGATACTAAATTAATGTTCAACATGTAATTTATTGTTGCCAAAAATAAGCCACGAAGGGCCACTCGGTGAAGTAAGTCAGGATCGCCGAACCACTCGACGAGCCACCCTTTGACCTCTTCTATCGCCTTTTCGCCTTAGAATTCAGTATTCTAGAGGTCTGGAACTTTGGGCGATCTGTCTTTGCTTCACGGAATGACTCAGTGATTCACCGACTGCTCCTTTCTTTGCCGACTTGGTCTCTTCCTTCAAGACTTGGCACACTGGAACTTTAGGCGGTGAGATTAGCCACTAGGAGACACACCGAGCGCTCTTGGTGATCTTCAGGCTCTCCCTTCTTCATTTCTTCAGCTTGTTTTGTTCCTTTTTGCCTGTTAGTGTCCTTTCTTTGCTCCTCAATCCATTTACCTGGAAATCAAGGCATTAACATCAGTTTATAGCATAAATTAGGCATTTGAGGATACAAAATCTATCAAAACAAAGCCCTAAATGAGTCCAAATCTTGGACTCATCAACACCCCCAACTTAAACTTTTGTTTGTCCTCAAGTAAAACTCAAGATCAATAGTTCAAAAAGGATGTCTCAAACAGTGCTGCATAAGACTCAACATGAATGAACACAACAAGGCTCAATTTACTCATGCAATGATCAATTGTGCACTCAAAGATTGAAATTGTGACTCACCATTACCAAAGATGCTCAAGTTCACAATACTTGCTCCACATGTAAGTTCAAGCTCAACATAGGTACTCAAATGCCCTCACAACAAAGATGATTCCATATTCACACTATTTCTTAGAAATTTAAAGTTTCAAAATCAGATACAACTCTCACACTCACAAAGATGAACACATGCATGACTTCACCCATAGGTTTGCCCTTATTTTCCAATCAACATTTGTTTCAGCTCACTCAAGATCACAAAGGTCTTTTCATGGCTTTTAATAGGGCTGAGTGTCAAGGTATTGTCATTTAGGCTCAGTGGCTGCTACCTCCATGAAGTGTAGCCTGATCATCACTTTCATCCTTTTCTTTAACAATTCAAACATGCTCATAATCCACCCCATTATTCAACTTCAAATGAATTACCAGATATCCCATTTCTTTTGCAATTTTCATCACTTTATTTCACAACTTTTTCATTATTTTTCTTTCCTTCTTTTTTTTTTTTTTTTATATGGAGGGGTTCCATCTTTTTCAAAACCATTACTCAAAGGGGGATTTTTCACACTTCTTGACTTTCCTTCTCTTTTCACCACACCCCTAAATTAGGCTTTTGGCCTAAGTTGGCTATTCACACAAACTACACTTCATGAAAGTTATGGGTAGATGGATAAAGAGGGATCACACTTGTTCAAGTTTCTTCTAAGAAAAGGGTTAGGCTCAATAGGGTTTAAGAAAGGTTCACACATCTCACAAGGTTGGCCACAAAAGAGGTATATTGTCAAATTGTTTCACTCTTCAAAATTGTTGCCTAAGATCATATCAAGTGCTTGCATCACTTAGTCAACCGGACCAACGGGGCCAATTCTAGGTGTCATCACACAATTGTTCAAAGTAATCTCACCACATCAGGCATTGGCACCAATATCAAACAAGACTCTACACGTTTGCTAGTGTGCAATGTTCATCACAAGAGGCTCATTCGATAACCGACTAGTCACAACGAGATGCTAAAAGTTCACACATTGTTTATGCAACTTCATTGGCCTCATTGTAGCCGCACATTAATTTCGTTCAATAAGGAGCACTATTTAAGTCATCGGTATTGATCATAATACTCAAATTTGCACAAGAACATCCACAAGCCACAATCATGAACAATAGTGGTTAACGATCGTTTACACCTAGAATTGGATGAGGTGTAGTTGAAACATTAATCAAAATGGCACCGCTGCCGGGGAGTGGTGTTGTTTGAAATTCTTTTATTGAAGTTGAATTGTGATCTTTGTAGTTATAGTTGAATCTACTTATTTTTGTTTTTGGTTTTGTGTTGTTGGTGTAAAACAGAGGAGGAGATGACCGTCAACGGAAACAATGCAATGGCCAATCCTAAAAATGTAACTTGAATTGGTATCTCCGTCGTTCCACGACGTTAAATAAGGTGCTTCTTGGGAGGCAACCCAAGTTTTTAATGCGTTAAGTTTTATTTTGAGTAATGGGTGTTGATTGTGCAGGTTGAAAGTGGAGTTTGTTTGAGAATGTGTAGTTTGGTGAGACATAGAGTCCAGTCGGCATCTCGCAGAAGAGGTCGGTGAGCCTGACTTGGACCGCAGTTGGACTAACAAAACTTTAGGTGGAGGTCTGTAAAACTCGGCACAAAATTTTAAAATAGGTCAAAACCATTTCCATTCAAAACAAGGAGACACAAGCTCAACCATCCACAAGATAAAAATACAAAACACATAAATAGCTCAAAATACCTAAAATTCACAAATAAAACAGAATCACAAGAGGTAGGTATGGAAATGCCTCACCCCACCCACAAAAGGAAAGTAGTTTTCCTCAAATGCAACTAAAAACACAAAAATCAAAAAAACAACAGAGAGGGAGGTAAAGAATGATCCTGTCTACATAGTCCCTCCATCTGTTGGGGTATCAGTGTTCGGGGTCATACTCTGGGGTTGGGCATCAGTAAGACTAAATAAGCAATCAACCACATCAAACATGATTTAGGCACAGACCCAACACAAGACAACATAATTTATCGAATGCATTCGAGTTCAACCACTAATCAAGAGTTTGGAGTTTGGAAAACCAACCTGAATGCCGAATTTAGAATTTGATAAGCTAGGTGGCAATGCAATCCAAATCCAAACACAAGTTGAGGAGCACAAAGCAAGTAAAATAGCAAAAATACCGGAAATGAAAAGTGTGAGTGTGAGTGTACGGGGTTAGATATGGGAGAATATGAAAGATTTTGAAATTTTAAACCGTTTGGCCTTTTAAAACCTTTCAGTTCGCGGCACTTTTGACGGTGTAAGTCGTCCACGCTGAACCACTCGGCGATGCGCTGAGTGGTAAATTACCTCGCTTAGTTTTACAGGACTCCCAGTTATCTGGGGGGTCCAAACGGCGGATAAAATCGGTCTGGCCGACCTGTTCGGTGAGTCGCCGAATAATTAATGAGTTGGGGTCGAATCCCACAGGGAGTGGTACGTGTTCAGAGTTCAATTAAGAAGTACGAATGTGATCTAACTAGATATAGGAATAGAAATTATCGAAAAAGACATGAGACAAGTCAAAGGGGTGACATTAATTGTCAGATGGTGGGTTTTGGTTTGCAATTATAAACTACGATGCAGTCACAAACAGTTTAAGATAACAATAAGGATAGGAATTCTCGGGATGTGATTGATTATAGGCTAATGTAGACATATGGGTAATTGCAACTATTAGAAAATAGCTAAATATTAGTGAGTAAGCTAGGCTATAAAGGAGGTAAACTTTCTCTCGAACAATTTACCCTGAATCAAGTTGATTTCTCTCGAACATCAACAAGCATGCAAATTAAGAACAACCCACACCTTAGTCCATTCACTCTCTCGAGCTGAATGTGTGGAAAATAGTTTAGGATTCACTCTCTCGAGCTGAACCAAGGTCAACCCAATTCCCACAGACCATCAAACAAAAACCTTAGTTCTAAAACCTCTCTCTCGAGCAAGTCAAGAACACAAAGGTAGAACTGCATTTTCAACTACAATTCTTAAATAAACCACAATAAATTATTGAACTCACTTTTAAATAACATTTAAACTAACAATTAGCAATACCCATAAGCTAAATCAGTCCATAATCACATAATCACACCCTAAGAGTTGGGGTTTTAGCCGAACATCATAAAAAGATAAAAATTGTTACCGAATCGATTAGCCATCAACTGGGTACGAGGAATTCAAGCTTTCCAATGCTCCAATTTGAAAAAAAATCGAAACCCACTTGAAAAATCTCCAAAATGAGTCTCAAAACTCTCAAGTCTACTTAGAAACTTCAGAGAAAACTGTTTTACCCTAAGATGGATTCAAAATTCGATACTAAATTAATGTTCAACATGTAATTTATAGTCGCTGAAAATAAGCCACGAAGGGCCACTCGGTGAAGTAAGTCGGGCTCGATGAACCACTCGGTGAGCCACCCTTTGACCTCTTCCATCGCCTTTTCTCCTTAACATTCAGCATCCTCGAGGTCTGTAACTTTGGGCAATCTATCTTTGCTTTGTGGAATGACTCGACGATTCACCATCTGCTCCTTTTCATCGCCAACTTGGTCTCTTCTTTCAAGGCTTCGCACACTAGAACTTTAGGCGGTGAGATTAGCCACTCGGCGACACGCCGAGCGCTCTTGGCGATCTTTAGGCTTGCCCTTCTTCATTTCTTCAGCTTGTTTTGTTCCTTTTTGCCTGTAAGTGTCCTTGATTTTCTCCTCAATCCATATACCTGAAAATAAATGCATTAACATCAGTTTATAGCATAAATTAGGCAGTTGAGGACACTAAATCTATCAAAACAAAGCCCTAAATGAGTCCAAATCTCGAACTCATCACATATAATAATCCCAAAAGAAACATCAAGCCACCTTAAATGATATCCCATGCTTATCCGCAAGCCAATAACCTCTATATTCTCATCTAGAGGCCACCTGGTATGGCTTATCGAGCTTACCCATAACTTGGATATATGTATGTACAGACCCACCATAATGATTCCTCGAGGTCACGTACAATGTAAATCAAATGTAAATTGTAGCCCACCAAAGCTATTGGGTCGCTCGGAATGGTAACTCGAGCTGCTCAAAGTATATGCCGCTAAAAAGTTGAATTAAATAAAGTAAAGGGACTTTTCACCTCTTATATGTAACATAAGTCTCAAGGACTTCCAACTCATTAAGAATAACATGATTTATTTTCCAATAAGCCATTTCCTTCTCACAATTCAAGAAAATAGATACTCAACTAAAGTAAAATAAGAATCAACTGATGGTAGACACAAACAATCAGAAAGAATGCCTATCACACCATAAGAGTTCTAACTAGGGACTCCCGCTAGTCCAAACTCACGACATCAAGCCCAACACTTTAATAAATAATCAATGAAGAAGCACAACTCAAGGAATCCATACAATCATCCAAACATACCAAAACAATAAAACACTACAAAACCCTAAGTTTCACGCTACCTAGAAGCAAGGTCTAAGGATACTACTAAAACAAGGATCGCCTAAACTAAGGCTATTTTGACTAAAGCTTAAGATGAACCCACCAATTTATGGCCAGAGCTACCCAAGGAATAATAAAACTCAACAAGACTAAGGTTTAAACCTAAATCGTGTGATACTATCCAAATATATTAAATCTAACTAAGCCAAGTCTACGAAAAGGAAGCCATAATCTACCTCAAGGCCGAAACCACACATGAACAACAATTCTGGTGGATTTCCCTTCTGGAGAGCCTCAGATTGATGCAAAGCTATCAAGAACACAATGAGCAAGTTAATATGAGTCAAATGATACCCTTATCATTAACTCAAAAAATGAACTATAAATTGGGCATAAAACAACCCAAAAAATGACAAAATCAAAAAAAAAACTATACTATCCTTATTGGGGTAAAATACAATATTTTCAAGTTTATCATTCAAGGAATTTGAGGTCGAAAACGAGATTGAATATTAAATTGACGGAATAAAAGCGTTGAGAAGAGGGAGACGAAGAAAATAACCTTTGAATGGTTGAAATAGACCAAGAGTTTCTCCAATTCGTAAAAAGTCGAGCTCTCCAAGGGTTAGAATCTTTTGAAGAAGAAAGAATGAGAAATGGGATTTTACTCCCAGAGATTTTTGCAAAAGAGGAATTTTTTTCGCTTAAGCGAACATCGCTTAAGTGGCCAAATGTTCGCTTAAGTGATCCTCGCCTAAAGAGGTGCCCTACACTTAAGCGACCCTCGCCTCCTTGGTGACCTTCGCTTAATAAGCCCCTTGGTCGCTTAAGCGGTTTTCGCTTAATCGACCGAAAGTTTGCTTAACCCATCATGGCAGACACTAGCAAGTATTTTTAAAAAGCCTTAGTGCCAGATGTTTGAACAAGGCCTCCAAATTTTTTCGTAGTCCAAACGACGCAAACCAAAAGTGCAAACCACTTGGAAAGGACATTATGGATTCAATGGAATCAATGAAACACCCAATAGCACACCAAAAACTAAAAAATCATCCTGACACTGTCAAGAATAAAACCAAAGGTTGTTCTTATCAAAACTCAGCATTCAAAAGCTAGCCGCGCCGACAGAATTCTGTTCCGACCATGTTTACTAAGAAAGCTACTCCAACTTCCATTTTGAGAAAAATTCAAGGGACAAAACACTTAATAGCACCAACTACAAATGAATGATCGGAAACCCAACCCAATCATCATATCTAGTCCAATATGGCCCTTCCGGAGCTGATAAAACTAGCAAAATTCCGATCTGACATCAAAATCTTTGAATGTTGTCAAAAGCCAACTCCTCAAAGCTTAAAGTTTCCAAAAACAAAACTTGCACTAAACTTAATCGAACACCTCAAGTAGAATTCTACCAAACCCAGTGCCGCACACAAGCTATACAAAAGCTATGGGAAGGGGAAAAACAGGGAAAGCACACACAATACATAGAAATGACCATAATGGTCATTACAATATAGCAGAAGTAGTCAATGAAGATCCACAACCATTTCCTCCTTGAGGCTTAGGGTTACATACCCTATCTTTGTTGAATTTATGAGTTGGAGCATCAGAAAAACCTTGATCGAAAAACCTTTGTCGGAACTTAGAACGACTATATCCGTCGGACCTCGAATGTGAAAAGTCACCATCACCGGTCCTTGACTTCTTTGCCACCCTAGATCTTTCCTTAAGTTTCTCCTCTTCTATTTGTTAAGAATGAAACATTAGACGAGAAATGTCCATATCATTGATGAGCATGGTGGTACGACATTCCTTAAAACACATTTGGGACACTCCCGAAATGAACTTACTCATCCTTTCCATAGGATCATCGACTTTAGTAGCAGTATATCTAGACAACTATGTTAACTTCAAGGAATTCTCTTTCACACTCATGTTTTCTTGATGAAGGTTGTTGAATCCAAGTACATGTGCCTCCCTCATCTCAAGGGGAAAAAACCTATAAAGGAAAGCAACCTTAAACTTCTCTTAATCAAAAGGACCCATATCAACTGCCCTCTATTTCTTCCAATGGTTGAACTAAACTTGAGCAACACCTTTAAGTTGATAAGCAGCCAATTCTGCCTTTTCCACCGGTGTCACTCCTATGATCACCATAACCTTATACACCTCATCAATGAACTCCGCAGGATCTTCCTCAACAATGGAACTATCAAACTCCAGAGGATTCATTCTAGTGAAGTCCCTCATGCTAGTTACCGTCGTACCCACGTTTGGGTTCACGGGGACTATAGCCTCCCTATGTGCTTGAGCTATCATGTCTTGAGCCTATACTTGAAAAGTATCCCTAAACTGTGCATTAGTCACTTATTTAGCCAAAGGATCGAACGAAACTTGAGGATCTTCTGAAGGCATTTCTCGTTCCATATTTCGACTTGTATTCCTTCTAGCATATGTTATCGAGTGGACATATCCTGAAAAGCATCGAAGAGGGATTGGGAGAAATATATATATAGTTAAACTCTATCACATGACTTTAGAGTAATGAAATAAGTAGAATTTCCTATACATGTTATAGCCTCTTATTCATAAATTTGGTGCACTTTACACTCATGAAGATGACTCTACTCGACGTGGCTCATGACAAATCCTAGGACCTTTCTAAACCTTATGCTCTAAATACAAAGTTCATCACGACCAAGGTACACCCTAGATGTGACGTGGTGTATAAGACCCTAAGAGGCACTACAAAAGCCATATACCATACATCATACAAGATATTATTCACACCCCGTATTCGAAAAAATGAATAAAACCTTATTTTGGGAAATTTCAACTGCCAGCCATGAGGGTCACCCACGGCCCGTGGATGGGACCACAGACCGTAGGTGTATTCCGTGGATGGCACTACCCATTGGTGGTGTAGAGGTCTAGGACCACAGCCAGACCTACGGACTGTAGGTCAGACTACGGTCCGTCGTCGGGATCCGAGTGTGCAGGATGGACCATAGGGAAGTTCACGGTTCGTCGATGTTGGTGTTGTGGGTCAAGGGCTGGCAGTTATTTTTAGGGTTAGTTGGGTCTTTTCCTAATTATTAGTTCCTAAGCTGTGTCGTTTTTCCTATGTTTAGGACCCCTATATAAGCCTTTTAACCCCCAAATTCACCCCATTTACTTCATTCCTCCAAATTCCCAAAAGAAGAGCCTTTAAATAATTCTCTCTCTAGAAACTTGATGAAGAAGAAGATTCATCCTAGAATTTCAAGCTAAGATCTCAATCTCTCCATTGAATGCTAGAATTGGAATAAAGGTATGATAGTTTTCATCCATGGATTCCTTTCTTCCATGGAGTTCCCAAATTCCTCTATTTCAAATGGTAGAATTCGCCAATTGAGTTAGGGTTTTCTTGGATTAGCATAGGTTCCTTGCATTATTGATTTAATTATGATCTCTTATGCATGAATTGATGATACATGATTATTTTATAATGATTTTCCCATGAACCCATGTAATCCCTCATGTTTTCAAGTTGTGAATCATATGATGTGGGATTTGAGTATAAAGCAAGTATTTTATGAAATTAGGCATATATTGCAAGCTTTACATGTATTCATGATGAAATCCATATCTAACCCATGTTTTCTAAGAGTTTATGATTGAAAGTGGATTTTGACCTCAAGAGGTAAATTATGGACATATGTATTTTCCTATGAAATCTATGCAAATGGTTTAAGGTTTCTTTGAGAGTAAAGTACCAATGATGTTGTTGTTGTGTTGTTGAAAGGTTATTCTCATAAACACATAATTAGCATGATGTGAAAGGTTTTCTCACATAGAAAATATTCTTAAGTTGAAAGGTTTTCTCACCTAATTAAATCAAAGACAAAGAGCTATCTTAATGAAACTATCTTGAATGGGTTGTCCAAGGGCACCTTTTCATGAGTAATGAAGTCAAAGTAAGAAATGATTATTCCATGGAAATTTATGCTTAGCACCGAATGGATATTGAAAGTGAGATGGAAGCTCTCCCATAGTAGAGGGCGGATTTCCAAAGTAATCTCATGAGATGGAAGCTCCCCCATAGTAGAGGCCGAGTTTCTAGTGGCAATCTCCTTATCCCATAACTATGTGCCCCCATAGGTTGATTAGCTAGTGGATCCACTTAAGCTAGATGTTCATGGTTCTACCTAGGCAAGTAGAACAACATTTTTTTGTGTGGGAGACACCGGGGATCATGTTATAGATCACATGGTCTCATGTCGGTTAAGGCTAATTCCCCAAAAGTAATAATGAACTAATACTTGTCACGATCCAAGGGTACCCCCTAGATGTAACAAGGCGTACTCAACCTCAAAAGGTCTCATACAAGCCCCTTAGCATATCATAACATAAAGCAATAGAAAATATGTGGAATTTCAAACTTTATCCATACAATCAAAGTCTTTTATAAAAGCAAGCGGAAGTCTAGACTTGTCTCAATTAGCCATATATTACAATCCTTGAATCAAAATAGGGACACAACCCTTACTACATAGTCCAAAAATGAAATAACTAGAAAGGAACTACAATTGACTTATCCGTCCTCGAATCTTGAAGACTCACCACAAGCTAGGAGAATGGTCGATCCAAGCTTGAACCAAAAGAAGATTACCTTATGAAGCGGACCCTACACTTGTAGAAAATGTAGAAAAATATGGGTTAGTACAAAAATGCACTAAGTATGATAGCCATGCATAAGAATCTTGAAATCATGCTAAAAAAGACATTTTAGTTGAAAACCATGCTATATGCTAATTTTGAACATCATCTTAGAAATAGTTGAAAAACAAAACTCATAAACATAACTCATATATAGGTCATCATAGCTTAGAGGATAACAACATAATCATAAGCATAACCTCCATCATAGACATATGTAAATATTAATCATCATGAGTCATAGTTCATATACATAGTCAATACTTAGATCATCATATCATAATAAAACCATCTCATAAATAACCCTAAGCTATACTTGAGCAATGCATAGATAAGATCCCATAATCCCATCTATACTAAGTACCACTTTTAGGCCACCATAATCATACTTACCATTCTTTGATATCATCCTTTGTTAATACTCATAGACAAAGAAACATTCGCCTTTAGTAAGTCATATCAAGGAAAGCAACTCATAGCAACAATCCACATTAAGCATATATCATTTCATAGACCTGCATAACATAAGAGGAACACACCACAAATACTCTTAAAGCCTACTTCTACAATGCATGAATGAGATTCCATACTCCCACCAACTCTAAGTAGTGCGTCTTGAGGAGCCATAGTTCATAATTATTCATTGTGGGGGTAACCCTTAACCGACATAGACCATGTCACCAAATCATGGAATCCGGTGTTATCCACACCGAAAAGGGTGTCCTACTTGCCTAAGGTAGAATCATTAACTTAGCTTAGGTGGATCCACTAGCTAAACATCTATGCGGGCACATAGTTAAGAGACAATGAGATTGCTACTAGATTCCCCACCTCAACTCATGTATGTCCGTCTAAAGAGATTGCTTCTAGAAACCCCACCTCAACTCATGTATGGGCTGCCATCTCATATCAATATCCACTTGGTGCTAAGCATTATTCCCTACGGAGTACTTATCATACCATTACTTGAGTTCATTTTTTTTATGGAAGAATGTATCAACACTCAATCCATCATCATTCACAGGATAGCTCATAGATTCAATAGGTGAGAATAGCCTTTTAACCTAAGAATCATCATATTGTGAGAAAACCTTTCACAACATGTCATCATCATTCATAGGTGTATAATTGAGAATAACCTTTCAATCAACACACATCATTATCATAATCATGGAAAATTCATTAATACTTCATTCATAAGTGTGTGTGTGTTAGAACAGCCTTTCAATAAAACAACAATTACCTCATGGTCATAATCACTTTACTCTCAAAGTATTCATAAAGCATGTACATAAATCTCATAATCATGCATAATTCTTATAATTTTCCCTTCAAGGACCATATATCACATTCAATCAACACATCTAGAATTACTACTTTAGACATGGATAATAACATGATTCAATTAGCACAATTGCTACAAGCATAATCTCATAACATTCTTCTATAATCAACAAACCCACATCACAAGATCATAATTGAGTAATATGGGGGTTTCATGGGTTCTTGGGGGATCTCCTCATAAATCAGCAATAAATCATCAATTCAATCATAATCCATCATAAATCAATCATTAAAAACGTTTCTGAAAGGAACCCATGAGATTGAAGTCAAACCCTAACTTTTGGGGAAATCACTAGTTTTGAAATTGAGTTTTGAGGGACTCCATGGATGAAGATTATCCATGGATGAAGATTATCCATGGATGAAGGACTACCATACCTTGGTGATGAATTCCCATGAAATTGAGAAGAAAACCTTGATCCTTCAACCCTAGCTTCACCTCTCTTCTTCTTCTTCCTTGGAGTTCTGAGAGAGAATATTTGGGGAGGTTGAGTTTGTGAATTGATTTTGGAAATAATGATAAATATGAATTGGTTTAGGGGCCTTAAAACCTTTTATAGGTGGTCTAAACTAAGTTAAAATGACATCACTTAATGATAAATAACTTCCCAAAATACCCCTAGACTTAACCCCCAAAGCTAACTCAAAAACTGATCTACAGCCTTTGACTCACGACTCCACGACCCACGGACCGTGGGTGGGACCACGGCCCATCCCGGTTGGGCGTGGTGTGTGGCATGAAAAAGGAGGGCTTGACCTATGGAGCCAAGCCACGTGGCATGGACCCATCCACGAGGCGTGGGTCCAGCCCGTGGCTACTGCCTTAGGCAGATTCCAAGGAAGCCTCACCCATGCTGCCCACCTAAGAGGCGTGGGTCCATCCACGTGGCGTGGGTGGCCTCGTGGGGGGTGCTATTTTTGGGTAGGTCTAGGGTCCTCCTCTAGGACCCTTGGTTGGTCCTTGGGGAGTCGTACCTTGACGTTAAACCCCTAAACCCTTCATTCTAAGTACGAGAAGCTAAATTCATGACTTTAACACTTACGACGAGCTCTAGTTAAGCCTACTAGTTTCCGGGGTGTAACATTACTTAAAAAAGTATCACATGAGATCAAAGGTTTTAAAGATGAAGTTAGCTTGCATTGACCATGATTTTATGACTTATGTTTTATAAAGCATTTATATCATGTTTAGCATGGTCAATTGCATGTCATGAAATGAAATGTCCCTTTTAGCATGTTTTAAATGTTTTATGCATGGATATCATTCTTGGTACATTGATTTGTACTAACGCATACTCTTGCCTACATTTTTCCCAAATGTAGGGTCCGATATTCAGGGTGCTCAGTTTTGTGGCTAGTTGGTGATTTGATTGATTTTCGAGCTTTGGTGAGTCCTCATGCTTCGAGGACAGACTTGCATTGTTTTAACTTCTTTCATGTATTTTCTATTTTGAACATGATGTATGGGCTAGACCCAGTTTCATTCTTTGTATTAGATGGTTATGATGAGACAAGAGTCTAGACTTCCGCTTTTCATTTTATAAAAATGATTTGGACTTGGATATTGTTTTACTCTTATTATTCTATTTCTTATCTTATAAGCACTAAGTGGCTTGTATGGAGTCCTTTAGGGTTCTATACGCCATGTTACATCTAGGGGGTACCCCTGAGTCGTGACAAAACTTGGTAATCAGAGCACAAAGATGGTCCTAGGATGTCTCACAACCCACATCTAGTAGAGTCTTGTTCATGCGTGTGAAGCGTGCCACATTTATGAATGAGAGGCTACAAGATGAGTATCCACTTCTTTCATTGCTCTTAAGTCGGGCTATAGAGTTTAACTATATAAAGTCTGTCTCCTAATCCTTATCCTATGTTCTTCAGGATATGGCTACCGGAAGAGCTTATGGTAGAAGGAATGTGAGGGAGAACGAGGAACAACAAGCTCCTCCCCAAGCTCCTAAAGTTCCGGTTGATCATTTGGCCGAACAAGTGTCAAATGCAGAGTTTAGGGCTACTTCCCAAGTTTTGGCTCAAGCGGTGACGGCCGAAGCAAATAGGGAGGCTGTGGTTCCCGTGAACCCAAATGTGGGTACGACGGCTTCAAAAGTGAGGGACTTCACAAGGATGAATCCTCTAGAGTTTCATGGTTCTAAGGTTGAGGAAGATCCCCAAGAGTTTATTGATGAGGTCTATAAGGTTTTGATGATCATGGGAGTTACGCCGGTAGAAAAAGCAGAGTTGGCCGCTTATCAACTAAAAGAACTGGCTCGAATATGGTATGATCAATGGAATGAAGGGAGACCAGAAGATGCGAGTCCAATTGATTAGGAGAATTTCAAAGCCGCTTTTCTTGATAGGTTCTTTCCCCTAGAGATGAGGGAAGCCAAGGTGCGTGTGTTCATTTACCTCTGGCAAGGGAGTATGAGTGTGAGGGAGTATGCTGTAACGTTCAATCAATTGTCGAAATATGCTCCAACAATGGTTGCAGATTCAAGGGCTAGAATGAGTAAGTTTGTTTCAGGTGTGTCCGAAACGGTAGTTAAAGAGTGTCAAACCGCCATGCTCATTCATGACATGGACATCTCTCGTCTCATGGTGCATGCACAACAAATTGATGAGGAAAAACTTAAGGAAAAATCTAGATAGGAAAAGAGGGATAAGACCGGTGATGGAAATTTATCTCATGCAAAGTCCGATGAAAAAGGTTATCCTAGATTCTGATGAAAGTTTTCCAGCCGAGATTCTTCTACTGCTCCTCAAAAGTTCAAGAAAGATAGGGTGTCTAACCCTAAGCCTCAAGGAGGTAATGGTAGTGGATCTTCATTCTCTAGGTCTACTTGTACTAATATGGAAGGAAGGACGATGGTAAGTGCCTAGCCAGCACGGATAGTTGTTACGATTGTGGTAAATGTTCTCACAATATGAGGGATTGTACGATGCTTACTACTAAAGAAAGAGAGAGGCCAAGCAAGCTACTCCTAGTGGTTTGGGTTCCAATGCTCCTAAGCAAAATTGTTTCTATGTACTTCAGACTCGTAGGGAGCAAGAGAGTTCGCCTGATGTGGTTACTGGTACGTTGAAAGTTTTTCAACTAGATGTATATGCTTTGGTTGTTCCCGGTGCTACTTTGTCTTTTGTGATGCCATATGTGGCAATGAGACTTGATGTGCTCCCTGATGTGTTGTTAGGACCTTTTTCTGTCTTTACTCGTGTTGGTAATTCTATTGTGGCTAAGAGGGTCTATAGAAAGTGTCTCGTTTCCTTATCCCATAGAGTTACTCTTGTTGACTTTGAAGAGCTTGATATGTTATATTTTGATGTTATCTTGATAATGGATTGGTTGCACTCATGTTATGCTTCTATTGATTGTAGAACTCGTCTAGTGAAGTTTCAGTTTCCAAATGAGCATGTCCTAGAGTGGAAGGGGGGAATTCTATGCCTAAGGGTCAGTTTGTTTCTTATCTTAAAGCTAGAAAGATGATTTCTGAAGGTTGCTTCTACCATCTAGTAAGGGTGAGGGATTTAGATTCTGAAACCCCTTCTTTTGAGTCGATCCCTGTTGTCAATGAGTTTCCAGAAATGTTCTAAGATGATCTACCAGGTATTTCTCCCGAGCGGGAAATAGATTTCGGTTTTAACCTTCTCCCAGATATGCAACCTATCTCTATTCATCCTTATCATATGGCTTTGGCAGAACTTAAGGAATTGAAAGAACAGTTCAAAAATCTGTTGGATAAGGGCTTCATCCGACCGAGTATCTCTCCATGGGGTGCTCCAGTTTTGTTCGTTTGAAATAAGGATGTCTCTCTTCATATGTGTATCGACTATCGTTAGTTGAACAATGTGACTATTAATAACAAGTGACATCTTTCGAGGATAGATGATTTGTTTGACCAACTTTAAGCGGCAAGTTATTTCTCTAAGATTTATCTTTGATCGGGTTATCACCAATTGAGGGTGAGAGAATATAACATTCCGAAGACGGCTTTCCAAACTTGGTATGGTAATTATGAGTTTGTTGCAATGTCGTTTGGTTTGACTAATACTCCGGCTGCATTTATGGATTTGATGAATAGGGTGTTTAGGCAATACCTTGACGTGTTTGTGATTATGTTCATTATTGATATTTTGATCTACTCAAGGAGTGAGGATGAGCATATTGATCATTTGAGGATCGTGTTGCAAGTTCTTAAGGACCAAAATCTTTTTGCAAAGTTTAGCAAATGTGAATTTTGGTTAACGTCCGTAGCTTTCCTCGTTCATATTGTTTCAAGCAAGAGTATTGAGGTACATCCTAAGAAGACCAATGCGTTCAAGAGTTGGCCAAGACCTCAAACTCTTTCAGATATTAGAAGTTTCTTGGGTTTAGCCGGTTATTATAGAAGGTTTTTTGAGGGATTTTCTTCAATTGCCTCTCCTTTGACGGCTTTCACTCAAAAGAAGGCTAAGTTCATATGGACCAAGATGTGTGAAAAGAGTTTTCAAGAGTTGAAAGATAGACTTACTTCCACCCCGGTGTTGACCTTACCGAAAGGGACAGATGGCTTTGTGGTTTATTGTGATTCTTAAAGAATTGGATTAGGGTGTCTGCTTATTCAAATTGGGAAAGTGATTGCCAATGCCTCAAGGTAACTTAAATTTCATGAAAAGAATTATCCTACCCATGACATTGAATTGGCGGCGGCTGTTTTTACCTTAATGATTTGGAGGCATTATTTGCATGGCGTGCATGTAGATGTGTTTAGCGACCAAAAGAGCTTGCAATATGTGTTTAATCCAAAGTATTTGAATCTTTTCCAAAGAAGGTGACTTGAGTTATTGAAATATTATGACATGAGTGTTCTTTATCACCGCGGTAAAGCTAATGTGGTAGCGGATGCTCTTAGTCGATTGTCTATGGGTAGTTTTGCTCATATTGAAGAACAAAAGAAAGAGTTCGTCTGAGATGTTCATAGATTGGCCCGATTAGGTGTGCAATTGGTGGACTCCAACATGGGTGGTGTTGTGGTTCACAATGGGTCTGAATCATCTTTTGTAGCAGATGTGAAAGCTATGCAAGGTCTTGATCCAATTTTGGTAGAAATAAAAGAAGTTGTGCTTAAGAAACTAGTAGAGGCTTTCTCCTAAGGGGGAGATGGGGTACTTCGATACCAAGGCCGTTTATGTGTTCCAAGTGTGGATGACTTGAGGGAACGAATTTTGACAAAAGCCCATAATTCACAGTATTTCGATCACCCGGGAGACACCAAGATGTACCGTGATTTGCGGGAAGTCTATTGGTAGAATGGGATGAAGAAGGACATTGCGGGATTTGTGGCTAAGTGTCCGAATTTTGAACAAGTAAAGGTTGAGAATCAGAAATCGAGAGGTTTATCCCAAGATATTAGCATTCCTACTTGGAAGTAGGAAAACTTGAATATGGACTTTATTGTTGGTTTTCCTCGTACTCGGTGACAACATAACTTTATTTGGGTTATAGTAGATTGAATGACGAAATCAGCTCATTTCCTTCCCGCCAAGGTTTCTTATTCGGCGGAGGACTATGCCAAGTTATACTTGAGAGAAATGGTAAGTTTGCATGGAGTTCCTTTGTCCATTCTTTCCGATCGTGGTACCCAATTCACTTCTCAGTTTTGGAAGTCATTCCAAAAGAGTCTTGACACTAAGGTCAATCTTAGCACGGCCTTTCATCCCCAAACTAATGTGCAAGCGTATGTTAAGAGCTTGTGTGATTGATTTTAAGGGTAATTGGGATGACCATTTTCCATTGATTGAGTTTGCCTATAATAATAGCTATCACTCGAGTATTGATATTACTCCATTTGAGGACCTATATGGTAGGAGGTGTAGATCTCTTATAGGTTTTTTTGAGGTGGGTGAAGTTTCCCTAATAGGTCCCGAATTGGTACATGATTCCATAGAGAAATTTCAATTTATTATAGAAAGATTAAAAATGGCTCAAAGTCGGTAAAAGTCATATGCCAATGTGAGAAGAAGAGATCTTGAGTTTTATCTTCATGATTGAGTTTACTTGAAAATAACACCCTTGAAGGGTGTAATGAGGTTTGGTAAGAAGGGGAATCTTAGTCCCCGGTATGTAGCCCCATATCAGATTTTGAGGCGTGTCCAATTTGGGGGGTAGGGTCGAATATAGCTTCGATTAGCTTGTTTTTATGCGTTGTCATATTTGATTACTAAATGCTTTAGAGTATAGTTCTTGTTCTATAGTAGTTTTGCGGATTATTTCATCTATGTCGTTGTTCATAGTTCTTAAAT